>OY856188.1:31551720-32139220 GCA_963693315.1 Diogma glabrata
CATTTTTGGTATTTCCAACACAAATTTTGTGTTTGTCGAACGATCGACGCTAATAATTACTATTGCTGCCATGATGTTCCTTAGCATTCCAATTAACGCGGACGTTGTGTTTTCGTTAGCGTTATATTTTCATTTGTTACAAATCCTAGTAACGTTAGGTTATACAAGATCACTAGCTTTGATGGCTGAAGGATTAGTTTCTATTAAAAGAATTGAGCAATATTTGAAGCTAGATGAGCAATATCCAGTCTTAACTGGACAAGTTACTAAAACAGATAAATCAATCAAATTGAATGAACCAATTCTAGAAATAAAAAATGTCGTTGCATCATGGAGCGATATAGGACGAAAAACTCTTGATGGTATTACTTTCTATGCTATGCCAGGAAAATTGTGTGCAGTTATAGGATCAGTTGGATCTGGAAAAAGTTCTCTACTACAAATTTTATTGGATGAGTTACCGATTGAATCAGGGAGCTTTGTGGTTAAGGGTAAAATATCATTTGCATCTCAGGAGCCATGGTTATTTCCAGAAACAGTGAGAAACAATATTCTATTCGGACAAACGTTCAATGAAAAACGATATAATGAAGTGATCAGGTGTTGTGCATTGACAACAGATTTCAAACAATTTCCTTATGGTGATAAAACGATTGTAGGGGAGCGAGGTGCATCATTATCTGGTGGTCAAAAAGCAAGAATCAGTTTGGCAAGAGCAATATATAAAAACGCAGATATATATTTATTGGATGATCCTTTGTCAGCGGTTGATGCATATGTCGGACGACATTTGTTTAGTGAATTGATTGGACCAGAAGGCTATCTAGCTAGAAACGGAGCAACACGGATTTTGGTAACACATCAAATCGGTTTTCTAAAAGACGCTGATTGGATTTTCGTAATTGAAGATGTAGGTTTTCAATATTTATTCCCGTCACATTCGTTATAAAAACTTATTTTATTTTACAGGGGAAAATATCACAGCAAGTATCACAGAAACAACTTTCAAGTGGAGCTGTAGATTTGACAAAATTACTAGAACAAACTATATCAAATGATGATGCAAAAGAAAGCAAAGTAGAATATGACGATAAACAAGATAAAAGTTTTCCCAAAATAACCGACAAAGGTTATACTTTAATTGGTCAAAGTGAAAGTGTCTCAACAATAGACTCAATTGAAAAATCGATAGAAAGTTTATACGAAACTGCAGAAAAAACTGTAGAGAAACAAGCTCATGGTTTCGTTAGTTTTAAAGTCTGGACCAGATATTTTAGAGCAGGGTCTTCTCTTTTCTTTCTTTGGTATGCCATTTTACTTTACATATTCTCACAAACATTAACATGCATATGCGACTATTTTGTTAAGTTTTGGACACAACAAGAATTTTTACGAGCGAGTACTTTACCAACAACTTACTCAACAGAAGAATGTTTATATATTTCCATCGCTTTAATTGTCGGAGTAATTTTCGTAAGTAAACTGAGCATATTTTATGTTTATACATAATTATTTTTTACAAATTCACAGCTAGTTATGTTAAGGGCTTGTACTTTCTACATCATATGTATGAGAGCATCAACGACTTTACATAAAAAAATGTTTCAAGCAATTTTACATGCACCGATGCAGTTTTTCAAAATAAATCCGTCCGGAATAATATTAAATCGATTTTCACGCGACATGGGAAATATCGATGAGCATTTTCCACGTTGTTTTTCAGTTTTTTTAAACTTGTTTGGTTTAATTATTGGAGCAATAGCGATTGTTATTTACATAAATCCAAAACTGTTAATAGTACTGATAGGGGCTGTTGTGTTATATATACTATTAGCAAAATTGTATATTCGAGCGGTACAAGATTTAAAACGGGTAGAAGGGATTACACGTAGTCCTGTGTTTGGACATTTAACAGCAACAATAAATGGTCTGACAACTATTCGTGTTAATTCTGCACAACAACAAGTTTCTATAGAATTCGATCAACTACAAAATGTTCACACAAACGCATGGCAACTCATTTACGCAGCAAACAACACATTTGGATTGTGGTTAGATCTAGTGAGTTGTGGTTTTATTGGCTTTGTAGCATTTAGTTTCATTGTGATAGAGAATAACACATTTGCTGGCACCATTGGTCTGGCTCTTTCGCAAGCGCTTTCAATGACCGGATTAATGCAAAATAGTATTCGACAATTTACTGAATCAATACAGTTGATGACATGCGTTGAACGTATACTAGAGTATTGTGATTTGAAACCTGAATACAGCAACGATATCAAACCATCCGATAAATGGCCTGAAAATGGGAAAATTGTATTCCATGAAATGTCATACAGCTACGATGTAAATGTCCAACCAGTTTTGAACAAAATTAATGTACAAATAAATCCGGGATGGAAAGTTGGAATTGTAGGACGAACTGGTGCTGGAAAATCTTCGTTAATCGGTTCCTTATTTCGACTAGCGCACATAGATGGTGAAATCAAAATTGATGATATTGATACAGGAAAAATTTCATTAGACAGTTTGAGACAAAGCATTGCAATTATACCACAAGATCCAGTTTTGTTTTCTGCTACGATGCGATATAATTTGGATCCATTCGGCGCGTACACAGATGAGCAGCTTTGGAAAGCATTAGATGAAGTGGAATTAAAACGAACAGTGGGAAATTTAGATTCTTTGGTAACTGAAGGCGGTACGAATTTCAGCGTTGGAGAACGACAATTGATCTGTTTGGCTCGTGCTATTTTGCGACGCAATAAAATTTTTGTTCTAGATGAAGCAACAGCGAATATTGATCCACAGTAAGTTTAATGATGAATGAAAATTTATTCTTATATTGAAAATGTTAACGTTTTTCTTTCAGAACTGATGCATTGATCCAGAAAACAATTCGTGCTAAATTTAGTGATTGTACAGTATTAACGATAGCCCATCGTCTCCATACGGTTATGGACTCGGACCGGATATTGGTCATGAATGCTGGAATTGTTGAAGAATTCGACATACCACATCTTTTATTGCAAAACAACTCTGGTTATTTGTTTGAAATGGTTGTGGCAACTGGAGTAACAGAAGCTGAAAATTTAAAAAAAATCGCTTCTGTTGCTTATAATAAAAAACTAAAGGTGTGAACTCAACATGAGTTTAATATTAAATGGTGGAAAATTTATTGAATGTGTTTTGTTTTAAAATTTGCTTTACAAAGATTGACCCACATAAGAATGAATCATTTAAATTAAAAATAAAACGTTGTTCTGCTAGTTTGAGTGTCTGAGTGAGCTAAATCTTGTATAGGTGCAGATGGATTACTGTTCATAATCGATACAGTTTCTTCTAATTTATGGATCACTCTTTGATTGAATGTGTCAACATTAGATTCCATTTTTAATTATTGTAAAAATTGTTGATACCTCTGATCAAATTTCAGAGCTACAACAGAAAAAAATGGCGTCAAGTTTGAGGAAGTGGGAGAGGTTTGTGAAAATTATGTATGATTGTAGCTCACCTATCCACTGCATCTTAGAAAATTATTGAAAAATTTTAGTTACATAACGACCTTTGGTAGTTTGAAAAGTACAATCTCGAGCAAAGGGACTGTGTATAGCTCTTTTAAAAGTTTAAAGAAAATTCCGAAAAAGAACGCGTTAATCGAAAGATGATTGGAATCATCATTACTGTTTGTAAAATTGTGACACGAAAGGTTTAAGGAAGAGTGGAAATTTGTGCATAGAGTACTTCAGTTCACCAACGATACACGTCTATTCCACATTCCATCACATCACATTCCAGTTTAAGTACCAATGGTTTAACGGAGTGATGAAGTCGTCAATATCAAAGGATTGACACGTTATTTCGGTTACAAATTTAGCTGGGTTAGGAGATTACTAAAAGCTGAGGAAATAAAACTATGAATCTGTCAGAATTTTAAAAATCAAGATCTCAAAATTTTGACACAGATTTCTAGCGTTCGGGCTGTTTTAAACGGGTATGAGTAAAACAGTTGAGACTAAAGTTTCAGTAGATGTCAAATGTTATTTACATCTAGCCCGACTGAAGTGGGATGAATCAGCAAGAGTAAGTGATCACTGCCATAAAAGCAGGACAGCAAAACTACAGAAACTCTAAAAATTGAAACAGACGATGGAAAATGGTAGGTACAAATGGCAGGTATCGGAAGTATCGGAACCAGTATCGGAAGTGAAAGAACAAAATGTACGTATGAAAAGCAAGCAAGCAAGAAAGAAGCAGAAGTTTGATTAAAAAAATGTTAAATAGGAAGTAGCCATCATGTAGGAAACAAGTACGATTGGATAGACTGCTTGAACTGCAACGTATGAGCAACAGCATAGATAAGATCACAACATCTTAGAAAGTTTACAATGCTTTCAAGTGGAGTTGAATGGAAAGAGAAGGCAATCAACACCCATAATACAACAAAAGACACACGGGAAAAGGGTGACCACCAGCACCATCAAAGTAAGCAGGCCACACAAAATCTCCAATAACCACTGGATAAAAGAAGAAAAAAATAAGGGTAGTATAGTTACACACACACAGATTGCGAGCAACCATGATAGCTAGAAAACGGTCCGCAACAGAAAAAAGGAGTTGCATACGGATAGAATAACACGGCAATAACTCCCCTTTGAGGGCAAAATGCAAGAGCTGGAGGCAAACTGATGCAATTAAAATCTGTACACAAAGGATGGCAGTTGGTATGCTGATATTTTAAGCGATCCCAAATCATTGGTAAAACCTGAAGAATTCGGAGTGGAGTTCAAACAAATTCAAAGCACCAAACACGATGAATTAGTGCTGGCCAAAGATTGAAACAGATTCAACCATGATTTGACAGAGTCAAACAAAGATAAAAGATACAGCTAATGTCACGAGTTTTGTCACGATAGTTATTATCGAAATGAACGACATCGACGAATCGCTTAACATTTAAGAGGTGGTTAGGAGATGCCCTGCACAAAAATCTTGAAAATATAGCCTGCAGACTGTTTAAAGGTTTCTTTAATACGCAGAAAGCTTGATGTTAACCCAAAATGCAAAAACAATGAAGATACTTAAGAAAGGCAAGATAAAGATTGGTTGGGAAAACTGAACAGTTAAGGAGATGGTGGGAGTGATTCGATGTGTTAAATGCTACGGCTACGGCATTGAGCAAATATCTGCACTGCTGTTGAAAGGAAGGGTGTCTTCTGATGGAAGTGTGCCACCGATGGTTACTCAGCCAAAACTTTCTGGGTTCTCAGCTAAAAGCTGAGCTTACCAATGAGGAGCTTTAGAATCTTCATCTGCTACTATTCCCCAGACGATGAAATTCCAAAGTTAAAAAAAATATATGAACGCGCTAGAAATAAGCATAAAAGCATCACAAAAGGGCTTACCGATCCGAATTTAACAGCTATAGTGAGGAGAGTCTTAAGCTAATAGAATAAAGGAGACATTATCTGCGAATTGATTGCAGCAAACGACCTTGCGCTGCTTAACATAGGTTCACCATAGCAAATGATGCTCAACATACCATAGCAAATAAGGTCATTGATTGAGCAGCACTAGATACAGCAGCATTGACATGATGAAACTCCGAAATTACTGCAGCTCAAGCAGGACCAGAGGAGCTCAGGCAGGAAATCAAAAGAACTAGATAACAGTTACTTTGTGAGAAATACGAAAAAAATATTAACTGCAGCTTGTGGAAAACAAAAAAAAAAACAAAAAACTTAAAGGTTCTTATAAAAGTGCAAAAAACATCTATAAAAGTTAGTAAAATAAAGCAAGAAATGTTGTTGGGAGAAATTTTTGAGAAAAGTAGGGAGAAAAAAACAAAATATCCAATTATCCGTTCCAAAATAATCCGTTCTGCATACACAAGCCCACTGATGCTGAGGAATATGACGGTCAATGAAATGACTTTAATGAGAATTAAAGGCAGAATCAAAGCCAGTAGGTTTTGTTAACGACGTCATTCTGTATGCCCCTCTGTTCATCTAGACATGTGTCTAGAGCGAAACACGGTATGTGCATGCGCGTGTAGTGTTAGTGACGAATAAGAAAAATATCACCAGGCCAAGGATAAAATTGAGTAATGAGATAATCAACCGTAAGAAACAAATAATTTATCTAGTGGTGGAAGTAGGCAAGATAACCAGTGTCAAAGCGTAGACTACTTAGACAGCAGAAAAAGATGCTGATGTATGAAGTAGTCTATTTGGGCTAATCTGAAACGTCAATGGAATATCGCAAACGAATTCTAGCAGGAGTCACGACATTAAAATTGCTATTCGTTGCACCGCCATTGGCCAAATCCCTGGCCAAAAAATCGTATGGAAGAAATGCATTTTCGGTTTATAAATGTTCAGTTCTGAGAACAAAATTAGAACTATCTCTGACACCGCAATTGTTGTAATAGCCAGAACCCTACCGATACCCTACCGCCTACTGGCAGCAAACAGAAGCAATATTTTTGACAAATTGTTGGAAGCGATACTAAACACTAGTCAAGTTAGAGCAGCATTAAGAACCTTGAATTTTAATTTTTGTGCTGAGCCATTTCATCAATGGTATATATAACCACATCGTCATCAAAGAGGACAATATTACAGTTTGTGAATTTTTAAATCTTATTCAGGTAGACGTTAAAGAGTATCGGTCTTAAAACTTACCCTTGGGGTACTGCAGAACATTTCGAGGCATCCATTGATAACGATAATATATCACGAGCTAAGGTGGATGAAATCTACCCAGTCAACCAAAGCACTCCCAATCTAAGTTAAGGAATATTAGTTAATGACCATTCACTACCGCTTTCTCGAACAAACAACCCTTCGTTATAACTTCTTATCTAATTTTTTAACAATAAGAGGATTGAACAGTGCGTCACATGATCACGGAAGATGCCACTTTCTTTATTATGGGTTTTAATGGGGTTAATTTTAGTATTGTACCAGCAAATTTTAAATAATACTTGCCTTTATCTCATATTTTACTGTTTTTCTCTTTCTTACTATCAGTATCCAAAAGTTTCTATAAGAAGCCCACCGCTTCCACTATTAACATTAATAATTTTTCAAAAGAGTTATTACATGAAAGCAGCCGTCTCCACTATTATCATTATGAAGCAATTTATATAAGAAATCAGCCTCAACCAATTTTAACATTCAACCTTATCAATAGAATTATTTCAAGAAACAAGCTATCTACAATATTAACATTATGAAACAGGTTCTATAAAAAACCTGTGCCACCCAAAATTAAAATCAAAAACTTTTCAAAAAAAATTATTACAAGAAACCAATCGCCTCCATTATTAACATCAGAAAAAAAATACTATAAGAAACCAGTCACACCCACTATTAACAAAAAAAGTTTTTAAAAGAGTTATTACAAGAAATCTGTTTCCTCCACTATTATCATTTTAAATAAGTTTCTATTGGAAACCATCCACATCCACTATTAAGATTAAAACCTTATCAAAAGAACTATTACAAGAAACCAGCCGCCTCCACCATAATCTATAATGAAAATTATTACAAGAAACCAGTCGGCTCCACTTTTGTCAATTTGAAATAGCTTCTATATCTACTACAAAGCAAGAAACTATAGGTTAAAAAGTCTACGATAAAACCAACTAATCAAAATGCTACCGATATCAACCAATATCTGAAACTATTCAACTGCTTCTACTTTAAGGTAAGGCTAATGCGATTGAACAAAATTATTCGGTCTGAAATACCTAAGTATTACATTCTCGAGCCAAAATTGAAATTCTCACCGAAACTTTTTTGGCATTTCTCGATATTCTAGGTCATAACGATTCTAAAAAAGCAAAGAAAAATGTAAGTCTATCTGACTGCCGACCATCACAACCGACGAAATCTAGAAACCCGTTGAAGGCATTTAAAAAATTTTTGGTTTTAAAAAAAGGTATACTCAATGGTAAGAGCCGAAAGTGTTCGATAAGTGTAACGGAAGTGTGTCAAGAAAAATCGTTTGCATATATATTTTTTTTAAAAACGTTCGTTTTAAGTGATGATGAGACATGGAATGTGGAGAAACCTTGATGGTCGGCATTGGTATGTGAGACCAAAAACTTGATTATTGCATCATAAGTTTGTCAAAAACATACTCTCAAATGTGTCACTAAGAAGAATCCTCATTTATTTTTTTACTCAAGTGTTTTGGAAAAAATGACATTAGTTATTTGTATGACATGAAATGTAATTGAACATGAAGTTGGACATGCAATGAGGTTCTATCCAACTTCAGCTACTCGCAACTGATAAGGAACAGTTTAAAGTTGATTAAATATCGTTTTTTTAAGAAAATGGTAATTGCTAGCGCAATGTTTATTGAGAAATTTGTTGTGTGATTCATCTTGGAAAAAGTTTGAATTTCTGATTTTATCATAATTTTTGCAAGATTTTTAGAATTTTGAAAAAAATTTGAGATTTTGATTTTGTAATATTTTCTCGGAACGCGAAATGGAAAGGTTTTAGAGGAGTTTGCTGATTGTATCATCCTTTCACTTAATTATGTTAATTTATGATTTGTTATAATTTTTCGGCAAAGTTTTGATGGTTCGAGTTAGTTTTGTAATAAATTTCTAAAGAGAGATAAAAACATTTGTTCTTTTATAAAGAGTTTATGTTTGATATACATCAATCGCTGCCCAAAACTAAAATCAATGTCATAATAAAAGTTGTTTTGCCGAAAATGGTATGAAAATCCTTAACCCAGACCGATGTCTTGATATCTCAGAGCTGTGAGATTTCCAGCCTCCTCAATTTTTTTTACATTTTACATTTGAAGTTTTTGCAACACATTTAAAAATATTGCGACGCTGATGCATAGGCTGACCTCACCACAGCTCTGGAAACATAGTGTTGGACGAGAAAAAGTAAAAACGGACGAGAAAAAGTAAAAACAAATTCAACGGGAAGTGACACACTGGAAGTTGGGATGCAGGACTGTTGCTGACCGTACTAAATATTTATGTACCACGTGTCATCCAATTCTATTATCAGGTACAGATGTTATTAAGATTCCAAAAAACAGGTGCTCAGGACACTCCCCACCACTTTGTTCACTATCGCTCAAAAACTAATCAGTGCTTTGCCATACATATTTGCATCTGTTTGCAAAGTGTTATTAAAATTCATTCACGAACGAATCTTGTATGCTCCCAACAAACATTGAAAAAATGGTGTCACAATAAACATGTGTTCGGGAGGCCCCACACCACTTATCCTAATACTGTCCAAAAACTAATCAGTTCTTTGTTATTTAGGCCTACATTTTTTTTAAAGTGTCATTAAAATTGTTTTATAAATGAAGTCTGTATGCTCTCAACAAACTTTAAGAACAAAGTCTGAAAAGTCAGCCGTTGTATGGTAGACGCCTTGCCACTTTAATCAATGTGTTCCAAAAGATGATAATTATCTTCTCACATTAATTGAAACCTTTTCCATAGGTTTCATCATAATCACTTCATTATTGTAGGCTGTAGTGTGCATAAAGACACTGAAAAAAACTTCAAAAAATTACAAAAAAATGTTTATCATATATACGGGAGATTTATTTAAGTGGATTAATTCTGTTGTGATATATAAATTTCTGTTTAGTTTTCATTTTTTATTGTTTCATTTGTTCTTCAAATTTTCGACTGCAATGGCACGTCATTTCCAAGAGCTACAGGAAAATATGTTTCAATTAGTTTAGAGAAAACCAAGGTTAGATCGAGAAATTATGTTACAACAACAAAACTTACGTGTAAAGAACTTTTTTATTCGCCTACATATTAAAATGTTACTTTATTACTGTGATTTGCGGCCTTAAAGTATCACTTTTCAACTATTTATTTTGTTGTCATAGCTACGTCCAAAAAAGTAAAAGCATTTGTATTTGTTTAAATTCTATGAAAAATAAAATGTTTTATCAAAGCAACCCTTAAATTCAATTCAATTCATTCTCCAATTAAAATAGTTGTTATCATTTGTTGTCATAGCTACACAATAATTTGGAAAAAATAATAAATATTTTGTCAAAGGTTACTTGTTCCACATATTTTTATTTTAAAATTTATGAAATTTATAATTTTAATTTAGAATAAACAAAAGTTTTTAAAATATTTTGCTTGCGGCGAATAAAAAATAGTATATGATGCACGGACGTAAGCTATTTTGGACTTAATGTGGGGGAAAATCTCGCTAGCGCCTCGATTTGCAAACTCCACATCCGTCCAAAATCTTTAGCTTTACGCCCTAGCATCATAATGTACTATAAAAACGTTTAAAACACATTATTAATGAGATTAAAACTTAACCTACAGCAATGAGACAATTTAAAATTTAAACACATTAAAAAATTGAAGACAAGTATATTGTATAATTAAAAGGAAAAGTACTGCATACCCGGACGATAGTGAAAATTGGCAGATGAGGCGATAGCCGTGTCCGGCAGCCACGGGAGTCTGGGAATGCATTTTTCCACCGAATTGTATAAACTATTTTTTCTGCGATCGGACTTTAAAACGAATATAAACTCAAAATAATTTTTAATATTATTCATTAATTATCATACTAAGAAATCAAAACAAAGTAGCAAATCGAAAATAACATAAAATTATTGCTTAGTTAGCCACGACTTCATAAGACATAAATACATTTAGTTTTTTTTTCAAAAGTTGTCAAGTTTGTGTACCTATTTGATTTATAAAAAACGTGTGAACGAAATTTAAGGGATATGGACAGTGAAAGCGAATTATCCTTATCTTGTACCCCGCCGGATATAGTGGAAGCAGCTGATTCAACTACATGTGATTTGCTCCCGCAAAAATCGAAGGAAAAATACGAAAATGCTTTATGGATTTTCATCAATCTAAACTCATCAAATCATTTTCGGAAAACGTCATTCTAGAGTATTTCGCTGATTTATCTACAAAATTGAAATCATCTACATTATGATCAAACTACTCAATGATCAGGTTGATACTAGTGGTTAAAAATAATGTGGATATTGCAAAATATGTTATATAGACTGGAGTGTGACGACGTAGTGCAGTACAGTCACAGATCCATGTAGTATCTATTTCCTCACATAACACAATATTCCATACCCCGCGTAGTTCCTAACAATTTCTCGTTCATCCATAATCTATAGTCATATTTTCACATAGTTTCCGTTACACATATTTGTTCTTAGCATAAAACAATTAACAATAATATTTCCTTTACGATATCCTATTATTGGTTCACACTGCGTTTCCATCAGCGTTGCTTCACCATACTGCATGAATTTGAATTCTCCGGGCCCCTAACCGTAATTGCTCTAAAGGTTTTCGAACTTCAAATAGCTGTGCATATTTGTCAATCCGTCTTATTATCTAAAAATTATTATCCTACAATCAGCTTTGAAACTGACTTCCAAACGTATTATATTTTTTTTTATCAATTCTTCTTTCCACTTTATGTATGGATTCTACTGTGAAACGGTGATGATTTGCTATTTCGTAATATGTAATCATCATAGGATCGGTAGTACATACGTTTTAATCCGTTCTAACATCGCATGCATTGCTATTTCATTTAAACGCATTGTAAATGGCTTATTTCGTTAAATTATCTTGCAATTTTGTTTGTTACAAAACCACAACTAGTATTTGTTTTAATACGGAAAATGTACTAACAATAATTTATAAATTTAAAATTTTCGAAAAATTTGTAGCTCAATTTTCGATATTGATTGCCTATATAAGAAATGCAAATATCTAGTTTTCTCTCTCTTAGTAAAAAATTCTTATTCGATTTTTGTATCAACTGGATATTTCTTGTAGTTCTGCTGTCAGTCTTGGATTTTATAATTTTGATGTGTTGTCATCCATTGATTAAATTTGGTGAAATTAATATTAAAATATATAAAAAAAAGATTTCTATGATCAGTGAATCAAATTTTTATTGTGTTGGAAGTATTTCTAAAAGTCTTGTTGGTGATCGAGATCATCTATGAAGAAATGGGATCAAATTTCGGATTGCAATTCTGTGATGTCACAAGATCGAAGGTCGCACCTGTAAAAGATAAGTAATCCATTTTGGTTTAACTCAATTAAAATTATAGAAAAACCTATAGAACAATTTTGCATGCTTGTAAAGCTAAAGAAAACCAAAGAAAATCTAATTTCTGATAGAAAAATTGTTGTAGTGTAAATTATAAAAATTTGTAGTAGAAACATTTTAAAAACATTTTTGTTTAGTTCAATTAAATGCATGGAAACACCATTAAAATAATGCAGTGTCCTTGTAGTTAAAACCTATATAATTTCTAATAGAACAATTGATTTAGTGCAAGCTTCTCAAGTACGTAATTACGAATTTGTAAAACATTTATGATTAGTTCAATTAAATTTACGGAAAAGCCATAAAAACAAGGATGAAAAAAAAATATAACAATTCTGTGTGGTTGTAATTCAAAATTATAAAATAGTATATTAAGAAACTAGTTTCATAATCGACGATTTTATCGCACGCAATCTGTTTAGAAAACGACCCGCGCAGCGGGGAGTTTTCTAAAGGATAAGTGCGATAAAACGTCTTATGAAACGAGTTGTTTATACTACTTTTTCTATTTTGTATTTTTTGTCTTGAAATTTAAAAAAATATTCTTTATGTTTTAATGTTTTAAAGAAAATTTCTAAAAATTTCAATTCAAAATAGTAAGCTCTGCGTTTCATCATATTTCTATATATTTTTTTGTTGCAAAACTAGCTTTCATAAAATGTGTATTTTATTAAAATATAGTCAATTTGAAATTTTTTTATTATTACTAATTATTTTAAGTAATTAAAATATTTAACACTAATTTAGATTATTTTTTAATAATAAGATTAATTAATAAGAATAATTTTATTTATATAATTATTCGTTTTAACTTTCACTGACGTTTGTATGACCAATGTGACCAACCTTGAAAAACAAAACTTTGCGTATCTTAATGAAGGCCATTTCGATACGCATTTGGGTATCGAAATGACTTTATTTTAGACGCAAAATAGAAAAAAACTTTTTTCTGTTCGTTAATATAAGTAGATACTGTTATACCGTACAAAATGTTTCTGTGTTAATTTATAATAAGTGTTGATTAATTAAGTGGAAATAAAGTTTATATGAGAACAACAGTGGGGTCATACTTTCATTCATTCAACCGTCTGCTACAATCGCCTGATTCAACTGCTTTATGTCATTTTTGCACATTTTATTCAACATTCGTTCATAATTGCATGATCCAGGCGATTTATATCCGAATTCAACAGTATAGTCATATTCTTATTCATTCAATCTTCCGTTACAATCGCATGATTCGACTGATTTATGTCAGTTATGCACAGTTCATTCAACATTCATCCGTAATTGCACGGTCCAGCCGATTTATATCCGATTCAACAGTATAGTCATATTTTTATTCATTCAATCTGCAGCTAAAATCGCATGATTCAATTGATTCAAGTTATTTATGTACATTTCATTCAACATTCTTCCATAATTGCACGATCCAGTCGATTTACATCCGATTTAACAGCACACTCATATTTTTTATTCATCCAATCTTCCGCTACAATCGCATGATTCAACCGATTTAGGTCATTTACGCACATTCCATTCAACATCTTCATCAGCAATCGCCTTAGCTAATGCGGCGCAACATTCACATCTTCTTTATACAATTCGATCAGCAATTGCCTGAGTTATTACGGCACAAGATTTACAACTTATTTACACAATTTTATCAGCAATCGCTTTAGTTGTTACGGCGCAACAGTCTATGCATATTGTTCAACTATTCATCGGTTAATACTTTACCGGCTGGAATATTCATCGCTGATGGAGGGCTAAACGTCAGGACTTTGAGGCCTGTCGGATATAATCATGGGGTGAGCGAACTTTAGTTATTCTTTTACTTATTGGTAGCGTACAGGTATGAATGCGCGTGAATGGGTGTACAAGTGAATGAATGGGGGCTTGCTTGTCGTTGCATGTGTGTGAGAGCAGGTGGGGCGTGTAAGCGAGACACGTTAAGTATAAATTGGAGATAATTATAATTGAAATATTTTTGTTCCGATGTAATATCGTATGGTGGAATTAATGCTTAAATCCCAGCGAGTTCTGTGCTGTCTGCAGCACAAAAGGAATCATTCAAGCCGTCGTAATCGTAACCGACGTAATATATCACTGCTGCCACGCTGTGAAAGAGTTGGCCTGCACTTCTGGGTATTAATCAGAATATCAACTGCTATTCGCTCGAGATCATGATCGGATGTGTCGGCGGTCATTTTTATCGGCGATTTCTTTAATTTAGTTTTCCAAATAAACCTTGTTTTAATATATTAAATTATATTACCTAAATTTATTAATTTATATTCTAAGTAATTAAAAATCAATCCACCTAATAAAAAAAACATGGAAAAATCTTTTCATGTTTAATTTTTATTAACCATATTACATATTAACAAACTATATAATACATGTATTTAATTAAATTTGCTTGAAAATGTTTGGTTAACCTTCAAATAAGTTATAATTTTTTTTTTCAGAACTCTAAATAATAATTTTTTTTTTGGTAATTTACATTTATTGTGTAATGTTTTAAAATTTTGGAAAATGTTATTTATAAAGAATTTCTATACAGCGTGTGACGATCTCCCGTATTCTATGATTCGATTGTCGGCTTACAAGCAATGACATTATTTTGCAATCTGGATCAGAGTGATCAGATGGCAACAATCCCACTTATTTTAAATTAATACCATTTACTGTAATTGCTATGTGTCTTTGGACTTAATTGTCTTGCCTCGCTGTATGACTGTGTATGTGGACGTGGGTGTTTGGATGAAAGTGTGGGTGTGTGGGTGGACGTGAGCGTGTATACAGCGTGAGTGTGTGGGCGTATGGGAGTGAATGTGAGGGTTGAACGTGGTGAACGCGGGTCTTTCGCAAAAGGAGTCGCCAGAGTCTCATATTTTCCATTTGTACTCTATCCATTTCTGTATATTCACGTAATTCGCGTACATGTCTGCATTTTTATTGGAGCAGCAGAGTTTACCATTCGAACTCTATACTGTGAGTAGCCGGAGCACAAAAATAAAACCTTAATTAGTTACGCGACCTGCTATGCCGCTTCATTGGTTCGCCAATGGAAAAGCTCTTCATTACAAATACCAAAAATTACGTGTCTTCTTGAAACGCAAATCCGACGGATATAAAGCGAAGAAATCTAAAATATCAACTATGGAATATGTTCAAAAATTCATTTTGGAAGCTTCAAATGATTCGTTCCTAGTTAATAAAGTAAGCATTTACGTATTTAAAACGATTATTATTTGTATTTACACATTAAATTCAAATATGTTTTCGGATAAAATACAATTCACACTGCAATATTTTTTTGTATGTAATATTATGATTGTTTTTTGTAGGTTGCGTTAATTTTTGGAATCGCTGGTGCTTGTCGACGAGATGAACTAGCTTGCATGAAAATTGCTGACATTAGTGTTTTGAGATCTAAACTTTTAGTTAAAATCCCGAATAACAAGACAAATAAACCACGATCATTTATCGTAAACGAAACTTATTTAGAATATTACAGAAAATATATAGCTTCACGTCCAAAAGATTTAAATTCTTTGCGTTTTTTTAAATACACAAATGGTAAAGGTTTCAAACAAGTAGTTGGCATACCTCAGTTTGGTAAAATGCCACAAATAGTTGCCACTTTTTTAAAATTGCCAGACTTAAAAGAATACACAGGGCACTGTTGCCGCCGTTCATCTGCGACAAATTTTAGTTGATAATGGGGCAAATTTAACATGCTTAAAAAGATTTGGAGGATGGAAGTCATCGACTGTTGCTGAAGGGTATATCGATGAATCCATTATCAATAAACTTGAAGTTGCTCATAAGATTTTCGATACAACGGATAATGAAACAGCCGATGCAAATAATGTTAATGATTTTAATAGCAATATATCAACAACAATGCTGGGATGCGATACTATTAATCCACCAATGTTCAATAATTGTACTAATTGTACGATAACCGTTAATATTACAAATAAGTAAAATTAAACTCCTATGCCTATAACGTATAATTAGTTTGACATTACAAAATCACAAATTCATATTTCTTTCAAAATTCCAAAAATATTGTAAAAATTAAATAAAATCAAACTTTTTTTGAAATTCCAAAAATATTCGAAAAATTATTATAAAATCAAAGATTAAACTTTTTCAAAAATTCTGAAAATATTAATTAATTTGCATGTATTTTATAATCAAAAACAAAATATTCTTCAATTTTTTAATGTGTTTAAATTTTAAATTGTCTCATTGCTGTAGATTAAGTTTTGATCTCATTAATAATATGCTTTAAACGTTTTTTAAGTTCTTTGCACGTAAGTTTTATTGTTGTAACATAATTTCTAGATCTAACTTTGATTTTTCTAAACTAATATAAACATATTTCTTTCTTGTAAATGACGTGCCGGTGAAAAAGTGAAACAATAAAAAATGAAAACTAAACAGGAATTTATATATCACAACAGAATTAATCCACTTAAATAAATCTGCCGTATAGGTATACAAAAAACAATCGTGAAATAATTGTGGAAGAAAAACAACATAGCAAAATTTTTTACCGGAAGTGAAAAACCGGAAGTTGGGATGCAGAACTGTTGTGGACGATCCACTAAATAATCAGTTAAAACTAAAACTAATCAGTTCTTTGTCATTTAAAACTCCATCTTTTTCAAGGTTTCATTAAAATTGATTAATGAATGAAGCCTGTATGCTTCCAACAAACTTTAAAAAACATAGTGTGAAAAGTCAGCAGTTGTATGGTAGACCCCTCGCCACGTTAATCAATGTGTTCCAGAAGATGATAATTATGTTTTCACACTTAATAAAACCTTTTCCATAAGTTGCATCATAATCGATTCATTATTGTAGGTAAGCTGTAGTGTGCATAAAGACACTGAAAAAACTTCAAAAAAGTACAAACATTTTTTTTTTACCGGAAGTGAAAAACCGGAAGTTAGGATACAGAACTAATGTGAACCGTACTAAATACTCATGTACCAAGTTTCATCTAATTCGATTATCAGGCACAGATGTTATTGAGCTTTCAAAAAAACACGTGTATTGGACACCCCCATCACTTTGTTCACTATCGCTCAAAAACAAATCAGTTTTCTTCCATACGTATTTGCATCTTTTTCCAAAGTTTCATCACAATTCATTCACGAACGAATGCTGTATGCTCCCAACAAACATTGAAAAAATTGTGACACAATAAACAGGTGTTTGGGGGGGCCTCTCACCACTTATCCCAATATTGTCCAAAAACTAATCAGTTCTTTGTCATTTAAAACTCCATTCTTTTTCAAAGTGTCATCAAAATTGATTAATAAATGAAGTCTGTATGCTCCCAACAAACTATAAAAACAAAGTGTGAAAAGTCAGCAGTTGTATGGTAGACCCCTCGCCACTTTGATCAATGTGTCCAAAAAGATGATAATTATGTTCTCACGCTAATTGAAATCTTTTTCATAAGTTTCATCATAATCACTTCATTATCCTAGGTTGTAGTGTGCATAAAGACACTGCAAAAACATTAAAAAATTACATATTACAAAAAATTTTTACCGGAAGTGAAAAACCGGAAGTTGGGATGTAGAACTGTTGTGAACCGTACCAAATGCTTATGTACCAAGTTTTATCCAATTTGATTATCAGATGTTATTAAGATGTTATTAAGTTACAGATGTTATTGAGCTTTCAAAACTACATGTGCTGGGGACCCCCCCTTTTGCTCAAAAATCAATCCGTTCCTTGCTAGACATATTTCCATATTTTTCGTGGAAAAACCCACCTGTTGTATAGTGGACCCCCCAACCCTTCATCTAATGTACTCCAAAAGCTGATAAAATCTTTTTCAAGTTAGTTGAAAGCTTGGACTAACGTTTTACGAAAATCGATCGGTAATTGTAGGCTCCAGTAGCGATAAACACCTGAAAAAAAACTTTTTAACCGCAAGCGACAAACTGGAAGTTGATATGCAGAAATATTGGCAACTGTATTAGAATCCTATATCCCAAGTTTCCATAATATCGAGCCGGGATTAGAAGTTATTGAAGATTTAAACTTAAAAGTGTTCGAGGGCCCCCCTATTTTGTCCAAATTTGAAATTAATCCAGATCTTCTATTTTCAAGTGAACCTGGATAATTTTCCAAAGTTTCATCAAGATCATATGCAGAAAGGTCACACACACCCACCCACACACAGACGAACACTAAAATTTTTATTGGCTATTTAGATAGAGAATGGTCCACAACAAAAGAAAAAACAAAATTTGGGGTATGTAAGATTTTTTTTTTCGATAGATTACTTCACACAATTTAAAATTGTGGTGAAGTAAACATTTCAAGAAATTTTTTGGACTTGGTGACATAGTTGGATAACTGTAAAAAAAGGTTTTTGTTATATATGATGTTTAATTATTAAGCAGAAAAGTAAAATAAACAAAACTAAATGACTTTCATAAAATACAAAAGAAATTTATTGCACATAATTTTATATAATTTGTATTAGTGGGTCTTGTAACAAAACTTTTGTAATTAATTTTAAGTACATTTTGAATTTATTTCGAACATCACTTTCTTGTATCAACCAAGAAATTAAATTTTTTGAACATTATTGCCAATTTTGTTTTCAATTTTACAAACTTCAATGACTTACACACTACAACTATTTAAAATTACAAAATTGAGAAAACATTTGTAAAAAAAAATCACATTTTTAAAATATTAATATACATATTTAGTAATAAAATAACTTTTGGTGTTAATGATATTTGGATTAAATTTACTCTCGTTAATGTGTAAATAAATAACGATCATTAAATAAAATTTATTGATTTTTTTTAAGCCTCAAGTATTAATCTTTTCCTATCTTATTCTTCTAATGATTTGCGTATTTCAAATCTTAACTGACTAATACGTTTAGGCAAGAGTCAATCCACTTATATACTAAGAACAAAAACATTGATTTAACTTAATCTTAAAATTGCATTCAATTTGTTGTTTTATCTTAACTCAACACATTGACTAGATGATTGTAAAATGTGTGATTGAATACCTTCGGGACAGTTTCATTTTATTTCGTCTAAGATGGAAATAACGACATATTTACTCGATATGTTACAAAATAAAATATCATACGAGTTACGAAAAATACCAAAAGTATTCAACTATTAACACAAATGCTTTTTATGCTAATTTGAATGATATCACAATCAAAATAATAAAATAAAATACATAATAAACTACAACCTAGTGTTAAGTAATGAACAAAAATGTTAAAACAGAGCGCAAACAGTAATTAAAAATTAAAAATACAAATACGAAAACGTTTTACTTTTAAGATGGTTTTAGTGAAACCAAAACAATTTCACTGACATCTACGTTACAAATTATGAACTAATATAAAAATTTACACTATCTATTTTCATAATAATTGTTTAAAATATTAATTACAATCTAAATTAAATTAATTTACTTATTATTATATTAACAGAAGAAAAGTCTGGTAAAATGAAAGCAAAATAATCTCAGTTTGTATAAAATAATAATAAATTTTGTAGTTTATGTAAATTATATTGTCTTACAACAACTATACGTCAGTCATTTGTTTAAAAATATTTTTAACGACGAATTAAAATTACGAATGAAGGACGATATAAATAATTTTAAATCAAATTGTTAAATCCTCCCAATCCTCTTTTTCTCGTTCACTGAACTCAATTTTGAATGATACCTTTGCCGTACTTAATAAATCGTGACATTGCGGTATTAAGGGATTATTTCGTAAATCAACAAGTTCTAAACAATTTGTTGTGATCATTTGTGATGCATCAATATCTACAAAACAACAACAAAAAAAACTATATTAGTTATAGTTCATTGAACTTATAATTTATTTATTTTCAATTTACCAATTATTGAATTATTATTTGCCAATAAATGTCTTAAATTTGGCATTTTGAATACAACATTTGGCAATGAGATGAATGTGTTGTAGGAAATATTTAAACGTTGAAGACTTGCCAAATCGGCCAATTCATCAGGCAACTTTGACATTTGATTGTATGATAAATTTAAATCTAAAATAATAAAAAATTAAAAAAATAAATAATTACTGTGTGTACAGTAGGCAGTGTAGCGTATATTTTACCTGTAATTAAATTGAATTTGACTGCGAATTTTGGTGGAATTTTTCTAATAACGTTTTTACTTAAATCACATGTTTTTAATTCGGTGTGTCTCATTAAATGATAAACGGCATCAGGTACTTGCATCAGTTGGCAATCAGATAGATCTGAAGTGAAATAAAACAGTAAATTTGTTTAATAAAATTAAGTATTTTTCAATTACTTATATATTTATATTTAAAGTGGAAAAAGAATACTTTTATATTCTGTGATAACTACTGGATAGATTCTAATTAAACGATTGACCTTTTTCTAAAAACCAACGAAAGCAGCAACCATGGAGCGTGTTGTAATAAATTAAATAAATTTCGATCACCCAGAATTCGTGTAGCAAACAATTGAACAGAACTTTCTAAACAAAAATTCAACAATAGTGGTCACAAGAGATGCAAAGCAAAGTAAAGCGAAGTACAGTGAAGCGTAGCAAAGTGAAGTGAAACGGCGCTTATCTAGTCACAAAAAAAGCCCTCAAATTTTTTCAAAAATATAAATCAGTTTTTTCTATCCATTTTTTTATATTGCGGCTTTTAAGATTAATTGATTTTTTTTTAGAACAATGAGTTTCTTTAAGACATTTGGTATAAAAGTATAAAAATACTGAACGGATTATTAGATATTCTCCACAGAAATTTTTTTCAAAGCAAAAACTATATTATATGTTCGTGAATTATTACATGAAAATAATTAAAAAAATATGGAGGGCTGAAATCTCACAGCTCTGAGATCTCAAGACTTCGGTCTGGGTTAAGGATTTTGATATAGTTTTCGACAAAAAACTTTTATGAGGACATGGTTTTTAGTTTTGGGCAGCGATGTATTTCACATATAACTATTTGTTAAAGTACAAGTAGTTTTCTATCTCTGTTTGAAGAAATTAATTACAAAACTAACACGAAACATCAATACGTTGTCAGAAAATTATAACAGATCATATATTAACATAATTTAGTGAAAAGATGATACACTCAGCAAACTACTCAAAAACCTCTTCATTTAGCGTTTCGAGAAAATATTACAAAATCACAAATTCATATTTCTTTCAAAATTTCAAAAAAATTGTAAAAATTAAATAAAATCAAACTTTTTTCAAAATTCCAAAAATTAGAATAAAATCAAATATTTAAAGTTTTTCTAAATTCCAATAATATTCCGAAAATTCTTAAAAATTCAAACTTTTCCGAAATTCAAAAATATTGCAAAAATTATTACAAAATCAAAAATACAAACTTTTTTTAAAATTCCAAAAATATTTCAAAAACTATAACAAATTCAAAGATTTCCATGTCAAATTTCATTTTCAATTACATTTACGTCATAAAAACAGCTATATTTTTTATCCAAAAAATTGGGTAAAAAACAAAATGAAATCACTTTTGACACACTTGACAATATTTTTTTGACAAACTTATAATGCAAAAATCTAGTTTTTGATCTCACATACTAATCCCTACCATCAAGAATTCTCCAAATTCAATGTTCCTACTCTTTTTTGACACACTTAATGATTTTTTGACACACATCCGGTACAGTTACCGAACACAGCGTCCTTTCGGACCTGTCCCTTGAGTATACCAATTTTTAGAAAATTTGTTTTTGAAATCCCTCCAGCGGTTTTCTCTGTAGCGTAGGTATTTACGGCCGCACGGCCGGCAGACAGACACATATTTTTTTTTTGCTTTTTTAGAGTCAGTACCTAAAACGTCGAGAAATGCCAAAAAAGTGGGGGTAAGGATTTCACGTTTGGCTCATGAATGTAATACTTAGGTCTTTCAGACCAAAGTAATGATGGCTAGCGATAGTAGATACGATAGCATAATTATGAAACCATATGCAATCAGAATCGTGTTTGTTTGTATCCCAAAAACCCAATTAGGAATTAAGAATAGGGCTATAGGAACAGCGTTTGCACTTTTTTTTAAAATGCGGATATTAATTAGGCAGCTTAACGATCGAATAAATCCTTTCCTCAAAGAATAAGCCATTTATATGGATTAACGGCTTACTTAAAGTCGTAGATTGGGGTCACCAAAATCTGATTTGTTTAATTTTATCAAACTTCAATTGTAAACATCAAAACCGATGAAAGTGTGACTCAATGAGTTAAAAATACTGTTATTTTAAGAAAAATCAAAGTTAAGTGGGACAAGAAATTTGCTTCACCATCAACTAACCTTAACTTAAACATTTATTCTGTTTAAGGTCGCTCAACCCTAAAGAGAAGAAAAAACGAAAAATACTCAATCAAAATTGAATGATCATTTTTTTAAACAATATTTCCAACTCGATAATTTTTTTTATTACTCGATCAAGCGATCACCACCACATGTTTATTTTTCACTATCAAAAAATAATTTATTATGTCAAAATAGTGTGATTACACAAGAATAGTATTGCAATGAATCACTTCACAATTAATATGACCGTTTTCTTATCGTTTACCTAAATGTTCTGTTGTCTCTGCTTCTTCACAACGATTTACTACACGCATAACACCAGATGCCATTTTAATTAATTTTATTGTTAATAATTAATTACTTAATTTTTTTTTTATTTAAAAACTAAAAATTTTTAATTTCGAGCAGTTTCACCTCTACCAAAAAATATATATATGTATTTACAGCAAAAAGCAACTAAAATTAGAACACGAATTTTAAAAATAATTTTATTTTTGACACTTTTGATTTCGATAAAAATATATGAGAAAATGATTATTTTTCGTGAAGAGATTGTTATTTGGTTTTTTGAGAGAAAAAAAATTTATCGTTTTTTTTTAAGATCAGTGGCGGCAGGTGATCAAAAATAATCAGGTAAAATTATTTAAATCGTGCTTATCCGAAGGTTTTTTTTAACACAAACTGTGACAAATATTTTGTTATATTTTTCTTTACATATTATCCTTTCTTAAAAAACTGAAATTCTAAAGGGTTCCAATTATTTAACTGTTTTGGAAGTCATCCATATATGAACTACTCAATTGTAATTGAAAAACTTATATTGCAGAGAATTTGATACTATAGAATGGGGGGGATTTATTCTATAAAGTTGAAACAATAACAAAAGCCTAGATATTGGTGACCTCAACGTGATCGCAATAATTAACAGTTTAGAGAGCTGAATCCTTGATGAGCCCGAAAACATTTGCTCTGGGATCTTTCTCATATTGGCTATTTTTGCATTCGGCAAGCTCCGAAAAATGACGATTGCCCGAGATCTTGTAAATTTTTGTTTTTTTTAACTATGGGGTTTGGAATTTGATTTAGAACACGAGGGTAACCTTGTCCGACAAAAATTTGTCTGCTATTGTCTATTCTGACAACCCCAACGTACCAAAATGTCAGTTGTAGAACTCGAAAATAGCAGACACATGCTGGTCGGACAAGCTTAGCCTCTTGTTCTAAAACAAATTTCCAACCATCACAGTTAAAAAAATGTGGTAACAAATTCACAAGATCGCGGGCAATCGGCATTTTTCGGAACTTGCCAAACTCGAAAGCGGCCGATTGGAGAAAAATCGCGGAACAAATGTTTTTGGGCTCGTCATGGACAGGCGCCTCACGAAGTATAAAATATGTGGTAATCATCATATGAAATCGGCGCCAGCCCAGGGACTATAAATAAATCATCCCTAAAAAAAGGAAAGTAGGAGGTGACATTTTTTGTATTGGAAGCGCAATCTGCCCTTCTGAGAAAGATAAAATTCTTTGCTAGGCAGAAATTCTGCTTTGATGTCCAATCATATACAAGTCTATAAGAAGATTTAAGAAGTCGAAAACAGAAAATTTCAAACTTTCACAGGCTAAAAACTTTGACTCTGTGCTCTCCCCAAAAAATTGTAAAAGACGTCACATCGCTATTTATGTAAGTTTTCTATTGATATTCGTTACATCATACGGAAGATTATGCCATCGCAGATTATTTTTCTAAAGTCAAACAAAGCGTTACGAAGTGATATCTTTGCATCTCACTACAGTTTAAGCCTCCTACTTTGGATCAAACTAGTAAATTTAGTGTATCTTATCTAAAGGTTCGACTGTGAGTCCCGCATGTTTTTGGCAATTAAAATTGTTTTCATTTTACAGATGAAATCATTCGAGTGAAATTCGTATGGTGATCGATGAGCAAAGTGTTTCAATTTTGTACAACTTGAACTACCAAGAATATTTCTAGCTAAAAAAAAAAATTCCATCGTTAGCTACAATATCTACAAAAAGATTTAAAGAAGTTCATTTGAAAAAAGTCAGTCCCAACCTTCCGGTACTATGTAATCTTAACGAAACAAAACAGTCAATAACCGGCAACAACTCCACTTGTTGTACTATTGCCAAAACAGTTGCGTCTAAGATAATCGGTGGTCACTTAGGCAGCCAAGGATATTTATGAAATCCTTACAATTGTCAAAACACACGGGTTCATTCATTGATGCAACTTCGCAGTCAACATCCCAAAGCAATCAACGCCAATTGATAGGGATAACGACTTTGCTAATCTAGAGGCTCAACTTAAATATCAGCTCAACAAATGCTTTGACTATCTTTGTAGCCGACTGTCTCGTCAAGACTAAGGTTAAATATGTCACCCATCTACCTCAAGAGCGAATTACAGTTACAGAGGCTTTTAAAGATCAACACGGTTCTTCTTCTTGATCATGAGATAATTGTTTCTATCACAGAAAATTTGGCAGACAAAGCACAAAGGTAAATGTTTTCAACCATGCATTTATGCAACAGCTTCGCAATCTCAGAACTCGAGAAACTACTAAGTCTCGCTGGTATTACGGCTAACACTGATCTCTCTACATATTGTACAAAGCTATGACGCCGACTTTGGCGTAACGTCACACACACTTTCGTACTGGAAAATAATGCAGGCCTATTAGGTGCTGATTTCCAGTCAAAATATAAAATTTTAGTCGATCTTAGAAATCATAAGTTAATCGATTCAAAGACATCTCTTCATGTGAATACAATTATAATTAACTGCAATAAGCCAACTCCTAAACATTTCAGCGACAATTAATTCGGCACTCTACTGAAAAAATTTTAGTCACTGACCGGGGCACCGAACTATGATTTCGCAATAAATATGTAAGGTATTACAGAGTGACCAATGGAAGACTTCCATCCATTAATCTGAGGCGCTTGGATCTGACGAAACTTAAAGCTCTGAAGACCGAATTCGAACATATTGTGGAACTATGTATTTGTCGTCCTTCTAATTTCCCAGTTTCCTCACCCTTACACATGGTTCAGAAAAAGGACAAGAACTGGTGACCTTGAGGAGACTACAGACAGTTTAATTTTGCTACTGCCCCGGATAAATATCCCATCCCAAAATACAAAATTTTCCTTGCAACTACCAGGATGCAAAATTTTTCCCAAAATAGATCTGATAAAAGCTTATCACCAGATCCCAATGGCAAATGAAGTTATCCACAAAACCCCTATAACCAAGCCTTTTGGATTCTTCGAATTCACTCGTATGGCTTACAGTTTACGAAACTCAGCATTCATTAATTCTCATTCCAGCGCTTCATAATTGAAGTAACAAGAAACTGGATTTCGTCTTTGTCTAAATAGATGATATCCTTATAGCTAGCCGCTCCGAGGCTGAATATTTCCTGCGCACTTGGAGAAACATTACACTCGGTCTTTTCACCACAGCATACATATAGAAGCTTCAAAATGGACCTTCTGCCACAAATTACTTGAGTTTTTGAGCCACTTTATTTCAGAAAATGGCATACTTCCATCGAAAGATAGAGTTACAACAACTCTCAAACTTTCAAATTTCAACATCAATCCGCCAAGTACAGCAAGTTTTAGGTAAAGTCAACTTTTATCGCCGCTCCATACCACGATTAGCCGAATTGTTGGCGCCTATTTACGGACATTCAATGATCAATGATTAAAAAAGGCAAGAACAAATCCAATTTTTCTTGGCAGAGTACTGTAACGAGTCTTTCATCAAAGTACAATAATCTCTTGTCGCTGCTACTCTTTTAGCTCATCGGAGGTTGGACAAAACAAAGTTCAAAATTAACATTCGACTTTTCGAACACCAGTTGGAACTGTACTGCAACAGTACAACAATGGATGTTGGAAACCACTTGAATTTTCTCCAGCAAACTCACTTCTTTACTGAAGCAAAATACTCCGCATTTGATAGAGAGCTTTTGGCAATTTAATTCGCAATTAAACGTTTTTGCTATTTTGCCGAAGATTCAAATTTCTCAGTTCACTACAGACATACGATACATTAAATGCAACATCGTCAGTGATTGCTTATAGCGTTCTGGTGAAGAATTTTCTACAGAAATCTGCACTTCTATTTTCTACTTGAAAAATCTACCGTAATTGCAACAAAAAGGCGATGAACTTGAGAAATTGATTACTCCTTGACAAGCGATCAAGTTCATCAAAAGCAAAACTTAAGTTCATACGATAATCAGGCAGCAACGACAAATTCTGAAGAAGCGAGATATCATCTGGTTATAATCGACCATATGTTCCACATAGCATTATAAAAATAATCTTCGATAACTTACATGGTTTATCACATCCTGACATACGTACAACGCGACTAATTACATTCACGTACTTTTGGCCACGAACGAATGTTAACACCGGGATATGGCTAAATCATGTAAATCGTGTCAACGATCAAAAATCCACAGACACACAAAATCTCCAATTGGTAAATTTGATCACATTCACATTGACATCGTTTGACTACTATTGACTAATCTACGGACTACTATCACTAATCAAACGTATATAGCTACAGACTAACAAAAGCTAGTACGTTTCACACATTGGACAGAAGCATGCCCCATAAACGACATAACAGCAAGTACCACTGCATCAAAAATTTTACAGGAATACATTTCAAGGTTATCCCTTCGGTTTTCACGACAGATCTTTCGGACAATTTGAAACCAACCAATTCACTGAGTTCATGAAGCTTTTATGTTCATTGGAGTACTGAAATTCTAATAGTATTTCTAGGCATAAGAACTTCATTCAAGGAGGACCTCGAATGTCCACCTGCAGAACTAGTATATGGTCAAATTCTTAAAGTCCCCGGCCAATTCCTTGTCGACTCGCCTACAGCCAACACGTTGGATGGGTCTGAGTACATTAAGAGATTGCGAAGTAACATGCAGACCCTAATTCACACTTCCAAGGGAACCCAATCAAACCGATATCTGCATCCCGAAAGATCTCAACAACTGCTCACATGTTTTTGTTCGAGTGAACATTGTACCTAGACACCTTAGTACACCTTACGACGGGCCGTTTACAGTTGTACGCAAACAATGTAAATTTTTCATGGTGGACATTAACGGAAAGAACACGTTTTGATTTCTTATCAATATAAAATACAATTTTCGATCTTGTGGAGGAGTATATGTGGTGGCAACACTCAGCAAAATGAGTACAATCGAAATAACTATAACGACAACACTCGATTATATTAAAAAGATGTCCAACGGAAATCGACCTAATAATTAATTTATTTCTTCCATTGTTTTATTTAAAAATTTAACTGGTTTTCCAATTATGGGTTGTATCAGTTGTTTATATTGAACAATGACGACTGTTTATATCAGGCAAATATCACAAAATTTTCCAAATTATTTGGTTTCAAACGTCACCACAGTACGTGATACTAAAGAGTATACTATAAGAGTCTTTCATAGCAACTGTTAGATAATTTTTTTCACAGTCATTTGATGATTGTCAATTTAATTAGGTAAAATAACAATCTATAATATTGCTTGAATTCTGACAAAATCACGGAATATTAATTATTATAACGATACAAAAAACAATTTTTTTATCGTCATCAAACATGTGTTATAAAATAGTTCTAAGAAAAAATACCATACAACAAAAGTTATTTACTTAAGTTGAATTTCTCAACTAACAACATTCATTACTCCATTTGTGGATGTTTTTGATTTCACATTGATTAGAAACAATCAATTCCCGTGACTAAAGATATTGACAAAAAAAGGTTAACGGTTGTTTGGGTGTTGGCATTGGGCTGGTAAGGGAACACATGATTGTAAAATGCAAGAAGTAAAACCTAATGGCCCTATACTTAAGGTCATCACATGCATTAGGCCATTACAAACCCAATCAACCCAATCAACGTTCTGTTGATTATTTTTGAAATGCAAATTATTTGAAATATAGAAGCAAAAAACGTATGGCGACGAGTTGAGTTAAAATTCTCAAATGAATTTCAAACCTTTGTGATTGTAACGAAAAATCAAATACATTAATTAAAACAAAAATAAATATAATTCAAATTATAAATTGAAAATTATTTTAATTGGCAACCTTCCATAAATCATTCACGCCACACTTCATATTTGTAACTCCACTGAACTTTATATATGTTAGTGTATGTATACAAAGAAGTTTTATAACAAAGAAATTAAACATTGTTGTTATCGAAAATATTGCGTTTTTTTTCTACAAAAATAAAAACAGTTAGGTAAACACGTGTTTTATATCGAAAACACTTATGACCGTTACGAGTTCATTAGCAATGACACAGATTATACGTTATTTATAAACCGCGTAATTTTATTTCGCTGGTTTTAATCTTAATAATTTAAAATTACGTCTAATAAAAAAAATAATTAAAATTTTTATGTTTCCAATTGAAATTAGTTTGTCTAGGTATTAATTTTCCGGACAACTTATACAACTTAGACAACTTGACATTGAAATCTTTTTTATCGATAAAAGTCAACAACATTTACAAAATATACAAAATCTTTGTTTGGTTTTTGATTTTTTCTTCTCATAATTAAATTAAAAGTGCATTTCCCGACGGAAATTTTTTTTTATTACTCAAACATTATAAATATTTATTTCAAAATCCAAATATATCTGCGTTATTGCGTTGTTTGTTGTAACATTTTCATTGATATATATTTTTTTAATATTTATTTATAATTTTTATGTTTCTGTTTTCCGCTATTTTGATTTCAGTTCTTTGTTTTTGGAAAATATATTTATTTTGGTTAAATTCCAACTAATAATGTGTCTAATGTATTGTATCCTATAGATTTATAAGAACAATATATTTATTTTGAAATTTTTGTTTAACTTATTTTACAAACCAATAACTCATGACGTTTGTCATCGTGTCCAGAACTAGCAGTTAGCACACAAGCAAATCAATCATTAAAAAAATTAGTCCCAATCAAAAATTTTCCAAAAACTTAATTTCACAATAACTCAAAGTATCAAAGTCCAACAAAAAAAAAAAAAGTTGTCATGAAAATTTTCAATGAAAATTTTTTAATTTTTAAGTAAAAGAAAAACAAAGAAAATTTAATTACTTGATCAAGATTGTATTCGTTGGTTGGATGTTCATTTTTTGTTTGTTTGTTTAAATTGGGCAATGAGATCAACAAAACTTTGTACGAGCTTATAATTTATTTAATTATATTAACTTAAACCAAATAAAAGAGAAAATTTATTTGAATAAATGAGTTTTCATGATTTATTTTATTGCGCACAAAGGAAAATGTTTTTCTTTTTGTTTTTGAGAAAAATTATTAAAACTTTTTTTTTTGCGTCGCAATATGGTGATGTTTTTTTTTTTGAAATGATGAAGTGTTCGTCTTTTTAAATGAAATAAATTAATTTTTTGTAGGACACAAAGAAGATTTAATTTTTACACATTTTTCTTTAAATTGGATTTTGAGTAGCTGGATTTCTAATTCTACAAAGTTTTCTAAAACTTAGTGAAAAATAACGACATTATAAACTTTAATAGAGATCGAATAAAAACTGTATGATTAAATATTCAACGATTAAAAAGAATAAAAAGTCAGACAAGTGCGAATAAAATTCGCTCGTCAAGGGTTCCGTGAATGTAAAGAAAACAATACCAAAATAATTAACATAAAGTTGTATTGTAAAGGATTTATATTGCCAGACCATAGACGCATAAAAAATAAATGGTTCATCGTAAATATCAATAGTAAATGTCAATCTCATCTAAATTGATCGAAATGATATAAAAAATATTACTTTAGGTTAAATGTTATCCATAGCTGTTTATGGTAGCTAAGGAACGACTCAATTCTGTTAATCAACGACGAAATTTAGGGTTTGGGTGGTATTAACACTAACAATAGGACTTTTTTGACAATAATTCAAAAACGGTGCATCGCAGAATTCTAAAAAAAATTGTGATTTTAATTTGTGATTGTGATTGTGATTGTAATTTTGGTGCTCTTTTAAATGACACCCCATTTGACCGGGTCATAAAATCTTTTTTTCACCCCTCCCCCCACTCCCATCCCCTAAACACATAGAAATAAAATCACTTGAAGCTTCGCTATATTTTTCGTTAAGGGCTTATCAAATTTCCTATCTCTATGATTTTTTTCAAATTTTTCTGTCAATCAACGAAGAAACGTATAGGGGGGGACCAAATTTTTGTTGCACTTTTTTGAGAATAATTCAAAAACGGTGCATCGCAAAATTCTAAAAAAAATTTAAATGTTTCTTAATTTTGTTGTTATTTCAAATGACACCCCACTTGACCGGGTCAAAAAACCTTTTTTTCACCCTTCTCCACTCCCATCCCCTAAACACATAGAAATAAAATCACTTGAAGCTTGGCTGTATTTTTCGTTAAGGGTTTATCAAATTTCCTATCTCTATGATTTTTTTCAAATTTTTCTGTCAATCAATGAAGAAACGTATAGGGGGGGACCAACTTTTTGTAGCACTTTTTTGAGAATAATTCAAAAACGGTGCATCGCAAAATTCTAAAAAAAATTGTGATGTTTCTTAATTTTGGTGCTCTTTCAAATGACGCCCCACTTGGCCGGGTCAAAAAACCTTTTTTCACCCTTCCCCACTCCCATCCCCTAAACACATAGAAATAAAATCACTTGAGGCTTCGCTATATTTTTCGTTAAGGGTTTATCAAATTTCCTATCTCTATGATTTTTTTCAAATTTTTCTGTCAATCAACGAAGAAACGAATAGGAGGGGTACCAACTTTTTGTTGCACTTTTTTGAGAATAATTCAAAAACGGTGCATCGCAAAATTCTAAAAAAAATTGTAATATTTCTTAATTTTGATGCTCTTTCAAATGACCCTTTCCCCACTTGACCAGGTTTTAAATGATGTTTTCACCCCTTCTCATATCCACCCCCTTAATAAGTATAATTATTAGTATGTGGTACTTTACTATATTTTTCTTTAAAAACTTACTAATTTTTCTATCATTCAAAATACTTTTTAAGATTTTCGATTGCTTAGGCTCGGAGCTAATTAAGGAAAGGAAACATACAGAAAACGCTATTATTTAGATTTACACAAAAAATGGTAGGGTGTAAAATTCCAAAATATATTTTTTAGAAATACTGAAGTGAAGCCCTTTCATATGATACCCTACTTGACTCGATATAAAAATGTATTTTCTCAAAGGCCTCACATCGTAACCCTGTTATCCATACGAAATCCATTTTATTTTTTTTTTCAACACCTCATCTTGTGTGGACAGATTAGTTTCATACGCATGCCAAATTTTAAGTTCATTGTATGTATATTAATCGAGATAATCGAAATAATGTGAAAAACACATTTTACTCTTACCAATAGTGTTCCGTATAAAAAACGGAACCCTAAAAACGATACTAATCTGACGTGTGAATCTTATGTATGAAAAAAAGAGTTAATTGTCCTAAACAAATTAATTTAAGCAGATTTCAACGAAAGTTGTTTGGATAACCCTAACTGAATGAAAGTTAGAAGGTTGTTGTAGATGGATTATTTTGGATCAATACGGTTTGTAGCAGTGAATGATAATGATTCGCCACAGGACTCCCCCACGAGTGAGGTTATCCAAATGAAAAGAAGACCTATAGAAGAATATGTACTTTTTTCGTGGTTTGATTCCTGCATTCTGTCCAAGTGCGGATAGGATACCGTAGGCTGGTTTCATGGTTTTAACCTTTCAATTGAAACATTTATGATTTTTGCCTTTGATTAAAATGATGAAGAGTTTGAGAAAACGACGGAGTACTCTGAAAGGACATTCGTATGGAGGTGATAATCCTATACGCACCTTGTCTGACGTAACGAAAACTTATCCGCAGTTGTCCAATGTTATAGGGACAAATAACTCATTTTGTTTTGTAGTGCATGGTAGTGTTGGCTGAGGTATTGCATAATATTGAGCGGCTGATCGATGACGGATCTATTGCAGCTGGTGAGCACTTCAATTATTCTTTCACTGTTGTCCAAATTTCAAGAAGTATAATTGGGATTTCTGAACTGCAATTATCGTGTCCATAGTGTCGCCTTGGGCCATAAGAGCAGCTTTAAGCTTTCAATGGAAGCCATCGACCATGTCGTTGGCTTGTGGATGGTAAGCCGTTGCACGTATCCGATGAGAGCCGAGGGGTTGTGTTAACTCTGAGAAAAGTTTGTTTCAAATTGTGTTCCTTGATCAGTGGTAATGTGGAGAAGAACGCCAAATCATGATAGGTAATTACTGCCAAATGTTGTGGCAATGGTTGCTGCAGACAAATTGGTCATACAATAAAATCTCTACCTTCGACAAAATACCTGAAGTATTTGATTACTAGGTAAATCGCAAGTAATGCATTGTCGAATGCGGCATATTCCAGTTTTGTCTCCGAGAGTTACTTTGAAAAAAATTCCAGAGGTTCCCCATACTTATTGTAAAACTACTGCATAACTGCGCCGACCACAGTGTTTGGAGCTTGGGCATCCTGAGAAGAGCGACCAAGTGAGAACGAATTGAAGTGAAAGTTTCAGCGAGCTTTGGTATGAATCGGTGGTTATAGTTTACCATAATGACAAAGCGTTAAATGGTATTTATTGAATATTGAGCTGATAATTTTCTCATTGCCTTGATGCCTTTATCAGAGGGGAGAATGTCATCAGGCTGAGAAAATCAAGAGAAGTTACAATGCATTTGAATGTCTTGATGTAAATGTAAAACTCCACTAACTTTCGGAATAATTGATCCAAGTGAAGTTTGTTTTATTCCTAGGATTGGGTTATCACAAGTATGTCATTTATGCAGACAAAAACATAGTTCAGATCTCAAAGATACTTTGTTCATGAGTCACTAAAACTTTTGAGCGGCACTCCGAAAACCAAATGGCATTCGGATTAATTCGAGTACAAGCCAAATGGAGTAGTGATTGCCGTTATGTAAACGTTCTCAGGTTGAATGTGGAGAATCGGATAACGATCAGGTGTTTTGACTGTGTTAAGTTTTCGAAAGTCCTCAAACGGCCGCCAGTCATAATCTTTTTTCTTTACAATGTGCAGAGGATAAGATACTGAAGAAGAGAATGGTATGCTAATCAACGATGCCACCATGTGTTGGAATTCATTGAATGCTGCTCTGTGTAGATTAGGATCTAATCTGCGTGGTCGTGATACTGGAAGTTATTCTTCAGTAACTATATGATGCACTACATTATGACGCACGGGTAGGTTGTAATTCAGTTCAGTTGTAAGAGATAGTATCGTTTGCGAATAGTGCCATAGCCATTGTGGAGTGGAAAAAGAAGGTATTGTGAAGGCATGCCAGAATGTTCGTTTGAGTCCGATGTTGACTTGTAGCAGTTGCGTACCATAAGTGGGAATGTTGTACCATTAGCAGCTGATAAGACCAGAACAAATTACAAATGTGTAATTTTGATTGTTTTCTTGAATAAAGAAATAGGCAAAACAGACAGATCTGCGTCGGTGTCTATGGGAAAAATGAACTTGTTGATTTAGTCTTGGATGAAGAGACGGTTAGAAGTTTCGTGTTGGGTAAATTTCATGTCATGAAAGTTACACGGAGTTGTACACTGTCTTGTTGAAGTTCCAAAACGTGTATGAGACCAACACCGACCTGTGAAGTAATGTGAGTGGCTTGAGTGTTACGCAGCATAACAGAAGGCTGTCTGTCCCCCATGTGTTGGTCACCAAATAGCCCCTTGAGCTTGTTTTCGGCTGATGAAGATAATCTGTTAAGCAGTGCTATCTTTTTGCGCTTTGTATTTATCTACAATGGATGGCTGACGTTGTTTGGATAATACTAGCTGAACGAAAGTGAAAAAGCTATTGAAGATGGATTATTTTGGACCGTTACAGTTTGTGGCCGTGAATGATAATAATCCGCCACACCTTCCTGAAGAAGGTGGCCCCCCGATCTTAAACTTTTGCGAGTGTTCGCGTCAATCATTAGTTTTAGATAAATAAAGAATTCAGAATCCATGTACTCTTTGGCTATGAAGACAAGATCCTTGGCGTACGTGGTTATTTGGGCTTAATTTGTCGAGAAGACATTTTTTTTTTCATGGTTTTGTTTATCTTCAACACACATATTTCACAAGCGAAGAAATTAGGCAGACCTTGGTTGACCTGTTGATATCGAAGTCTTTTGTTAACACAGTTGCGAATTTTCTGCGATCATTGAAAAAATAGCAGTAATATTTACAATATTTTTTGTACAAATCACTCAAAAATTTTATTAATTTAATAAAAATTGTAATTTTTATTTAATTTTTTAGTCGAATATATGGAGTTTTGTTAGTGCGTTAAAACAATTTTGTAAATTATCGAAATATTTTTTTAAGCCAGATTAAAAAAATTTATGTTTCAACAAAAATTTTGTTAAATTTATTTTCAAATTTTAAAATGTCTTATCCATGAACTATGTTTTTTCACACAAAATTACAAACAAATTTTACAAAATTGTTTTAAAATATAGTGAGCCTAAGAGACGAAAGACATTTCTACGAAAAATACTTTTAAAATAATCAAAAGTTGAGGAAATAAATAAAACAAATTTTTAGTTGGCCCTACTACATCGTCTGATATGATATCGAATTTTTACAACCTAACCAGCTTTTCAAAGAATTTAGATGAAAAAATTTTGTTCATTCATGTACACATCAAAATTCAAGCAGGGTAAAAGTTGGCCAATAGCAATAAATATATTGCTGAAATTCGTAATGAATCGAATGCTTTTTTAATATTTAAAACAGAAAATTCATAACATCTACAACCTGTTTCTCTTACACGTAGAAAGAAATACAAAAACAAAAACAGTAGGTAGAGGCCTTTGCCTCGATTACCGATTGGTGTAAATTCGTATAATTGGTGACAGCGGTAAAGTTGTTACTAAAATGATTTAAATTAAATTCGCTTATAGTTCCAGATTATATAAAAATGAAAAACGTCGAAGTGAACAAATGCAGTTATCAACAATTTGGAGCAAGAGTGAATTATGAATTTGATTTTTAAAAGCTGTAACGGAAGCAAAAAAATGTTACAAAGATGAAGTAAACCAATAAATAAATTAATTGAGTCAAGACCTCAACCAGCATATTAATGAGAGACATGTGGGAACTTCTGCACGCGTTAAAGTATAAATCATTCGAATTTGTAAGAGAAAAAAAAATGTTTGTAATACGCACTAGAAAGTAGTTTAAGAGTGGTCACAAAAGGCTTACTTTTTTAGCATCTTTTGAGAACGTGAAGTTAAATAATTAACGTATCATAAAAAAAGAAATATTTGATTGATTTTTTAAATCGAAATGTAAGTATTATAATTAAAAATTTCTGTTTTTTTTTGTATTAATTCTTATGCAATGTATGATTTTTTTTATTGACTATTGGTTATGCGTGTTTGTTTATTAATAACATATTTTTATTTCCGGCTACAATTAAATGTTTGCTGGCAAGATGATCGACTTGTTATTGAATTGATGTGGTCATATAAGAAGTAATCTAATTATTTACACTTAACGCTTTCTTTACACTTTTAAAATCTAATTAAAATTTTAATTTCAAACTGATTGGTGATCGCTCTGTATTATCTTATGTGTGATTTATTAGAATTTCAAAAAGTTTAAATAGTAACAGATAACACAGTTAACGCAACAGATATAACACAGATAAGCAGTGCTAAACTCAATCTTTCTTTCACTCGATAGGGCAAATTGTGGCGTACTCCAACCCACATATTTTTTAATATTATCATAATTTAAATTGATTGAAATCTTAAACCAAAATAAAATTTAATTTTTGTTTTTTCATATTACAGTTAGATGTCTTTAAATACAATTATTCTAACATATATTAGGTTTGCTCAAACCATTGAACTCCCTATAACTAATACAGTAAAAATTTTCCACGATTTTTTTATAAAACCAAAATATGTATAAGTCTATAGAAATTAATAATTTGAAGATAAAAATCATAGATTAAACAAATTTACAACCATTCGATGGTTAAACCAGATTCACTATGAAATAATAATTATATGACACAAATTATTATATTTATAAACAAAACATATAAAGTCAATTGTTAAATATATAAACAACTTTTATCAGTTCAATTTTCAACGTTTTCCTTATCACTTTGAACAAGTTTCTATTGTTCTTATGGAATTACGTTTTAAATTAATTAATAAATTAATTAATTAATAATGGAATACTAATACCGGCAGAGTGTGAACATGTTTTTATAGCTTGTCGTTATTCAATAGTTAAGTCCATTGTGCCTGATCAGTGAAGTTTGCCAATACTTACTTATCAAACGCCAACGACAGAAATTTTTTAACATATTTTCTTCCTCAAACAACATAATCGCAAATTACAAACATCACATAATAGCTTTTATCTCTATCTCTCACGAATCAACTTAAAATAACATTTATAGCTACAACGAATTTTACTTGTAGTTTTAAAATGTAGAAAAAAAACTCTCTATATTACATGACGAAATGTGTTCATATAGGAAAGTGGAAAATGTATTTATAGTTTGTTGTTGGATTTCAAATAATCTCTTTCACGGACTCATAATTATTATTTGCATGATAAATGCATTTATTTTTTTACAACATAACAAATTTGCGTGTTAGATTTTGTGTTACTAGTTAGATTTGATAACTGAATCAATTACCGGAATATAAGAAGACTAAAGAGTGACAAGTTTATGATATTATAATTACCCGTACGTCTCTTTTTACGTCATATTACACGTCGCTATGACTATACTTCTCAATGTCGCTGTGTGTCTAGGTATCTTTGCCCCATGTCTTCCCTTATGTTCCTATATATCTATTTTTCATGCAAGTTGAACCAAATGCTATAAATATTGAGATGATTGCGACTGTGCGTGTGGAGACAACAACTTCGCATAGAATCCAACAATCTACCAACGTTTAGATAACCTGACATAGAATTAACTTTGACTTTCAGGTGGAGAAGAAAGAGTAAAGCCAAATGATTATTGCCCGTCTCTTAAAAAAAACTGAGGCCAAATTTAATCAACGAATTGTATTTGATGCTCAAAATACCAAAACCAATGATAGTCAACTCATGGCCTGCAACATGTCATTATATGGATCACAATAGAAATAAAATGCTCCGATCCATTCACTCCATCCAATCCATACAATCCATCCAATCTCTCCAATCCATCCCAATTCATCCAATCCATCGAATCCATCCAATCCATCCAATCCATCCAATCCATCCAATCCATCCAATCCATCCAATCCATCCAATCCATCCAATCCATCCAATCCATCCAATCCATCCAATCCATCCAATCCATCCAATCCATCCAATCCATCCAATCCATCCAATCCATCCAATCCATCCAATCCATCCAATCCATCCAATCCATCCAATCCATCCAATCCATCCAATCCATCCAATCCATCCAATCCATCCAATCCATCCAATCCATCCAATCCATCCAATCCATCCAATCCATCCAATCCATCCAATCCATCCAATCCATCCAATCCATCCAATCCATCCAATCCATCCAATCCATCCAATCCATCCAATCCATCCAATCCATCCAATCCATCCAATCCATCCAATCCATCCAATCCATCCAATCCATCCAATCCATCCAATCCATCCAATCCATCCAATCCATCCAATCCATCCAATCCATCCAATCCATCCAATCCATCCAATCCATCCAATCCATCCAATCCATCCAATCCATCCAATCCATCCAATCCATCCAATCCATCCAATCCATCCAATCCATCCAATCCATCCAATCCATCCAATCCATCCAATCCATCCAATCCATCCAATCCATCCAATCCATCCAATCCATCCAATCCATCCAATCCATCCAATCCATCCAATCCATCCAATCCATCCAATCCATCCAATCCATCCAATCCATCCAATCCATCCAATCCATCCAATCCATCCAATCCATCCAATCCATCCAATCCATCCAATCCATCCAACACATCCAATCCATCCAATCCATCCAATCCATCCAATCCATCCAATCCATCCAATCCATCCAATCCATCCAATTCATCCGATCTATTCAATCCATCAAATTCATTCAATCCAATCAGTTCATCTGGACCTTCAAAAATTGTTCCCTGCAAAATAGTGGTCGAATACGTTTAGAAGATATAAAAAGGATCAATAAAACATCATTAGATAGCTCCCTTCAATTGGCCAATGCCTGGAAAAAGAATGGCTAAAAATAAATTTGCCACATTTAAGCATTTGCCAGCAATCGATTGAAGGCTGATTTTAGTCTTACTGCTGACTTAGGAGAATTACTGTACTGTATATGCCCCAAATTTTATTTTATCTATAGTTTTATCTGTCGAAACCTGCTGAACTTTTGAAATCTTCGGAACCTTCTAAACTTCTTGCAAGCAAATGATTTGTAAGTCTATAATTGATAAAATTAGAAATTTTTCGATGGCGTAAGTGAACTATAGTGAACACAAATTATCAACAGAATTTCCTTTTAAATGTGTTCATCTAAACGATTTGGCGGTTGTGTATCTGGTATCTGGAAGAGGTGAGATTTAGTAAGGGTGAAAATTCTTGGTATCTCGGTTGGATACCATCCCACGCTGCAATGATTAGTTATGCTCCTGGTATATGGCGGCGCCGAAGCTTTACCTAGATATTTACGATTTTCTTCACTAGAGCATAGCCTGTTAGGGTATTCTGGTGAGCGATATCTGTGGACGGTAATATAGATGTAGAAATCTGTTCTTCATGCTGGGGCTATGGCGTCCAATGAACACTAGCTTAAACAAACGTTACTTAAACGTCTTTTTGGAAGGGGTTGAGCCATCAGCTGTAACTCTGCTCTGATTTGAATTGCAGAGCTTTGTTCAAACTTCAAACATTTTAATATTAGTTAAATATTTTTGAACTTTTCAGTTTTGTTACAAATTTCTAAATTTTGGTAAAATATTTTTGAATTTTGTTGTTTTGAGTTCCGTTAGAAATTTTTTGAATTTGTGAATTTTGTTAATATTTTGGATTTTTAAAATATTTTTGAGTTTTGTTAAATGTTTTTGAATTTTAAAAAAAATTTTTTAATTTTTTATTCTAAGTTAGGCATGTTTAGTGTTAATTATAATAGATTATTAATCAACGTCTCTGAATATCCGAAGATACCATACCAACTAGGGATTAGGATTAAGTCTGAATAAATTAAGTTTCTCTAAGAAGTGCTGACAATTATGGGCGATAGAGACATTTTAATTTTTATTTAAATGTAGTAAATAGATTGAAGAGGTGTATGTGACGGGCTTGGTTTCCTCGACGTTTGGGGTCGTCAAAATTCCTGTTCCTTATTTTGCTCAGTTAAATCCGTTCTCTTGTGAAACTTTTGCGTACAATTCAGCATTTTGTATTGGGCTGAGGAAAGACATTCACGAATTCACCGACTAAACCTAGTTGGAATCATCTCAAGGCAGGCAGTTTCTCTAATGTTCCTGATAGTGATTTCAGGCATGTACACTGTTCAATGCAACATTATTTTAAGCTTCGTTGAATATTTTTGAATTTTCTTAAATATTTTTGGAATTAGGTTAAGTAGTTTTGAATCTAGTTTTTGGAAGTTTTGTATTTTTTGGTATATTTGTATTTTTGTGTAATTTCTTCTTTTTCAAATTTAGACTCAGATCGATAAAAATAAAACGAATAAAAAACCAATTGAATTGGGTGTCGAGTCACCTAATTCAAATGGTTTTTTATTTTTGAACACTTTGTTTTCTTTAAAAAATATTGCGACCCTGATGCATAGGCTGACTTCACCACAGCTCTGGAAACATAGTGTTCTGGATACATAATGAGCTAATATCCATCAAATACTTTAATTAAAAGCTAACCAATGTTGTACATTTTGCGTAGTTCTAATTATAAAAATATTAAAGAAAGCAGTAGTATCCCAACAAACATAAATTATGTTAAAAGAAAAAAAGTAAAAAAAAATTTACCGGATGTGACAAACCGGAAGTTGGGATGCAGACTGTTGTGATCCGTAATGAATGTTTATGTACCAAGTTTCATCCAATTCGATTATCAGATACAGATGTTATTAAGCTTCCAAAAAAACAGGAGCTCGGCGGGCCCCTACCACTTTGTTCATTATCGCTAAAAAACTAATCAGTTCCATGCCATACATATTTTTTCATCTTTTTTCAAAGTGTCATCAAAATTCTTTCACGAACGAATGTTGTATGTTCCCAACAAACATTGAAACAATAAACAGGTGTTCGGGAGGCCCGCAACACTTATCTCAATATTGTCCAAAAACTAATCAGTTCTTTGCCATTAAAGTCTCCATCTTTTTTCAAAGTATCATTAAAATTGATTAATGAATAAAATCTGTATGCTTCCAACAAACTTTAAAAACAAAGTGTGAAAAGACAGTCAGTTGTATGGTTGACCCACCGCCACGTTAATCAATATGTTCCAAAAGATGATAATTATCTTCTCATACTAATTGAAACCTGCAAAACTGAAAAAACTTCAAAAATTACAAAAAAACTTTTTACCGGAAGTAAAGAACTGGAAGTTGGGATGCAGAACTGTTGTGGACCGTACTAAATGCTTATGTACCAAGTTTCATCCAATTCGATTATCAGGTACAGATGTTATTGAGCTTTCAAAAAACAGATGTATGGGACACCCCTCCCTTCACTTTGTTCCCTATCGCTCAAAAATCAGTCAGTTCCTTGCCGTACATATTTTTTCATCTTTTTCCCAAGTTTCATCAAAATTCATTCACGAACGAATGTTCTATGCTCCCAACAAACATAAAAAACATAGTGGAAAATACTGGTGGACCCCCAACCCTTTATCCAATGTACTTCAAAGCTAACAAAATCTTTCTCATGTTACTTGAAAGCTTTTACCAACGTTTCATGACAATCGATCGGTAATTGTAGGCCACAGAGGGATAAACACCTGTAAAAAAACTTTTTAACCGGAAGTGACAAACCGGAAGTTGGTATGAAGAAATATTGGAGAGAGTACTAAAACCTTATATACCAAATATCCATAAGATCATAGCCCAGAATTAAAAGTTATTCTAGATTAAAATTAGAAGTGTTTGGGAGACCCCCGCCATTTTATCCAAATTTGAAATGAATCTACCCTTTTCAAGTAAACCTGTATCATTTGTCAAAGTGACATCCAGATCCTATGCAGAAAGGTCACACACCCACACACCCCCTTACACACCCACACACATACGTACACCAAAATTTGTATTGGCTATTTAGATAGAGGATGGTCCAAAGCAAAAGAAAAAACAAAATTTGGGGTATGTAAGATTTTTTTTTCTCGATAGATTGCATTATTACCACAATTTAAAATTGTAGTGAGGTAATAGTATTTTAATCAACAAGTGCGTAATGAAATAGTTTATTCTCAAGCAAAAGTTTAAAATTTGAACGAGGCATGAGCGAAAATTTTAAATATGCGAGAGAATAAAATTCATTATACACGAATTGATTACACTACTTTATTCTCTGACAAAGAATTGTGTATTATATAAAATAAAAACATTTTCTACAACTAAAACAATAAATTTTTATTGTTTTGATTGATAAATCAAATTTACTGATTAAAAATACCCTTATGATAAAAAAAGCCCCATCCCATACAATCAACTAAATTCAACTAAAAGAAATAAGATAATTTAACTTAAAATTTGATTTTTGAATAAAACGTATCACAGCCATTGTGATTATAATTTGAAAATAATGTTAATAAAATCAAATTTGACCAATTGGAATCATACCAATTGATTAATGATAATTTTTTTATTTGAAAATTTTCATTACACAATAGGCTAAGTTCATTAAGCTATAGGTTAGAAAACAATACAATAATACAAACTGCTTATACTGCTTATATTAGATAATACTGCTTATATTAATAAATGGAAGATTTTGATTTTTTAAAATCTTGTTTTTTCCTAAATGAAAGTTTTTTTATTTTATTAGCAAACATTTTTTCTGATTTTTAAATTTACTTCGTTTTCCTCTCAAATTCACATTTTTTCGTTTTCCGCCCTTGTTTTTATTTGTTAACTTTGAACATCAGATCCGTCAGTTTCCTCTGCGACCAATTTCAGATTTTTAATCAAACCCCTTTTTTAGTTTCTTTTCCAATCCCTTTTTGTTTGATACGTTTGAGTTATTATAGTTTCAAATTCCGATGCTCTCTTGACAAACAGCGGAGCAGTGTGTAACTTTTGCTACCAGGTCCCTAGGAGCTACTAAAAGGTGTTCACTCATTCCAAAACTAATTTCCAGCGTCTTTGAGACGAGACGGCAGCTGCCTCCTCATCTGAAGCTATAGCTTGTATATATTCGCGCTATATAATAATTCGATCTTTAGCTAGTTCACGCTATAATTTTAAGCACAGTAGAGTAATTAGAAAACCAATAGCTAGAATTTCCCGTTGTATGTTTTTGTAAAGCGTTCAAGAGATCCTCCAAATTGTAGTATTTTGATTTATTTATTTTTATAGAATTTTGGTAGTTGTTGTTAATCCAGTTAAATAAAGTTTTGGTTACTGACGATCCAGTTGATAAGATATTGCTTTAAGTTAAGCATGCAAAATTATAGATGTGATTAATAATTAGCTTAATTTTGTTGCAAGTGTATAATAGTTTTATATATATATAGTTGAGATTCTATTCGTTGACGATTATAATAGAAAGAATTTGAATGCTTCACTGCTATTAACCTTCCAAATATATTGATCCATTCTTCATTTTCCATTATAACAAAATGAATTATTTATAAATATAATATTGCTCCAAAACTTTTTATTTCAAATATTAAAATAGGTTTTATACTAATTTAGAATACAATAAACAACACATATTTAAGATAAAATATAATAAGGGAATTTTTAATTATTTTATTGAAATTTTGAAAAACAAACTTTATTCAAAAAAAGAAAAACCAGAACTCTATATAAAACTATTTTGTTTTTTTAATAATTTGAAACGATAAAAAAAATCGCTTGCTACAATTAAAATTTTGAAAACTTTTTTTTAATTTAAATGTTCGCCACAAAGCGATGGCCTTTGTTTTGTTTATCGCAGAAGACCAATATTCAAGTCTGATTAAATAAAGGTAAATCACTTTCTAAACTGCCCTTTGCCTACAACAAATTCATACCAATGTAACTTTTTAATAACAACAAGTAACTTAGTGTGTGAAGTTGAATTATATTGGAAAACAAGTATAATGTTTTATGGTTGATTAAAAAAAGTACACAGAAAAAGGAGTCACTAGTAAACATGAGAATATTATTGAAAAAAAAAAACCAAAAGCATTGAAAAAATGTATCTAATCAAATAGGTTAATCCAATTTAAATATGAAAGAAGATGTTTACCAAATCAAAAACCAGTTTCATATACAAATATCAGATCGCTTTGATTTTTAAAAATATTTTGAAATTAGAGAGTTTATCCAACCTTGTGAACTTTACACTCATTTGGAAAACCCACAAGCACCAGTAGCACAATATACTATTATATAGTAATAATGACGAATCAAATACTTCCTCTGGTCTAGTTCCTGCTCCCGGCTATAAACCACACAAAGTATTATTTCACCGCTCTTATTTTATAAATAATTTAATTTATTTTTTCATCTAAATAACCTAATTTATTATGTCAATCATGTAAATTTTTGACCACTATTTTTACTAATACAAGACATCTGCATAATTTCCAAACACTTCTAAATATATAAGAAAAAAAATTTGTTTTTGTAAACGAAATTAATTAATTAATTCAAAATAAAAATAACAGAAAATATTTCTTTTCATAATTAAATAATAATACATAAAAAAACGAAATTTTGTAATCGAAATGGAAAATGCAATTTTATAATAAATTTCATAATGATTAATAGTAATCGTAATAGTAATAATAATAATTACTATTATTGTTGTTATGGAATCAATTTTCATTTTTTTTTTATTTTATTAAAAGATGGGAATTGGAATAATGTTGATTTATTTACATGACTGTCTGTCTGTGTTCATTCGCTTCAATTGATTTGTTATTTTTATGTAACTTACATTGATTTTTGAGTTTTTTTATATTTTATTTCTTAATGTACCATCTGGAATAAATTTAGTTAAAAAGACTTAAATCCAGACCAATATATACTTTACACTTTGCTGTTGCGGTTACTAACGATTTTTTAAAATCGGTTAATGGAATAAAAGGAAAACATTCACATCAATTATATTCTAGAGAAACTGGGTTAAATAAATAAAACGAACTGCTTCGATAAAACACTTGAAACTGCATATTAACGATACAACAAAAAATTATAATTGCAAAAAGTTCAATGGTATATGTCGAAAAGAATCGCAATTAATAATCGCCATTTTTAAAAAACCTTAAAAAACTTTGATTTTATAAACTTTTCATTTTTTATGTCAATGACAGTGAAAATATGTTAAGACAAAACCGTTATGTGATTGAACTTTTTGTTGCGTATTCGTCTATTTCAATAGTGGATTAGCATAGTTTTAATAAATTTATGAACAATATTTTAATTTTGGATGTTTCTAGGTTATTTCCGTCTATCGCAATCGCCACATTCATTTATATTACTTTGTTTGGATTATAATAATTATAAAATGTTGTTAGCTGAATTGATTTGTTTATACAAACAGACATACATTGAATTAATAATAACAGATTGCAATTTTTGTAATGACGGAAAAGCTTGGGTAAAATTTTATACATATTTTCATTTATCTTTCTAGGACTTAATTCTAGCAATAAGTTTGAGATGTCTAAATAAGTGCGCCATTTTGTTTTAAAGACAGTTGAGTTTACATAAACGTATACTGTAAAACATAACTTGCAAAGCTTGTTTGTCGCAATTTGAAAAAATCTCACCACGGTGCCCGACCGTGCATCACCATCGACGAAAAACTTGAACATCTATGGCTCCCAGTTCATGCTCTGTATTATCTGGTTGAAGTTTTTTTTGAGCTCCTCCAACCAAACCCAACAAAACCATCACGGCAAATCACTACATATTGACTTAAATTAATGCATTTTTATCGAGCAGTCAGACACGACGGTGGCCATAGTGTGGCTGAGGAGGGTTTCCATTATTCTAGAGATGCCAAAAAGTTGCTCGATTTGAGAATAATCTAACAAAATTAATCGTTTTTTCGACATGGTGTATTTGTATGCTGGCATAGAGATGAGAAACTAGTCCCTAGCAAACACCGACCTGATATTTTGCAATCTGTAACCAGGATCAACCTCGCTATGGGTTTAATAAAATATCCCAGTGCTATAATTTGCCTTACTATGCTACAGACCACCGAGCTGTTGGACCAATATTCTGTCTTTACTCATGGGTTTTAGTATGGACATAAATAATAACCAAAACAAAAGTAAACATTCAACACAAAATAAATAGCGCAATACTGTAGGTCGAAAGAACAAAGTTTCTTTACCAATAGCAGGAGTAGAGAAAAAGCAGCAAGCAAACATCCAAAACATCCCTCTAGTGGAGAGACTCGTATTCGGCCAAGAATAACAGGAAAACCACATTTGCAGGCGCAAGCTGTGCACTAGCTACGCAGTTGCGATAAAAATTATTAGGATGCCAATCATAGTGGAACAAAATTGAGCTACAGTAAACACAGAGACTCTGGGTAAGGTTGAAGATACTCATGGTGGCTCTTTTGTCCTAAAACTGGCACAATAAGACGAAGTTTGGAGATATAAACTTCAAACCGAATCCAATATGAAAACCACTGCGGGTAAACAGTGATAGTCATTGCGGTATTATCTGTGTGGATAGTGACGTTCACTAGGCAACAACTAAAAATCACACGCTCACTTTGATTTGGAAGAAAAAGCATATTTTCAAACTAAATTTTTAAAAAACCTATAAAAAAGTTTGACACCATCTATGGTAAAAAAATGTCAACGCCGCCTACGGTCAAACACTGTTTCAAAAATACAAAATCCTAAGGACCACCGATGGACCACTACAGGTAATTACTAGAGATGGAGGAGCGTAATAATTTTTTGATGGATTCGGGAGAAGGGTCAGCAAGCAATAAGGAGGTCTGATAGAGACAATGGTAAACCTAAACATGGCTTCCAGGTGTTTTTTATTCAAACCGGGGAAATATATTAACTACGCAACAACTGGAGATCCAGCCCATACGCTTATTTTAACTTCAAAGGGGAAATATTTTTTCAACTTTTCAATAAAACATTTTGACGTCATATATGATTTTGAAATAAATAATCAACTGACCAGAATACTATCTTACATTATTTTTAAAAATAAAAACTTATAGTTTACTAATAGACCAAGAGCCCGCGACGGCCAGACCTTCGTTATTTTATAAAATCTGAAAGTTTCTCTACGCATACCCCCTACTGAGGTAGGAACGATTAGTGACATATGAAGTTTGGATCATGGTGGCTTTGGCAGGGAGCAGGTAACAAAGGAGCCTTCAAAGTTTCGTGAAAGTATAAAAGGTAATTTTTTTATATATTCTTCGGGGTAGTATTAAAAGTCACGTTACCCATTGCCAGATACTTACTATCGTGGTAACCCCCTGCCAGACACCCTTAAACGTTAACAAATTGATAATGTTTAAGGGTGTCTGGCAGGGGGTTACCACGATAGTAAGTGTCTGGCAATGGGTGACGTGACTTCTAATACTATCCCGAAGAATATATAAAAAATTACCTTTTATACTTTCACGAAACTTTGGAGGCCCCTTTGTTACCTGCTCCCCACCAAAGCCACCATGATCCAAACTTCATATGTCGCTAATCGTTCCTACCTCAGTAGGGGGTATGTGCAGAAAAACTTTCAGCTTTAATAAAATAACGAAGGTCTGGCCGCCGCGGGCTCTCGGTCTATAATCATTACCAGTTTTAAAAATTATTCCTTAAGAACACCAACAGCATGGCTTGTCAGGCGTGCACACAAGGAGAAGTGGTCCGACATATGCCACCTTTAACTTACATCTTAGATTATTTTTATTACGGTTCTTACAGAATATAGTTTAATTTGGGCAAATCTTAAAAACATTAAAATCACAACATATAATATAAAAAAAATGTAATCAACAAATAATCAGAGTCTTCCAAAATTCTAGTTAAAACAGGTAAAAAACCAACTGGACACCTGTAAAGCTATTCAGGACACTCCCGCACACAAAAAAGTTTTAGAGGGATCCAAAGGACTAAAATATTCTAGTCAAACAGAATTTATATTGAAAAATTATCGGTTAAAGGGACGGGTCAGGACCCAATAACCCTCTTCTTGTGAGACCGCTGTGGTCAAACGATACTTAGATTCGTCTCTTACTGTAAATCGTCGCTTTAATAATGAAATAACGTATGCCATATATACGTTGTTATTATATAATGGGTGCGCTGCATTCCCCATAAGGATGTCTATAAAGTGGCATTTTAACATTTTCCAATTTTTTTATAACTGGGGGTGAAAATTAATATATTGTTAATTAACGTACATGCAAATTTGAATTTGGTTAAATATTGAAACAGCGTAAATGCATGTACGATATTTCAATTCCTACAGAATAATAACTTGGGTAAAATCAGTGTCGTATACTTTACATACATTACGATCGCCACACGAAATGGTAAATCTAAAATATTGTATAAGCATCATTCATTACTACATGATATGCCGGTTCATATAAATAAAAAATTGTAAGAATATTATGCGTTAGTTCAATAATAATTAGTTTTAGGCTTAATCGTACTTCTATGCAAAATGAAATAACGTATATGAAATATGAAATAACGTATAAGGTACTTGATTGACTTTTCACCTCTTTTTAGGTAGAAAAGCCAGCAGGTACCAAAGTGAAATTTTAATATGCTGTGGGGAAATTAGTCAAGATTAATTGGTAGAAATTTTTTTTTCCAATATCTTTATTCATTCAATAGTGCTGCCGAGTTTACGAAAATCGGAAAATCGAAAAATCTTTAAACCCAATTATCTCGAAACTACACTTTTGCGAATACGTTGTTTCATTATTAAAGCGACGAAATAATCTAATAATTTTGGTGGTAATTTAGTTACACGTCCAGATGGAGTCGTTGTGGTAGATGATAATGAAGGTGGCTTAAAAGATATATCAAATTGAATTGAATTTTTTACCTTGTTTTGATGCGTAGCTTTGAATTCTAAGTGGCCCATAACAGTATAACAGTACGACTTGAAGAAAGTAAACTAGAATTGGGAAATAGTTTAAACGGGCAATGTTTGAAGTCCAAATTGGATTGAATGGTAGTAGGAGGGGGCTGAGTGGAGGTAGCTCATAGAAGTTTCGAGAGTTGGCTGCTCAAAATAAGAGTCAAACTCTTCCCGGTAGCAAGGCTTCTATAGAAATTTTGACGTGTTCGCTTCTAATGTCAAATATGAATTCTTGAAAAAATCGACTGAGTGCTCTGAGTGTTTCAGAGGCATGAAAAAATGACTGCATTATTTGCATATCTTGTTGGTGGCGATGGTCTTGGTTCATTAAAGTGATCTTGCAAGATTTACACATAGTCCTTTGCAGTCCTCGAAAAATTGTCCAGGTATCCGAAATATTGCACTGAGTTCTGCAGATGTAGTATTAAAATTCGCAAATCGATGAGCAAAGACCAAATAAAACTGATAGGAAGATATGAAAACAAATCTGGTCGATCATAGCCAATTGCCGTTGTTTTAACGTGCAATTTCAACGCTCAATAAACCAATCGATTTGGGATTCCAGCTAGTTTTCTTCTTTTCAAACTCCAGCAATCCAGATATTTCGGCAAACAATTCCGATTCGAATTGAGTTGGAACACCAAATCGTGCTATTCAAACAGAATATATTGCAAAAGCAACAGTTGGCAAAAGCACCACAGAAGATTGGCAATAGCACGATAATATCGAAATCGACTTCGGAAAACCTTTGAGATACTAAAGGGTAATTCTCTAAAGGACTTTTGGGATGACGAGATATTTTTGTCTTTGAATTGATGACCAAATGAACTTATCTGTCAGCATATTTACTGATGCTGAAACTCCTGGAAGTGATAGATTATGTTTACTGTTAAACACGGAGTTGTGGTATGACAAAAGGAATAAATGGCTAACTTACGAATGTAGACGTGTTGTAGTAGATTTATTTCTTTGAACCAAATGAAACGGGGAATTGATGGAATTTCAGCGTAGTGTTAGTTTCAAACAATTCCGTAATCAATACCATAGTTAAGGCATCGGTATTAATTTGATCAATACGCGATAGTGATCAATACGTGATCCAGATATGTTGAATATCAGTTGTAAACTGACCGATGAAATCAAGATAACGGAATTGCCATGGAAACGGTTAATCAGCTGTTTGTATTAAAGTTTGATGCAAATGTTAGAGGTTTTTGGTTAGTGAAGAGGGTACAATTCCAATTCCAAATTCCAAGACTGTAACGCAAAATGTTTAATGACAGAGTATGCTGCTGGAAGCAACTCTCTATCGTAGGTGCTACACCATTGTTATGTCTCTAAGACGAACTGAGAAAGCTAATTAATTCCCAAATTCAGGCCAATTTTTGTTGTACAACGGCACCTAGTACTTTCTCAAGAGGCATCTACCATTGCTACAAGTTACACAGTTGATGAAGGATGAGCTAGTATGTATATACTTGCCTCATTTAATTGCTTCTTACATAGAACGAATGCTCGAAAAGCGTTCTCGGATTTTTGGAACGCACGCAGTGATGGACCGTCTTCAACTGCTGCGATTCCGTGAAGTTTTTTGGTCTTAAATATTTTATTTACTGTGAAAAAAATTTAAACAAATCGAAATTTTGTTAAAAATTTGTTAAATTTTGTGTCATTACTTGAATGTGTAAAATTATGTGCATGCAGAAATTTCGAATGGATCAACTTAAATTAATGTAAAATTTAACGCAATCCGTTAGAATTTGATCCCAAAATCTTAAACAGATCCAGAATCATTTAGAGAATTATTTCTATAATTTGTTGAATGTAGAACAAGATACAATTTTACGGGACTTTCTTGTAGTAGACAAGCAAAAGGTTTTCAGAACACCACCACCTCTAGTCAAAGTACTTAAATTTTTTTTATTGAAATTGCCAATAAAGTTTTTACATTTTCGTCGTCACACGTAATGGCAGTAAGCCTACATAAATTCGAAAAAGACTAAGAATAAATCAGGCTTAGTTCAATTCGGTATCAATAAATTCATTCCCTTGTCCTCAATAATGAAATCCCAACAATATATTTATTTTCCAAGAAGCCAAATTGTCCCTTCGAAACAAACATATATTATTTAATATTTGGATCCATAATAAAAATCCCTTAAATCGTTCCCAATATCTAAAGGTCAATAAAATATCAAACCAGATAATCGAAAAAGCAGAGATTGAAGAGCAAAAGCGGAAAAGCGGCAAAACTTTCAACTGTGTCCATTTCTGACAAAAGTTTTTACAGTGCAATTGAATCTGTAAAATCTGGTACCAAGTCTTTTATTTCTCCTATTATGGACGGTGATTTGATCGTCACTGAATCCGCAATTAAAGCCATATTGTTTGCGGAACGTTTTGCTTTGAACTCGCACGTTTTAGAAACTCCTAAGAAGTACCACAGCACATTTTATCAAATCTGGTATGCCAACATGATCAACAAGCTCGTTGCGTACGGATTTCACCCCACAGTCGTAAAGCTGATGCAAAACTTTCTCACCGACTGATACATTTCAGTATCCATCAATGGCTTTTCTTTTGAGCTTAAACTAACGCTGGTGTACCCACAGGCTCAGTTTTATCCCCACCCTATTTTTCATTTTAATCTCAAATAACCCAATATATAGCCTTGCAGACAACAGTGCACTGCACAAGACATTCGATTCCCTATCTTCAAAGGGTAAAATGTACGAACGAATAAATCCCGCCTAAAGAGAAGATCCCAGAAGTGTAAACGAGGAACTGGAAACGTCGCAGATGGGAGTGACAAAAATTTGGTCAATTTTAATTCCACCAAAACACAGCTATTGATTGTTTCCAGATCAAAGACCGATTTTCTAATGATATTGCAATTACAATATGTGGCGAACAAATCAAATAAACGAAGACGAAAGCGTTCGTTTCTTGAGAGTCACAATTTCCAATGACCTACTCTGGAACGATCATATAATGGTAATGTCAAAAGGCACGTCAAAAAATCAGCCTCCTCAATAGATGTAAAAAATATTTCACTCCGTACCAATTACTCCACATTTATAAGTCCTATATCGTCCTTGTATAGAATATTGAAGTCAAGTTTGGGGTGCTGTATCTGTTTCTATCCTAGCTCTTTTGGACTTTGTCCAAAAGCATGCTATTCAAATTTATGGGTGATCAAAATTTAAAATCAAATCTTATTCTCTTGAACATCGTCGCACTGTTACTGATCTCATTATTTTATAAATCTCGTCATCCGACGTACTCGAATTAAATCGGATCCATCATGCCCCAACCATATTATTTTCCCCGTTTTAAACGTCAAACGGTTTATGCAAACAGTCAAACAGTTGATATCACTCACGCAGAGAGATTTCTTTGTCCGTACTTCGTACAAATAGAATATTTTGCCCGAATCAATAGTGTCGAGGACTTTCAATCCACAAAAGTTTAAAAAAATGTTTATCAACACCTCAGAAGGCATGTTGCTGTGGGACCTAGATCTTAAAAGGAATCTAAGTGTTGTTGTGACACATATTGTAATTCCTATAACTCAACTTTATTAAAAAGAAAAAAAGTTAAAATATTCAAAAAATGTATCATAACCCCTTGAATGTATAACGTTTTGGCATACATGTGGAACGTGTGGATGTAGATGCATCCATGTAACATGTGGACGCATCCAGAATTATATCTGGTATAAACGGTTTTTGGAACACGTTTTAATTAGCATATGTATATTAGATTGAGTAGTACGGAAAAATGTAAAATTTGATGAATTGTGGAACACAATTTGGAATGACCTGAGATTTGTAGGGTTCAAATTCTATTTTGTATGTGTGGTTTTGGACACATTATCCACATTTTCAAACAAAATTCAAATGGTCCCTAAACCGTTAAGAATATTTTTAAGCTTGGAGGATGGACTTCTTTAAAGGTGGAAAATAACTCCACCTCAAAAAGCCCCATTTGATCAATCTCTATAACATTTTAAAAATTCGTAGTATTTGTTAAATGCTCCGATTGAAACTTAAATCAGAAGCCATCCGAAGTTTAGATGTTTTCACTATCCCAGAGTGAACATTATTCTGAGATGAACCGAAAACCATTAAAGCGTTTGTAAAGTGTTCCGTTCGATGTACAGCACGATTTGTCTGTTTAATATGTGGAAATACTGTGCAAAAACTTGCCTATGATAGACATAGCTAGTCTGAGTACTTTGAGTGCATAATCAGGGCCAGAAAGAGCAAACCCTATTAGGGCAATTTGATGTGAGCATGTTTCGGGGATGTATTAGAAAGCCCTTTTAGAGTTAACCTTATTTAAATATCCTGATTTAGTTTTTCGTATTTGACCATTAGTTGGGCAATCTGATCAGGATCTCACAAAAACAACTTACTAGAGTTTGTCCTATTTTATTTTATATGGCGAACTTGATCAGCGCTTGGTCTGACTATTCCAATCAAGGCCCGATTCGGCAAAAGCGTTACACTCATGATCAGGGCCCAATCGAACTAGGACAAACCTGATCAGGACCCTATTTGAGTCCTGACAAATTTCTGATCGAAACATTTTGGGGCTTGACTTCAAAGACAAAATTTCTATTGAACATTTTAAAATTTCATCCAAATCGTTGGATGCGGAACTCACCAAAAGCAATTTTTATTGCTTCTGGATGCATCGTCCAACCATTTAGTGGAAAATCATTTATACTGGCAAACCGAAACATCATTGAAACTCACATGGAATGTGAGTTGAATTCAGATAATTATATGGCATCTTCAGATTCGGAACTTTTAGACATTTTTTAATCAATTTATTTGATAAGAAATAACCGGCTACAATCAGAAAGACTGTATAATAAAACATACACAACAGTAGACAAATGAAAAGTTACACCACAAGAAGCAAATGTATGTAGCTTGAGAACAAACTAAACATTTAAAAATATTAACGCAATCCGCTATATGAAGAACATGCATCGTATTAAGCTTTGGTGAAATAATGGTTTCATTAAAAAATAGTTATGATGCCGGTTTCAATGAATGTACATACCGGTTCCTTCGATTTGGTTCCGGCACTACCAGCACTATCTTTATAAACAGTTTTATATATGATATTCCATAGCATAAGTCATTCATCGAGGATGTCTGTCTAATAAATTGAATAATCGCGCGTCTGGAAAAAAACTTCCTCCACTTCCTCCAGCACACCAGCTTAAACTAAAAAACGTACTGAACGAATTGTGAGTGATCGAATTTTGACATCACATGTATATTCGCAATGGCATTGATCATTCTTGATGATCTCGTTCGTTTTTAAACGTCATTACAGAATAAAAACAGAGCAATCATACAGAGCCACGTTGTTGTAGTGCCTAAGTTATAAAACGAAACGCATGTATGCGTTGTTGTGAAGCATATTGTAAGTCGCATTACACCTCAATCATTATTTTACAAAAAAAAATGACAACCAAAATGTTATAAATATGATTTGAGACCTATAGTGTCGACCAAAAAAATTTTCCAACAAGCATTTCCATTGTCTAGATATTAATTGTTCCGCGCAACGAACTCGTTATTCATGCCACTGAATCCATCATATTAACTAACATATACTTTTTACAACACAAAGATAAAATTAATCAAAGCAATTTTCTGACAAATTAAAATCACTTTCACATTAAATTTTAAAAGTAATTTCCTGCTTCAATGTTGTTGTTGTGGTTGCTATTATTATTATTGTTTTTTTTCTATTTTCATCTATTTTTACAACATTAATTCTTTCTCTCTGTTAAATGTCAATTAAATTCATCAAATATTTTTTTTTCTTTCTATTTAAATTCAACTTATTACAATTCTATGTATCTACAAAATAGTTTTAGAATAATAATTTTTATTTCCTAGGAAATATAACTATTGATGACCTCTAAAGTCATTGTAGAATTATAAAAATTGAATCCATTTATGGTTTAAATAATTACTATGTTTATCAATTAATTATAATTTTTATGTTCAAAATATTCGTTACGAAATTTAATTATTTTTATTCACCAAACTCACCTAATTTACTGTTTTCTTTGGCATCCTCACAACGTCGTACGACTCGAATAACAGCCCGACCAGCCATTCTTGTAAAAACCATTGTTCCTCGTAATTGAGCTAAGCTCGCTGGAAATTCACCATCATCTCCACCACTATTGTTATTGTTGTTGCTATTATTATTGTTGTTATTATTATTATTATTTATATTATTATTATTTTGATTATCATTTTGTGATGTATTGGTTATATCATTTCCAAAATGAGACGGTGGACGCATTTTGAATTATTTATCGTTTTTCGTTTTTCACAAAAAAAATTTTCACCACAAAGTTTTCCACTTCACTTAAGCTTTTGAGTGTTTTTTTTTTTTCAAAAATTGTATTTTTATATATAATTTTTACTTGTTTATTAATCACAAAACACTAATAGTTATATATATTCACCAACAAATTTTTTTTTTATAAATCAAAACTACACGTTTTTATTTTAACTCAATTTTTTTTTTCATAAAATATAAAATTAACTCAAACATGCAATTGGAGTGACTTCCGTTTTTCAAATGTTTTCCAACCAAGTGAACAGCTGATTTTATATAGTGTTGTTAGAAAGAGATAGAACGAAAACAAACGAATTTTAATTGAAAACAATATTTTAATTGAAAACACAAAGAAAAAAATATATAAATATAGAGAGTCGCGTGAAATAAAACGCGGTTTCTCTCGCGATAATACTACGTAGATATTTTGTGTTTGTTTTGTAAACAGCTGATAAATGATCGTAAAGACAGGCAAATGTTTGTTTTTATAAGAGATTAAAGAGATCTTGATTAGTTTTTTTATTTTTATTTAATTTATTGAAACTCAAAAATCATAATTAACATAAAGTTGGCAGTGTGTAATGGCACGCTAAAAACAGAGACAATGATTGTATTTGATTACTTATATTTGATTTTGCTATTGTTTGATAAAACAATTCAGGGTATTCCTTATTTTATTTTTAATAAAGAATAAAGTGTAATTGTTCAACAAATTAGAAGTGTGGGAGACAGGTCGGCATGTGTTCATTATAATTCTTAATGAAGGAAATTGCGCATGAGGTTTATATGTAAGTGTTAGTAGAAGTTTAGTTTTGAGTGTAAGATTAAGTTGATCAGTAAAAGATTGAAATAACCTGAAAGAGTTTTTCTTATATGTTATTGACATTAACGTTAGAGTTAACGTGAGATATCACATACTATTAGCAAGAGCAGTCATATTTCAGCCAAAATTATATTTTAGGGGTTCTGGTGGATGAAATCTTTTCTTGTTTTATTCTTAGTTCTAAAGGGTATCTCAGTAAGAGTGCACTTTTCCATTTTAAAATAAAAATACGTATTTCATGAGAGAGTTGTGATATTTTTATTGGATTGTAAAGAAGACATGTTCTGATTAAGTATGGAATAAAATATCCAGGAAATGGCCCCCACGGCTCTGATGACAGGCCATTACACTTTTCATGAAATTTTCCATGACTTTTACACTAGATGTGACTGCATCTCACCGATGACGCGTTGGATCTCGGATTTGAGCTCAGGAATTGTTTCTGGTTTATTCGCATAAACCCGAGATTTTACAAAACCCCAAAGAAAAAAATCGCACGGCGTTAAATCGCACGATTTTGGTGGCCAGTTGACATTAAAATTTCGTGAGATAATGTGTTCTGAAAATCGTTGCTGCAATAAGTCGATTGTTTCATGCGCGGTGTGGCAGGTGGCGCCGACCTGCTGAAACCACATGTTGTCCAGATCCATGCCGTCCAGTTGAGGCCACAAGAACTTCGTTATCATACTCTTTCGAACAGCGCTCCATTTTTAATAATCGTAATAAATATAGGTGACCTCTGTCAAATTTCAGAGTTGCCACTTGCACGAAAAAAAAAAGATTCTAAATTTAAAAAGTACACTCTAACTGAGACATCCTTTAGTTATATTTTGCAATATCCTGAGTGTCACTGTACGGTGCTTTCAGCTCTCGACTATTATGTCATATACAGTCTTCTCTCCCAGTAATTATATTGTGGTTCCGTTCGTGTTTTTCTTTGTATAAGACCTAAAAAGAACATTCATGGATGGCATGATGTCCGTTGAATCAAACCCTCTAAAAACACAAAAAATTTTAAGCTTAAGGTAAAGCTTCTATCCCGCTGTGGGTTCAAGGTCTGACAAAGCAGCATATACAGTGAAGGGCAATTCCACGAAACACAGGACACAGAATGGAAAAAACAAATTTCAAAAAAACAACTAAACTTTGATTTAGATGTATTGAAATATGTTTGAAGTTTATAATTTACCAAATAATTTACATAATTATAATTAATAATAATTATAATTATAATATAATAATAATTATAATTAATAATAATTTATATTATAATAATTAATATTATAATAATAATTATAATTAATAATTAATAATTATAATTTACATAATTTACATTTTTGAATTAATAGAACGAATACAACAAATTTATTTTGATTTTAATACTGCCAAAGTAATATTTACAGTAATTATTAAAATCAATGCATTGTTGCTACAGTGTTGCCAATACTTTTCCAAACAAGGTTACTTTTCCAAACAGATGCATATAATTAATGTCAAATACCTTTTGAAGCATTAAAATTTATACAGATGTAAAACTAAGAAGTAGAAAAAGGAAATGTAACGTGAGTCACAGAATAGAGTAACGTGAGTCACACATATTAATTAGAATTAACCTAATAACTAACATGTAAAATTTGTAATTTAAGTGTTAAACAAGAGTTATGAATGTTCCAATCCTTTTGAAGTAAGTTTTTTTTAAATAACAATTCTGCAAGAGAAGAATATTAACATTTATGTTACCTTCCAAATATGTGTGTCTTTTTCATTGTAACGTGAGTCACGCTTATAAATAAGACTGCTGTTCCCTCAATCATATATTTTTCTTATAAAATAGTATATTTCTCTACTGTAGGAAGTCCCTTGGTTCATATAAGCAGTGTTTTTTCACCAAAAAGAATCATAACTGCAAATAACTAGCAATTATAAAATCGAAAACTGTGTCATTTTGTAACGTGAGTCACGTGGAATTGCCCTGAAACGATACTAACGGAAACCATCAATGACCAACAAGGTTCATTACCTGTTGCCTTACCACCCCTCCTTCATGAAACGAAACATTATCTTTACTCAGAGTCCGCGGGATCGTAAGTTCCGATAAGCATTAGCCTGCCGGGCTAATACATACTCTTGCACACCATAATTAGTATAAAAAAATGATAAAATACACTCCAGAACAACGATGTTCAGATTTCCAAACCAACACACTATTACTCTAGAGCCCCACATTGGGCGCCATCTTGCAATAAGAGGTTTGGTGAGCCGCAAATGTCAAACATTTGGTCGAGTACATTAGCTCATCCTCGCTCTGTGCTGGCTGAAATTGTATGAGTTCTGGCAACCGAAATCAATAACAACAAATTTTGAAATTAACAAAAATAGCTAATCGGCGTGCAATAAATATCAACAAGGTTTGAAAAGCGTCACAACAACAAGTGACAGCTCTTCTCATTCTGCTAAACTTACATCATAATAAACAAACAAAAATTAACCCAAAACACCAAGCAACATTCCCTCTCCAGCTTCAAGTTATCAGAAATAACCAGCGAATTTCGAAAATTAATTAAAATTCAATTTGATCCTTACGACACGTCGTCAATGCATATATTTTCTATACTGAACAGCGAGTCAATCTCGTTAGTAAAATTTGAGTTTCCAATCGATTGAATAGCTAATCTCTGAACAAAATGGAGTCCGTACATTGAGCAAATGGCATTTTTTGCACGAATAAATAGTCTCAAGTGCCTTCATTTCACAAAGGTTTAAAAATATTTCATCCACATCTCAGAACACATTTCCAAATTAATGCTTGTGTTTACGGTGAATCTTTAGTGCAAAAAAATTATTTAAACAATTAAATTAATTAATTCGTTTTTTGCGAGTTTATTACGTGATTAATCCGGCTCGACGGACCATTTTTTACAGGTTCTTGTGAGTTGTGAAAATAATTAAGATGAATTTATGTATAAATCTGCACTGCCAAAGTCACACCCTTAACCCTTTTGTTTCATTTTACCTAATAGGATGCATATTCGTTATGGTTTTTATTTTTAATGGGGTTAAAGTGATTCATCTCACAAATCCTACATTACTACGGAACGTTCTACATGCAATCGAACGATGATGAAGAGCGGAGTGTGGTGGTGTGGTAGTGTGCTTGATCACGGACCAGTTATGTAATGATTGTGAGCTAGCATTATTCTAACTATTTATTATTAAACATTTTCTATGTTGGCACAACTGCTTCCGGAAGACGGTAGTATAAAGCAGTATAGAGGCTAGACGTGAATAAGGACTTGAGAGTATCATAATTAAACGTGATAAAATCTTATTTTATTTTATAATGAGCTCCGCTTATTACATGGTGTCAGGTGTGAAAAGTTCATGCGAAAAGAAATTAGTTTGTGAATTCAGCAATCGTCAGAAAGTAACAGCTGTGTGCGTGGTTCAAGAATCGGAATAAAAGTTTTTTTTGTGCATCGTATTAAATTTATTAATTTTGAAATCATCGGAGCAAAATTGCATTTTATCGGATTAGTTAAATCATCGGGTCGTCTACTTGTGATACTAATCCTTGGATTTTGGATAGTTTTAGCTGAGTAATTGACAAAATGGCAACAGATGAACGTGAAATACCGGAGTTGGATTGTTTTAACCTAGCAAACGGAATTTTATGATGTATATGATTGCTAGTGGTAAATCGAAAGAACCGTGTACAACGAAAATTGCTAATTTTATATAGATGATTGGCACAAATGGTGCAAACATCTATAACACACTATTTCCAAACGATGGAACTGGAAGAGTCATTACTTGGGAACTGGTACTGACGTGAAAAAAGAAAGTTGGATGAGGTCTTTAAAAAGTTTGATGAGCATTGTTTGCCACAAAGAAACATTGCAATGGAGTCATATAAGTTCAACGTAATGTCACAAAAAGATCGTTAGTCGTTCCCAGAATACGAAACAGAACTGCGAACACAGCTGAGCTACGGTGACTACAAGTGCGCATGTAAGAAGTCTTATGAGGATAGGATGTTGCGTGACCGTATCATTGTTGGTGTTCATAATAAAAAACTCCAACTGAAGTTGTTGGACGGTCATGATGAGACATTAGACCCGATAAAGGAATTTTGAAAGAAAATAATAATTCATCGGTGAACACATTCAAAGCAAGCGACTCTTCAGAATCCGTTTCAATCAACCGTTTTTGTTTTAATTGTAGTGGACATTCGAAATTTGGACACTTAATTGAATGCAAGGCGAAGGATGTCATCAGGATGTCATTCGTGCTCAAAAAGGGTCGCTTCCAAAACAATGTGCCGAAAAGGAAAGAAGCAAATTCAATCGAATCAAAACACATGCGTTGGACCAAAGATTATTTGATAGAAAATGAAATTATAAAAATCAAATCAGATACCGGAGCTGATATCAATTCCAATAAATTTGATTAAAAATTAAATTAAAAATTTATGACTCCTTTTGGTAGATTTAAATTCAATCGCGTACCATTTAGCCTTAATTGCGCACCAGAAATGTTTCAACGGGTATTGATTAACATTTTTGGTGATATACGGGGAGTCGTTGTTTATTTTGACGATGTGACTATTTGCGCGGAAAGTGAAAACGAACACGATCAAATCATGAATGTGGTAATGGATAGAGTGAGGATTGATAATATTAAATTTCACTCAGATAAGAAATATTTTATCAGACGGAAAAATTAAAGCAGACCTGAAATACAGAGATGCAATTTTAAAATTAAAAAAACCAGAAAATAAATCGAACGTTTTAAGATTCCTGAGTCTTCAAAAATACTTGGCAAGATTTATTCTAAATCGGGCAAGGTAATCAACGGAATTGCAAAATTTGACACGGAATGATGTAGAATTTAATTGGACAGAAACAAATGATAAAGAATTTGCTTAGTATCGTAACATCTACAGTGGTTCTGGCCATTTATAATCCGAAGCTGCCGGTAATCGTACAAACAGATTTTATCTTGTTTCGTTCGCTTCACGAACCTTTAGAAAAGGTGAACAAAAATGGGTTCACAACGAAAAAGAAGGGTTCACAACTCTTAGCTATCGTTTTTGCATGTCAACGGTTTCATTTTTATTTATACGGGCGAGAGTTTACTGTCGAAAGCAATCACAAACCTTTGGAAACACTAGTCAAGCTCAAGCGTTATATTGATGCCCTAAGAATGCGACTTCAACATATATTAATGTTTCTCTTGAAGTATGACTGTGATGTAAAAACCTGGCAAAGAAATGCTAGTAGCTGATTGCTTGTCGAGAGCGCAATTACCAGTAATTTTGTAAACCGAAGGACATTCGAGAGTCATTGATTCGGTAATAAAGTCAGTTTGTTTAACGGAAAATAACTACAATTTGTATCGGAAAACATTATAAAACGATAAAGAATATTTGCGGATTTGTAATTACGTCAAAAATGGCTGGAAACCCGTTCCATCAACTTGATGACCTTAGTCAACATTTTTATAAATTTAAATCGGAATTGCATGCTGAGTACGGAGTGCTACTTTTGGACCAAAGATTGGTCATTCCAACGGATATGCGGAAAAATGTCAATTTGGTTACATTTACCTCATCTTAGAATCGAAAAAACACTTGTACGAGCAAGAACGCTATATATTATTGGCCTAGAATGAATACGCAAAATATGGAGGGGCTGAAATCTCACAGCTCTGAGATATCAAGACTTCGGTCTGGGTTAAGGATTTTGATATAATTTTCGGCAAAAAACTTTTATGAGGACATGGTTTTTAGTTTTGGGCAGCGATGTATATCAAACATAACTCTTTGTTAAAGTTCAAGTATTTTTTATCTCTGTTTAGAAATTGATTACAGAACTAACACGAAACATCAATAAGTTGCCGGAAAATTATAATCAAAATTCCAAAAATATTGTTAAATTAAATAAAATCAAATTTTTTCAAAATTCCAAAAATATTCCAAATATTAGAATAAAATCAAATATTTAAATATTTTCTGAATTCCTATAATATTTCAAAAATTCTTAAAAATTCAAACTTTTTCCAAAATTCTAAAAATATTGCAAAAATTATTACAAAATCAAAAATTGAAACTTTTTTCAAAATTCCAAAAATTATAATAATAACAAAAATTAAAAATTTTTCAAAATTCTAAAAATATTTCAAAAATTCTTACAAAATCAAAAATTAAAACTTTTGCCGAAATTCTAAAAATATTGCAAAAATTATTACAAAATCAATAATACAAACTTTTTCAAAATTCCAAAAATATTTCAAAAACTATAATAAATTCAAAAATATGGAGGGGCTGAACTCTCACAGCTCTGAGATATCAATACTTCGGTCTGGGTTAAGGATTTTGATATAGTTTACAAATGAAAATATTACAAAATCATAAATTCATATTTCTTTCAAAATTCCAAAAATTTTGTAAAAAATAAATAAAATCAAACTTTTTCCAAAATCCTAAAAATATTCCAAAAATTACTACAAAATCAAATATTAGTATTAAACCTTTTTCAAAAATTCTGAAAATATTGCAAAAATTATACAAAATCAAAAATTGAAACTTTTTTCAAAATTCCAAATATTCCAAAAATTAGAATAAAATCAAATATTCAAACTTTTTCTAAATTCTAATAATATTCCAAAAATTCTTAAAAATTCAAAAATTGAACCTTATTTCAAAATTCTAAAACTATATATATAAAATTAAAAATTTTTTTTTTTTAAATTCTAAAAACATTCCAAAAATTGGAATAAAATCAAATATTTAAACCTTTTCTAAATTCTAATAATATTCCAAAATTTCTTAAAAATTCAAAAATTCAAACTTTTTCCAAAACTAAAAATATTGCAAAAATTATAACAATATCAAAAATTGAAACTTTTTCCAAAATTACAAAAATTATAATAAAATCAAAAATTTTTAATTTTTTAAAATTCTAAAAATATTCCAAAAATTCTTACAAAATCAAAAATTGAAACTTTTTCAAAATTCCAAAAATATTCAAAAACTATAACAAATTCAAAAATGTCCATGTCCAATTTCATTTTCAATTACATTTACGTCATAAGATCAGCTACATTTTTTTCCCCAAAAAATTGGCTAAAAAATTCAATGAAATCATTTTTTGACACGCTTCACATTATTTTTTTGACAAACTTATAATGCCATAATTCTCTATAATAATAATATATTTTCACGTCATACAAATTATTTATTTTATTTTTTTCCAAAAAATTGGGTAAAAAACTAAATAAAAATCTTTCTTTTGACAAGCTTGACAACATTTTTTTGACAAACTTATAATGCCATAGTTCTCAATAATAATAATAATAAAAATCATTTCAAACAAAATTTTAATTTAATTTTTTTTTCCGAAAAATTGAGTAAAAAAATAAATAAAAATCTTTCTTTTGACACACTTGACAACATTTTTTTGACAAACTTATAATGCAATAATCTAGATTTTGGTTTCACATACCAATCCCGACCATCAAGATTTCTCGAAATTCAATGTTCCTACTCGTAATCACTTAAAATGAACGTTTTTTAAGCAAAAAATATGCAAATTTCCTTGTTTTGACACACATAATGATTTTTTTGACACATTTCCGGTACAGTTATCGAACACAGCGTCCTTTCGGACCTGTCTCTTGAGTATACCTATTTTTAGAAAAAAAAAATTTTGAAATCCCTCTAGTGGTTTTCCCTGCAGCGTAGGTAATGACGGCCGGCCGGCAGACAGACATACATTTTCTTTTTTGCTTTTTTAGAATCAGTAGGTCCTAAAACGTCGAGAAATGCCAAAAAAAGTGGGGGTAAGAATTTCCCTTTGAGCTCATGAATGTAATACTAAGGTCTTTCAGACCGAAGTAAAATTTCCAAGTCAAATTTCATTTTAAATTACATTTACGTCATAAAAACAGCTACATTTTTTTTCCCAAAAAAATTGGCTAAAAAATTAAATGAAATCATTTTTTGACACAATTGACATTATTTTTTGACAAACTTATTCTCTATAATAATAATAAAATATCATGTCATACGAACTATTAATTTTATTTTTTTCTAAAAAAATTGGGTAAAACAATAAATAAAAATCTTTCTTTTGACACACTTGACAACACTTTTTTGACAAACTTATAATGCCATAATTCTCAATAATAATAAGAAAACTTCATTTCAAACAAACAATTAATTTTATTTTTTTTCCAAAAAATTAGGTAAAAAAATAAATAAAAATCTTTCTTTTGACACACTTGACCACTTTTTTTTGACAAACTTATAATGCAATAATCTAGTTTTTGATCTCACATACCAATCCCGACCATCAAGATTTCTCGAAATTCAATGTTCCTACTCGTAATCACTTAAAATGAACGTTTTTTAAGACAAAAATATGAAAATTTGCTATTTTTGACACACACAATGATTTTTTTTGACACACTTCCGGTACAGTTATCGAACATAGCGTCCTTTCGGACCTGTCCCTTGAGTATACCTATTTTTAGAAAAAAAAATTTTTGAAATCCCTCCAGCGGTTTTCCCTGCAGCGTAGGTAATGACGGACGGACGACCGTCCAGCAGACAGACATACATTTTTTTTTGCTTTTTTAGAATCAGGAGGTTAGGACCGACGACGGAAATGTCAAAAAAAGTGGGGGTAAGAATTTCACTTTAGCTCATGAATGTAATACTTAGGTCTTTCAGACCGAAGTAATTAAAGAATTGGTTATTTCTTGCAACATTTGTGAAAAGTTCAAACAAAACAATTAAAAAGAACCTTTGGCGCAGAAAGAAATCCCGAAATATCCGTTTCAAATGGTGACAATGGACCTTTTCGAATACGCGGGTCGTGATTATATTGCAATTTTTGATGCATACTCAAAACATCAAAACTAGCTAGCATTAGAACTAACATTATTCTACACTGAAAAAAGAAATTGAAGTTCATGACAACCTCATCTCGAAGTTGGCAGTTTATTATTCATACAAAGAAAAATTATTAGCAAACAATTTCACTGTGATTGGGACAACTACACGATAACATTTTCCTAACAACAGAAAGAGGTTTATTTCAAATATAAAGTGTTATATCCAATATAACAGTAGTTGAATAAAGATAATAACTATTTCCCTGAAAAAAATTTTCTTTGGCCTTATATCATGAATTTTTCATTTTAAAGTTTGAGTATTTGAGATTAATTGAACTATATTTTATTTTCACATAAATATTTCCTGTGATTGTCTCAACTTCATCAATTTGTAATTGTAGAGTTGTTAAAGCAATTTCGTAGTTTGATTCGCCATATGTGACCGCACGGTGAGCTTGAGACAATTGCATTTCGATTGGAAATAGGACATGTTTTTTTTCAGTGTAATTATATTTTGTATGTTGGCAGCACTGCTTCTGGCAGACGAGCAAAAACCTGTATAGCAGCTAGACGTGAATAAAGACTTAAGAATATCATAATTAAACGTGATAAAAGTATTATATTATTTTATAATAAATCGCTTATTACAAGTTATTCATTTGTGCTCATCTAAATAGCTAAAAACAGCACATTATTTGCAACTTCCATATTTTATGTGTTGCTAATTCCATATTTTTTAATAAAAAGATTTTGGTCTATTTTTGAGACTGAACTTTTTCAAGTACAAACGAACACAAACATATAATATTTACTCAACAAATTAATAAAGAAAAATTATATTTTCAGTTTTATATAGATAAATCTACGTAAATAAAACATTTCCGTACTAATGAAAATCATTTTCTTACTAAAAAAACTTTTTTATTCGCCTACATATTAAAGTGTTACTTTATTAATGTGATTTGCGGCTTTAAAGTATCACTTTTCAACTATTTATTTTGTTGTCATAGCTACGTCCAAAAAAGTAAAAAGCATTTGTATTTGTTTAAATTCTATGAAAAATAAAAATTTTTATCAAAGCAACCCCCCAATTCAAAATTTCATTATCCAATTAAAATAGTTGTTATCATTTGTTGTCATAGCTACACAATAATTTGGAAAAATTATAAATATTTTGTCAAAGGTTACTTATTCCACATACTTTTATTTTAAAATTTATGAAAATTTATAATTTTAATTTAGAATAAACAACTTTTCTTAAAATATTTTGCTTGCGGCGAATAAAAAATAGTATATGATGCACGGACGTAAACTATTTTGGACTTAATGTGGGTGCAAATCTCGGCTAGCACCTCGATTTGCAAACTCTACATCCGTCCAAAATCTTTAGCTTTACGTCCTAGCATCATAATGTACTATTGTTATTGACTTATATTTGCGCGTAAAATAACAGAACCGATAAATTAACAGAAGGACTACGAACAGTTTTCACACTTATTTCTATTTCTTTTTAAAAAGCCTTCCTCTCTATCATCTCTCTTGGAATTATTGTAAGAAAACGATAACTCGATGTTGATGTAAAAGTTAATTTGCGTTTCTGTATTTTTGTTTATAAAAAAAATATATATTTTGGGAAATTATTTTAATTTTCCAAGAAAATTTATTGTTATGAATTTATTTTTATTTTCTAAGTATGTTGTTTGTAATTAACGTTTTAATGGGGGCTGTAACAACGTTGTAGGATTGTCACAATTTTTTGAAACAAATTCAGAATAAGAATTCTGATTTCAAAGTTACCATAAGCATTAGTTCTATTCACCTGAAATATTCTAGGTGGATGTGTTTGAAGCTATAATGTATAAATATGAACAAACTGGACGAACATGTTGATATGGTGAGAGGAAACGATCTAACAAAGAAAACTATAAGCATCCGGGCTCGATTGATATTGATAAATGTATACTATTTTTTTTGGATGCAAATTGCAAAGAGAAGAAATCCAGCACTATCTCAGATCATCTCTTCTTTCAGTGCATTGAGTGCATTAACCAATTGTAAGTAGTTCAACCATTTACAATTTGTTGGAATAAAATTTAAATAAACTTTTCCACAAAATAAAGTTATATTAGACCAAATAACTCATAAACTCAAATTAATCATAATTTACAATAAACACACGTTGTTCAGTTTAATCCGTTTTAAGTCGCAATTCGAATTTTCTTCAAGAAAACTTTTTACTACTTTTCTCGTTTATAATTAACATAAAAAGTATTTTTAGATTAAAAAAAATTTTCACGAGTTTAAATAGTTGTTTTCCCTTCGAATAACAGATAAATTAATCAAAACAACAATATTAATAAATTTTGAGATTTTATATTATTACTTCCAAATTTTATTGTAACTAGGCCAAACAGGTGAACACAATATAGCATATTTATAAATATGCGCCTCGTTTACAATATTGGAAAAATAAGAAAATTTTGATTATTTCTTTGTTTTACGTATATGTAGAAAAATTTTAAAACTAAAATTTTCCAGGTCGTCGTCAATGCGAAATTTTGGTGAATCATTTCTTTGTGAAATTGAAATTTTCTTTCTCAATCAACACCACAACGTTTTTGATTTTTCTTATTGTTTAAATATATTTTGATGATGTATGACCGTACATTTTAAGACGATTCACATATTGAACTTTCTTTTTGATTTATTTTTAAAGAATTTTCATTGAATAATAAGAAGGAAGAACAACGAGTTTTATTTGAATACGAAATTTTTTATTGTGAAAACTGGGTGTATTTGAAAGGAAATTTGAGAAGAGGTTTGTTATAACTCTTTCGTTTTATATGTTCAAAAAAAAAAGCACACCACCAAAAGCACTTGGTAGAATACAATACATTAAATCAAATTTTCGGTCAAAAACGTATGCTATGGTCATACATAGAGATGACACCCATAAAACAGAACCAGCCAACCCCAGAATGCAGGACCTAAACAAGCAAATAAACAAGCTAGTTATAGAACATAAGAGGAAAAAATGGAGTGCTAGTGACTAGTGAGTAAATCGCAGTTAAAATCTATGGCAAAATATAAAGGGGTCGAAAAATCTGAAGAACGAAAGCCGCACAAACCGCTCTCCATCCTCTCATCTATCAAAAAACTGATTGAAACACTTTTGCTGCCTTGGATATCAAGCTACTGCCACCAAAAGCACACGGTGCAACTACCATCTTCGAAAGAATCCAAGATCAAATCACCGATAGTCTGAAACAACAGCCATGTGCAATAACTTGAACTCTTAGTCACACTTGATGTATCCAAAACATTTGACATAAGAGACCGCTAAACATATATAAAATAAAGTTTATTGTAGACACGGTTGTTACTTGGCGGAACATGATTAATAGCTTTAAAAAAATATGTTAATTTTAAAAAACTGCAAACCAAAAATGACATTACTAAGAAAAGCAGTACCAAAAGGTGTAGGTCTCTCACCACCACTTTTTTAACCTCTAACTAAGCAGTTTACTTACTTTACCAGAAGGTATAACCATCATATCATATGCAGACGACAGCATGGTCTTTGCCACAGCAACCATGGAACTCACCAATAAGCTAAACGAATACTTAGACTCTCTTAATGTATAGTTTAGAAGAAGAAATCTGATACCTGGACGAAGGTGGCAAATACAAAACTAAACATCCGAATTAACAACAAACTCATTCCCAAAGTTAAAAATTGGACATTGCAACAGATGAACTCAAAGTTAAAAAGGAATACAAGGAACCAATTCTTTAAAAGCGCTAGCTGTTAATGCATGGAGCAAGGATAAACCCAAGGAGCTGTAGGTAGACCCATTTAAACTACGCAGCACCTTTATGAATACATCAACTTGCTGAAACGAACTGTAAGACACAAACCACACAAAACGCAGTTTTGCGAATTGCTTCTGGATGCCATCTGATGGCCCATAGAAACCACCTGAACGAAGAATATGAAGACCACCTGCATGAAGACAGTAAAATGCTGTTTATACATTACAAATGGGCTTGCCACAAAGATCAATCAACACCCATGCAATGACATCCTTTTATTGACTTCAACGACATGAGTAATAAAAAAAACTGCTGAACTCTTTCAAGCCGATGTTAAAGAGGATTCAACCTCTAGAAATATCGATGAGCAAACCTAAAACCTAATCGAGTCCTGAATGGAAAATCACCGCCAGTCGATGCAGAAGAGAATCAAATGCCTCGCAGGACGAGATTAATTCACAATTTAGATCCGGTTGGTCACAAATACTAAACAATAACATGAATAAAATTGACCAATTTATTGACAAATGCTTTGCATGTGAGGGCACACCACATTGACCACCTATTTACATGTCCAGATAATGTGACGCATCTGACGAAGAAAAATCTGTGGTACCACCCAAACACTGTAAGAGAGATTGTGAGGCTCAAAACGGAATCGAACGAATAGCACTTTCCCAACGTCTCTACAACAACAATAAAAATTACATAAAATGGAATAGAATAACTAAGGGGTAAGAATAGCTTGCAAGAGTCAGCAGCAACGCGGCGTATTCATTTATTATAATGTTTTTGCGTATTTCACGGAGAAAATAAAGGTCGAGGAGTACAAAGACGGAGTACGCTCCGTGAGATATCGTAATAGGTTAACATCAGAAGCGAAAAGAAAAGTTAAAGATGTAATTTAACAACTTCTGTAAATACAAAAGTATTTGAAGGGCAGGACCAAGAATACTTGGTCCATATCTCTCAGAAATGCTGCAGTTAGATTGGTGGAATAGGAAGCATCTTAGATCTCTGTTCCGTTCTAAGAAATCCATTTGGATGCCACACCTTTTCTTTAAAGAGAATTTATAGTACATCCCAACATCAAGTAGACAAATTAAATTTGCAAACCATAAAGGGGCCCATACACGGTCAGTTTTGAATGACAATCAACGTGAATGACATTCATGACTAACTGTGTGTGTGTATGACTGATAATGAGTAAGAGTCAAATTTTATGACTGATGCAATTTTAAACATGTTTAATTTTTTATCATCAGTTAAGATTGACATTCATGACTAACCGTGTATGGGCCCCATAAGATATCGTAAATGAGGAAGATAAAGGATAAGAAAAGCTGAAATAAGAATTGAAAACAACAACTAACAACATTAGGAGCTGGTGGCAGATATATATTCAAATGAAACAATTTTAAAGATGGACTTCATAGACTCAAAGGGTGAAGATGGGCTCCTCCATGTTAATAATGTTAAGATGCTACTAATTTTGAATGAGGTACGGTATGAGGATATTGACAAAAATTCACGGTACAACAAAATATATAGAATCATTAACTTTTCATATAAGCAAAGTAAAGAATCTGCAACAACTAATACAGGCTGGATGCCTAAAACAATGATCAGTTAAACATACTGTGAAGAGTAGTAAAAAATAAGTAGTAATTTCCAAAAAAATATTAAAATATCAAAAAATTTTAAAATATAAAAAGAAAAAAATATTTAAAGGTAAAAAAATTTAAAATTATATATTACAAAAAATTACCAAAAATTTCAAAATTCAAAGAATAATTAATTAATTAATTAATCAATTTCAAAACATATTTGATTACTGAAAATTTACTATATTTTAAGTATAGAACTCAGAGCCTGATGAAACAACACAGGGTGGGATGATACTGGTTGAAACAACCAATGACCAACAAAGTCCATCACTCCTGCGGTATTTAACACACGCTATTTAAAACAGTTAAAATATTCAAACCGAAAGAAAATTAGTAATCTCCGGAACAACTTTGTTCGAATCGATAATGACCCAAAAACAGCGGACCGGACGGACCCAGTTGAACACTTCGTAGAGGCGTGTGAAAATGCGTATTACGCGGTTGTATATCTGCGAACTAAACGGGATATGTAGAATGTGCACTGGTTCGATCAAAACTAAATGTATCCGACATCGCCACAAAATGGAGAGACTCGCAAAAGATATCGATCGATGGTTTAAAGGATCGTAATTTCTAATCATTCATGAAAAGCATTAGCCAAAGGATATCGATAATGAATTTCAGATGGAACAATTAGTTACAACTAGTTAATTCACAGACGTATGTTATGCGAGCTGCGTATAATTTTATTGGTAAACTAATAAGCAAAAAATTAGAGCCATTAACAACGGAAGAAAGATCGGATGCTCGAAATATGTTGTATAGAAAATGTCAATAGGACGCATATGAAGATGAGATGAGGCAAGACAAAAGTGTCCCACCCAACTAGCAAACTTAATTCTCGAATTTGAGTTATACAAGCTTAAGCTTCAATAAAGCTTCGCTAAAGCTTCTAAGTAGAAGCTAGTTATATTTTACTTCTATAAAGTTTCTATAGAACTTCCACAAAGAAGTTCTCCCCACCACCGCAGCGAAAGCTTCTAAAATACTTCTATATTTAATATTAGAAGCTATACCGAAAATTATCTACACAACACTTAATAAAGCTTCGGAAAAAAGGTTATAGAAGTTATAGGTGTCATTAGGATTGAAGTTTTTTCGGTTGTAACTGTTTAAAGATCTTATAGCAGCATAGCTGTCATAGTCTAAAAATTGCTTCATTATCATTAACCTTTAGAAGTTTTACAGAGACTGTTTTGCGAAAATGAAATATGTCAAACTAATGGAAGCTATTGCTTTCATTATTTCAACTAGAGGAGCTTATACGAAATTGAAATCGTTTCGCTTTTGTCAGAAAGGTATTGTGCATAAGGGGGGGTTTGTTTTTTAATGTCTTATTTAGACATATTTTGCACAATATAAAATATTCTTTATTTAGAGTCTTGAAATAGACAAAAAAATCAATCATAATCATAACCTGCTAAAGAATCAGAATCATAAGTCAACAAGAGTGGAATAAAGAAAACTTAAAGATTATTTGGCTAAGTTTTATAAATAATGGTATATGCATTTTCTTTACATTTCTGAGAACCAAACTCGTCAGAAAGAACTGAGGTGATACAGGGTTCAGAGTCACTCTATTAAAATAATTAACAGTAATGTATGGTGTGATATGCGTTGCTTGTATTCTCTCTCTCTCTGGCGTTTACATCCCATGAAGGGATTTTGCCGTCTGTGCCACCAGCTTCCAATCATCTCGTTCCATGACCAGTTGACCCCAGTTTCGACATCCTATATCATGAAGGTCTTGGATGATGTCGTCACGCCAGCGTTGTCTAGGTCTTCCTCTTCGACGAACACCAGCTGGTTGTTGTTGGGACGCTTTTTTTATCATTCTTTCCAATGGAGCCCTTTCTACATGACCAAACCATCTAATCCGGTTGGATTTAATGAATCCGATTACATCGCAGCCTCCAAGAAGCTGTCTGATTTCATGATTCATTCGGATTCTATACTGATTTTCAGCAACTTTACATGGACCATAAATTGTTCGTATGACTTTCCTCTCGAATGTTGATAGAATTCTACAATCGGAAGAAGTCAATGTCCAGCTTTCACTTCCAAATGTGAGCACAGGTCGGATTAATGCTTTGTAAAGTGTGAGTTTGCACGACTGCGAAAGATGTTTGGATCGCAAAAGTTTTGAGTATGCGTAGAAAACTCTGTATGCGGCTGAGACACGGGCTTTAATATCTGCCTGCATGTCATTTGACGATGTTATCACAGACCCGAGGTATTTGAAGTTTTCTACACGTTCCACTTCATAGTCGCCAGTATTCAGATTGCCGGGAGGTATATTCCTGGATGTTGTTAAAAGTTTAGTCTTGCCGGTGTTAATGCATAATCCAAGTCGTTTAGCATTTCTTTCAAGCTGAGAGAGACTATCCTTGATATCGCTTGTTCTACGTCCGAGAAGCACAATATCATCTGCATAGCCAAGAACCTGACTAGATTTGTTATATATGCAGTTTTGTGTCTCAATTCGGCTTTTTCTTATCGCGTACTCCAGCGCCAAATTAAATAGTATGGGCGCGAGTGCATCACCTTGTCGAACACCTGATGTTATATCGAAAGGATCAGAAACAGACCCTTCGATTACTATTCTACAATTTGATCCCGATGTTGTGAGCTTGCATAGAGAAACAAGTTTCTCTGGAATACCAAGGCATATGAGTGCGGACCAGAGGTTGTCGCGGATGATACTGTCATATGCTTGCCTGAAATCAACGTAGAGCTGGTGAATGCTGATGTTGTACTCCCAACATTTTTCCAGAATCATCCTTAATGTAAAACATTGATCTGTGGTTGAGCGGTTGGGACGAAAACCACACTGATAGTCACCGATGATAGATTCGGCGAACGGGATGAGTCGAGCAAGTACAACATTAGCTAGTATTTTATATGCAGTGTTCAACAGTGCGATGCCACGATAATTTTCACACTTTAGACGGTCACCTTTCTTGTGTAGCGGAACAATGAGAGCTGTTTTCCATTCAGCAGGTAGTTCTTCTTGGTCCCAGATTGCAAGAATCAGATCGTATATACTTGAGACCAGAGCTGCTCCTCCATTTTTCAGAAGTTCTGCGGGAATTCCATCGAAACCTGGTGATTTGCCATTTTTCAGTTTTTTAATGGCAGCTTCCACTTCTTCTATTGTTGGGTAAGGGACAAAAATCTCCTCAGTTGATGGAGCAATTGCTCGAATAGGATGAGCTTCGTTTGTCCTATTGAGTAGGTCTTGAAAGTGGGATCGCCACACTGCCAGCACATCACGTTCACTTGTTGTAAGTTCATTATTTTCATTTTTGATGGCTGTAGATCTTGGGTGGAAATCTTTTGTCAGATTCGTGCATTGGCAAAGCACTCTTTTGAATTTCCGTTGGCCGCATGTTGGTTGATGTTTTCGATGCAACTCTTCATGTGTTCGCGTTTCTTTTTACGTAGAAGTTTTGCTGAGGCTTTCCTGGCGCATAGATAATCAGTTTGGGAGCTTCGGGTGTTCCTTGTTAACCATTTTTCTCGCAGTTTTTGTTTATTTTCAACGGATTGGCGGCACTCGTCGTCAAACCATTCGTTGTGTGATTTCGGTGGTCGTTTTCCGATTGTAGTTTGTGCTGCGGCTATAATGGTTGATTGAAGCGTTTGCCATTCTTCTTGTATGTTTAATGGCATCTCAGAAGAGATGTCATGCTCTTCTATGTTTTGTGTTATTATTTCCTGATATCTATTCAGCGTTTCCGGATGTTTAAATGCTTCGACATTCCAGCGCACGGTCTTTTTTGCTTGTCTGTTAAATGTAGATGACAACTTGCACTTGTACTTAAAGATGACAAGCATATGATCGGTGTCCATATCAGCACCTCTGTATGATCGAACGTCAGTTATACTTGTAGAGTGTCTCTTAGAGATCATGACGTGATCGATTTGATTTTCCGTTCTTCCGTCATTTGATTTCCACGTTGCCTTGTGAATTCTCTTGTGAGGGAAGAAAGTGCTGGAAATTACTAGATCATACATCATAGCCAGCTCGGCTGCGCGAAAACCGTTATTGTTGCTTGTATGATGCACTCTGTTAGGGCCGATATGTGTTTTAAGTTCTGCAATCCTACCGATTTGAGCATTAAAGTCACCTACCACGATTTTTATATCGTGCCGCGGGATGTTATTGATGACTTCCTCGAGTTCTAGGAAGAACAGGTCTTTAATATCATCTGCTTTATCTTCAGTAGGTGCATGAACATTGACGATCGTTACATTGAATTTTTTCGTGCGGATTCTCAGTGTGCATAACCGCATATTAATTGGGCAGAAGTCGATAACATGCTGATTCACGCGACGGTGTATAAGAAAGCCAACTCCAAATTCTCCTCCGTTTTGATGACCGCAATAATACAGAGTGTATCCTTTCGCTGTTTCATGGATTCCACTGCCTGGCCATCTTAGTTCTTGTAATGCCACTATATCCAGTGTGTAGCTCTCGACTTGTTGGGTTAGTTTTAGGAGATCTCCTGGTCTTCTAAGGCTTAGCACGTTCCAGGTTCCTATTTTTAAATCGTAGTCCGGGTACAGTTTCCGAGGTCGTTCCAATAATAAATCCGAGATATTCCGAGGCCTGTGTACAGAATTCATGACAGTAATTTTTTTACGGAAATGGGGTGTTAGCCCTTCGCCCAACCCAAATTTTCGTGAATGGGTTCGTTCTGCATCTTAAGGTCACCAGAAACAACCTTTTTACACGTTTATATAGCGAGCCGCTTGATCCAAGACAGACGCCCGCTGAAAGCCGCCCCTAACATGGAGAACAGACGCTTTCTACACATTTATATAGCGAGCCGCTTGATCCAAGACAGACGCCCGCTCCAAGCCGCCCCTAACATGGAGAACAGACGCTTGAGTTGCATTGGTTTTATGGCGCCAATGACTCGCCATGGTGCAGAATCATTGAGTATAAGCAGTATTTACTCTGCCCCTCTCAACTACACCAACCTAATTCTGTTAGCGTTACCCAGGTAGCACGGCGTGGACGTAGAATTTCGGATTTTCGCTACCCGTCGGATTTTCGCTACCGTTGCTTGTATTGTTATTGTTTTATATTTATGTAACATTTTTAAAAATTAACTTCGTTCATCAGCACCTTAGTACGCATGTTGTTGTGATACATATTAAAAATACAATTACTAAAAACATAATGTCAATCTCTTGTTACTTTAAGCAAATAACTTTAACTCTCTTGTTACTTTACGTAAAGTAACAAGAGATTAACATTATGTTATTTGAAAACTTACGCCAAGTGCCAACGGCAAACAGTGTTAATTATATTACAATTACAAAACTTTTTCTTAAAAAAAAAAATTGTTCAAATAAAGGTGTAGGTAGGAACGCTAAAAGTTAATGATTGAAAAAATATAACCCCTTAACGTTGCTATACCCAAAATTTTTGAATTAATAAAACAAATAGAAAAAAGATTTGTCAATATTCTTTTACGTCTATTCAAAAGAAACAAAATCTTTTAAAAACGTCAATCTCAGATTATGATTTCGTTGTTAAAAAAACCATTGAAGTTACATATGCCACATACCTTTTTCCATAAAAAGTAAGCTAATTATACTATATTATCTACATCTAAATTAAAAAACTAAATTTTATGGAAGTCTTATAGAAGCCATTATTATTGTAATTACTATCAAAGATATTTATTGTTTCTAAGACTGAATTACAGTTAGCTACGATGTAATGTTCCCTGAATTCTTTATTCATATGAAAAAAATTCTAGAATTTGGTTGTCCAAACTTTTTTCAAATTGTGGATTAATTCCGAATATTTCGTATTCAACTAAAGTATCAGCAATTCTCAAGTCAGGTAAAGATAAAAATCGTCCTGAGAATTATCGTCAAATTTAATATAAATTATTTGAGCGTATTATTTATAACAGAATATCTCCCACAATTGACGAAAAAATTCCTATTGAACAAGCTTGTTTTCGTCCAAATAGAAGCTGCTTTGATCAAGTTTTATAACTAGTAACATAAATCGAAGCGGGGTTTCAAGATAAGAAACAAACAGCAATGGTATTCGTTGATTTAAGTGCAGCGAATGATACAGTTTGGAAACATGGACTGTTATTAAAACTGTGCTCTGTGATCAAATGTAGAAAAACTATAAATATTAAATCGGCTTTGAGTCGAATCGTAGTTTTGTTGTATATTTATCAAATCTACAAAGCAAGGTCAAACAAATGGTCTTCCACAGGGTTCAGTTCTTGCTTCTATCCTGTTTAATCTTTATTTATTTTTTTCTTTCGTTAGTTTTAATCCAACACCTAAATATCTTGGAGTTACTTTGGATAGATCACTTACTTTTAAACAACAAATTATCAGGAACTCGATGGGGAGCCAATGGAACAACGTTAAGGATATCAGCTTAAGAATTACTGAATTCTATAGCAAAATGTTGCACTCCTGTTTGGAATCACAGTTTTCATTCTCGTATTATTGATATCCAACTTAATAGTTGTGTGAGAATAATTTTTGGAACTTTGCGAACTACTCCTCTTCAATGGTTTCCTCTATTTTATCGAATATCGCCCCGCCAGCATTAAGAAAAGTCTGTGTTTAACACTTGGATGAAATTGAATGAAAATGATAGACTGCCTATCCACTCGGATTTAATGAATAGTTATCTCGTACCCAGCTTTGGACAAAGATTGCATCTATTGAAAATATTGATGAATATTCAATTAATAATCAATGGCAAATATTACACAACAGTTCTGATTTTACCAATAAAGAACTCATATCTTAACTATTCGTTGAAGTTTCAGGAATGTCTGATTCTCGAAGACGATGGATTACAATAAAAGGTATCAGAGTAAATCATGGTGCTAAAAATGTCGGGATTCACAATAATGAAGTCTCACCATCCTGTGATTGTGGTAATCTATCTAAAACAGTAAGGCACATATACTCTGAATGTCCGATTAGGCGCTTCGATGGTGATCTAAATCAGCTTCACAATATGACCGATTTGGCAATTGATTGGATAGATTCATTAGATATTAATATTTAACTAGTAATTTGTTCAAAACTTTGTTAAATAAAACATTAATAATAATAATAACCCAATACCACAATGATCTTGCTGCATTTAAACAGGCCACTCATATTCTTTCATTCACTTTCCGTTCTGTAACTACATATATTGAACTTAGCCATCCTGTTTCGTCGTTCTATTAGACCATATTCTTGCCGCACTGCTAATGACTTTCTTTAATTTTGCTGTCATCCTGAACTGAAATGTCTTGGTGTAAATGCCAAATGAAACAGAAAACGTTTAATAAAATTATCTTCTTCCTTACATTGTGTGTTAGATTTCATTATTCCATAAAGTTTTAATTTGAATCTTTTTTATCCGTTCTAACGCAAATTTCGTTCATTTTCAAACGGTGACCAACCGTCCTCCTTTAGGGAGGACAGTCCTCCTTTTGTAGGTAATGTCCTTCCTCGAAACGTGTCCTCCTTTTTGTCCTCCTTTTCGATATTTTAAATCTAATCTATTCAGAGATGTTTTTATTAGTACGCAGCCATGAATTCAATTTATTGTATTTTTACTGATTTCTTCATCTTTGATGATCCGTAAAAAATTAATGAACAGGGTTGGGAAGTTTTGATGTTCGGAAGTATTGTCATCCGACTACTATTTATTTTGGTCTCTGCCAAACGCCTATGATGAAAAAAGTTGTCGACAGAAGATCCACCGAAAATCACTTGCCCAAGTTTTGTGCTTGACAGAAATACAAAACCGATTTAATCATGAAACTATCCATAAAATGGCAAACGCTTGTAAATATAATAATTAGTGGCACATATATGTACTTAATTAAAATTGATTTGAATAAAATAAAATTCGGTTTAATAATTAATAATAATTTTTCGATTATATGATTTTCGGTGATATGATGTTTCGATGGAATAACTTTTCGACGAAATGAATTTTCGGTGATATGATATTTTGATCTAATGATTTTTCAATTTCAAAACCATTCAGTGAATATAAAATTCGGCGGTTTGCACTTTCGGTCTACTAATTTTCAGCTCTATAACTCGATTTGATGGTTTGATTTTTCGATGCTATGATGCGGACCCGAAAAATTGCATTTAAAGTTGAACCAAAACGGCGGATACTTTTTATATAACCTAATATTTGCATTGTACTTTTTTCTTAAATTTTTTTGTCCTCCTTTTGATTGAAAAAAAATTGGTCACCTTAATTTCTATTCATTTTGATGTTTGAAAATCATATTTTCTCAATACAAATAAAAATATTATCAGTGACTCAAACCACTTGTACTAAAATTCTTCTTTGATGATAATATTGTGTCTTCAAAAGTTTAGTTTTTCCCACCAATTAAAGAATTCTGCAAATTAAACCTTTAAGTTATTAATAATAATATTAAAATTATATTTTGTATCTCATGCAAAAAAAAATAAGGACTTCATGGATATATGTTAGAGCGACGATTTAATTCCATACAAAATATACTACTAGTGCTAAAAGGTTTGCGAAATTTAAGTAACATCAAACGGAAAAACCCAAATGCACTAGTGCCACAATATGATATGAAACACCTTACTTTTAGTCTATCTAGCCGTATGGACCATTTTTTTTCTTTTTAATAAATATAACTTTGCAGTTTATAATTACAGTGGATGGCGCAGCCTACTTGAATAACTCATATCCAAAAAATTTTAATTCATCTTGAAATTTAAAACTTTTATTCTTTTATTCATTGAGAAATAACTTTAAGCTTAAAATTCGTAAATTGATTATCAGCTTTGTTTTTACTTAATTTGACTATCAGCTTTAGTTTTAACTAATACACATTCAACAGATAGATTATTTAACTTTTATAAATAAATAATAAATAAATAATAGTTTATAAAGCTTTTTCTTAATTTAATTATAGTCTAATAATTGAGATTAGCATATTTTGTGTGATAAATGATGTGATGTGCGTGTATCAATAATGCATCATGTTCCTTAACTCCTAGAGATATATAATTGATTTGATAAATTAATTTTATGTGTCTTTGGTGTTTACAATACATATAACTTAATTTAAATATATTTTAAAACTATTGTATAAAACGAAAACTACTGTCCAGCAACACCTTGTGCGTACTGTAATCCACTACATAAATGTAACATAATAATACTCAATGCTTGAACCCTTTCTTCAGACTGTCCAAGTAGTATCGCTCGTCTTGCCAGCTCATGTTCGACAGAATTCTTATTGATTGAGATGGTACTATTAGACGCAGATTCAGTGGTTGATACTCTTGTTGGCGATTGTAGACCAAACGTTGGCGCGGATGTTATTGCAACAGGTGATGGAGGTCCTTTAGTTTGTAATATAAGTGTAGTGTCGGAAGAGACACGGATTGATGTTCTGTCTGTTTCTGGTTGTTGTATACTTGAACGTTCTGGTGATACTTTTTGAGATTCTAAGTTGGCATGGTCTAATGTTTCACTGTCTAGTGCAAGTCGTAATTTTGATAACTGCAACCGAATAATAATATAACCAAATTTTATATATTGTTACAAAGAAAAGAAACAATATCGAGATCACAAATAATATCCGCTTACCAAATTATTGATTTTGTCCACCCTTTCCTTAGGTTCCAGCTCTATAAATAAATTTCGACTTGTGGTTTTAGCTAAACTCATTAAATCATCCGGAGTACCCCATCCAATTAAAGGTTCAACTAACTCTGTTATTTGTTCCTTTGTTAAGTCATTAATCGACTCTGGAAAATTTTCTAAAATAATTGGAATCGTAATAAACGGATTGCCTGCATTTATTGTTGCGAGTGACTGTTTTCTGGGTGTATGTTGTGGACTTGGTGGTAAACTACGACTACTTTGACTCAGTGATGATACAATTCCTGGAATCGCTAAATTATTTGCTGAATTAACACGCTTGATTCCTTGTACAAGTAAATCACTAAAACTTTGACGATGTCCTGAAGTTTCAACTTTTGTATGAATTTCATCATTTTCCTCAAAATCATCATCAATGGACGAGGTTTGCGGTTCCGTTACTTTTAACTCTGGTTGCATTGAAACATCACCACAAATACTCGAATTATGACATTTGATAACACATTTTTTATGACAACACATAGCACAGTTACGACATTGAACAGCGTCTTTTAACCAAATCTAAAAACAATTACATTCTTCGTAATTTAAAAGTTTTTATTATGCTTTTTCAAAGAATTACCTTCTTCCCACAAAAATCACATTGAGTAGATCGATGAAAATGTGTACGGATAAAATCATGCTTTTGTGTGACTGTTGGATGGTTTTCGTTAGTTCTGTCTTCTAGTTTTTCTGTTGAACCATATATAAGTTTTTTTGAAGATGAAGTTCCACATGCGGTGAAAGAAAGGAGAACATCACCAAAACAAAGATCCGCATCAAACCCAGATTGCGATGAAAGCGTGTGAGTTGATCTAAATAAAAAAAAAAAACAGTTTTTGTTGTATTCTTGATACTTAAATTAATTTTTTAGACAGCGAAGAATTCAGCACAAGTTTTATACGGAGAGCGATATAATAAAAGGTGATAAAGTAAAGTGAAATTAGTGTAATTTGGAATTTTCTCCAAAATGGAATTTGTTTATTTAAATACCAAGAAACAACTATTCTCTTAATATATAAATTTCAATATACTCACAAATTCGGAGTATCCGGTGGCGTCAATGGATATTGTTTTAAAAAGTTTCCCAAACTTGATTCACGACATTCATATAAAACTTGTTTAATTGATACATTCAGATATCCAAGCAAAATAATTTCTTCATGAAATCGGCCATAAACGTTTAGGTTTAAATATTGCGAAGTATCATTTAATCGAAACGATGATAAATCATTCATCCGAATAAATGAATTAACTTCACAGTCAATTGTGGAATGTTGTTGAAAACTATCACTATCATCATTTTGTAAACTTTTTGGTTCTGTTGCTTCGGAATTATTACGACTAAAGCTTTTTGTATGACCAAATTTTGAGTTTTTTCTTGATGGTGAATGAGTTGGGGAATCATTTAAACTAGTATCACTTGCTGTTATTTGTTTATCGGTTGAATTTTTGCGCAGACTTAATTTTCGTATATGGACAGAATCATTTTGCTTTGAAAAACTTATATTTAATGTTTCACTACTGAACCCCTCTCTTAACTCATAATCCTCTAGAATAGCGTCATTTTTAATTAGTCCCGGTATTGATCGTTCAATACGTAGCATAAACATTGGTCGATTTAAGCTTTTAATTATTTTTGCCACATGATTTATATGGGAAACTTTTTTACCTTCAATCGAAATTAATGTATCACCTTTTATTAATTTTGCTTTGGCCGCTGGAGTATTGGGTATAATTGCTTCAACCAAAACAATGTGTTCGTTTTGTTTAAAAACGATTCCGATTTGTTGATTTTTGGCTTTATGAATTTCTATGTCTAGTGAAATAATTAAATTTTTATCATCATGCTGTCGTGCAACCACCCACGGAAACGATGCTATTGTAAGCACACAATAAACGTGCGTTAAATGTTTTGGTGAATTAATTCTTGTTATCTCTTTAACAGTTATTTCTAATGTACCATCTGGAGTAAACTCATTAATATCTATATCATCATCGATACGATGGAAAAATGGTTTATACCTTAATTTATAATTAGGCAATGTATGTTTCCGTCGAATTGCTTTTCTAATTTGATTCGATATTAAACTTGTGACATTTGATTGCATTTGTCTCCCTTGAAACTGTGATTCTACACCTAAATCTAATTGTGGATCACCAAGAAAACTTAACGACCAATGTGTATATGGCTTACGTGTGAATTGTAATCGTGCTAGTCCAGAAATTTGTTTCACTAAAAATTTAATCCAATTATAACAATTTTCTATATTTTTCAGTTATAAGTTTTTATACCTTTAACTGATAGAAATCCTTTTTTACCAAGTACCATATCAGCGTCAAAAGATAGTTTAAAATTTCCCTGATATTGTAGATTTAATATTATATCTAAATTTTCAATGTGGCCTTCGTCCGGATGTAGGTCAACACTATGAACTTTTATAGTTTTTATCTCAGGGAATTGGGATCCTAAATCTAAATCACGTATCTGAAAACAAGATAACAATATAAGTTTGTGTTTTATTATATCTATATCAGAATCAAATCGTTATTCAGATAAATGAGTTTCGAACACTTTCAGTTTCAAAAAAATCCATTTTATGTAAAATTTACAAAAATTTAATTACCGATAACTTATCAAATAATCTACCAATTGTGGTTTTTGTAATTAGTTCGTCCAATTCCAGTGACAACTTTCGATGAAACCATTTTCTAACTTTATTGGAATGTCGTAGTTCAAAAAATAAAAATTGTAGAATTAAATTCACAGCAACTGTTGAGTTTTTTGTGGGATCATTATTTTCCATGGAGTTTGTTTCATTTTGTGATGGGTTATTCATTGTTGCAAGAATATCCTGCAAGTAAGAAAAAACGAAAATTAAAAAAAAAATATATATTGTAATCTGAAAAAAAAATTAATACTATATAAACTCTGACTCTAGCAATATTAAACTCAGAATATCTCTTCCAAGCAGTATATTTTTGTAACCACTGCATAGGTAAAAGTTTTTGAATGCTAGGGAAGCGCACCCTTTTAGTTTTATAATTTCTATACGAACCAAAGTTTTGTTTCACAAATGTTCCTAGTTTACAATTAGAAAAAAATTATGTAATATCCTTTCGTTGGAAATGAAAAAATAAAAACTAAATTTATTTAGGACAACATTTGTCTCATTAAATTAAACAGCGGAGTAGCCATCAATATAAAACAAATTCTAGCAAAATAAATAAATAGTTGTGTAATAAAATGAATTAATCCGCTCACCTTTTTTCATATTATTGAAAATGGCGTAAACAAATTTATTTAAGAAAACTACTACATAGTCTGATGTGTGAATTTAATTTGATGAACAATTTATTTATTTTTTTTTAATCATTGAACAATTTAGGATCAATTTATTATTCGATCTCCATTTAAATGTTGTTTCTAATAAATTCGACAAACATTTTTGATCATTGAAGTAATGTTAGTTTTCACCTTGATAGCGTACAATAATACAATAGCATACAACAACAAACAATAACTGAAACCCAGGCTCATGTAGGCCCTTTGGATTTAAAAGTACCATAAAAAAGCTTTGAAAATTATATATTCGAGGCAGAAACAGATGAAATTGGTTTACTTCACTCGAGATGTGACACTGATACCATCCCCGAAGTACTACACTACTTCACTACGCAATCTTTTGGCATGAGGTTTGGTATACCGTGAAGAGTCGTGTACACAAAACCTAGTCTTCACCCCTCGCTACCTCATTTGGGCGTGAATCCTGTCGACCGACTTCACTCACAAGATAATTTAAAAAAATTAACGAAATCTAAGGGATGCAAGTATTACCACCCAGCATCTCCAGAAGGGAGAACTGTTATGCCACAAAAAAATTGGAAATTTAAAGATTATACATAAAAATTAGTTAATTCCAGAAAAATTGCTACATATTCAAATATAATTTTCAAAATTAGATTATCTAAACAATTATTTAAAAACTTAAAAATAGCAAAATTTACATGACATTACAAAATTTAAAATAAGTTTTTAAAATTTATAATTTACAAAAAAAAAAATTCAAATTTGCAAAAATTTCAAAATTTTAAAAGAAATATTCAATAATTTAAAATCTAGAAAAAATTCAAAACTTTTTAAAACGTTAAAAAAATTATTTGAAAATTAAAACAATTAATTTACAATTTGAAACCTACAAAAACTATGAATTTAAAACAAAATTTTCGTAAAGACTAGGCTCTAAAAAAAATTTAAAAAATTCAAAAAAATCCACAAAAATTAAAAAATTTTCAAGAAATTCAAAACTTCTATAAATTTCAAAAACTTCAAAACTCAATATTAAAAAATCAATTATCGAAATTCAAAAAAATTATTTAAATATTTTCCAAGATATAATTTAGGGAAGAACTGTGACTGACAGCTGAACCAATCTACTAAGGGGCGTTTAGAGAGATTGTTCGGATGATATGAAATCAAACACATGTGGTCTAGCTTTTTCCAGATGCGTGTTTGCTAGTCAGCCCAATCCCAACAACCGAACAACCTGTATTGAGAAAAAGGTGTTAGCACTGGTGTTCGTTAGATGTATAACAATCGTGCACGATGGACATACAAATACGTCTATGTTATCGTTCACGAATATTGCCTCCAACAACACCCTAACATGCTATGCTGTTATGCTCTAAGGCAGGGGTGCCCAGAAATCATGGAAGAGATGGCCAAAAATTTACAAGAACAAGAATGACTGGCCGCACGGAAAAAAAAATAAATAAACAGTATAAATTATGTTAAGATTTTTTATTCAAATTAAGTCGCGAACATTAAATTCTTGTGTAGTATTACTAATTCTTAGTTTGTTTTTCAAATTAATGTCAGTTAGTCTATTTCTATAGGAATTTGTTAGGAATATTTAAGTTTGAATTTAATACGTACCAAAATATTGTACTTTTTTAAACGGAACTTATTATTATTGGTTATTTGATATTTGGTGATATTTTTTATAATATTTTTACTGGCCGCACCAAATCATAAAACTGGCCGCATGCGGCCAGATGGCCGCAGTTTGGGCACCGCTGCTCTAAGGAGACTGAAAATTGAAGACAATGGAACAAAATTTTGAGCATAGTTATCTAAAGTCGCCATCCAGCCGAGGAATCAAAGCCTAACGACTAATTCGCAGGGAATAGGCCAAAGGGTACAGCTAGAGTAGACTTCAATCCCATAGCAAATAATAAGCATCATAAGCCTGTAAATCAAACGAAGTCTGACCTAACAATCGGTCTAACAAACAAGATAGAGGATATAATAAACTTTATGTGCTATAACAACATTCTAGTCACGGTTCTCCAAGAGACCAAATTAAATAATAAGTCTAACATTAGTGATAGTGATTTTAAAATTATGTGACTGGATAGAGACAAGGACAGAGGCCTTGCATTTATTTTATCATACATAAAAGCGTTCATACATAAAAGCGTTATCTACCGTACAACCACCCTACTAACAACAAATAATGTACATCCTGAACATTTGGGTATTATAATAAAGTCCGGTAACACGGAGATAACAATTGTCAATATTTACATACCACCAGTGAGCAGCTGTGATACAGGTTATGAACCTAACATTGAAAATTTACTTAGTAATAACAACTGTTTTACTCTCGGAGATGTGAACGCACACCACGATCCAGGCACTCTCACCTGAACATCGATGCGAGAAGCGAAAATATTGCAGATCAAATCGACGGCTCCAACTTTGGAGTTCTCAAAGAAACACAAACGACTAGAGTAACAAGCAACTCCTCAGCAAATCTCCAAATGTCTCCCTTGCCAGCATGTCACTCATGCATATAGCGAATTGGAGTACTGAAACTGCTCTGGGATCAGATAATGTGCCAATCATAATCACAATAAGCCGCTCCATCAACTTAGTAAAATCCGAGAAGAAAACATACATCAATATAAACAAAACTGACTAGATAAATTTTACAAATTTTACTGAGAATAACTTCGGTAAACTAATTTTACCACTTGACGCCCTCTCTGAGGATAAAAAATTCAGAGATATTTTTAATAAAGCAAAAGCACGCCACATCCGTGCTAGGATCGAATTAATTAAATCTAATTTCCTACCAGAAGCATCTGCTACTGCCGTGCTTAGAGATGACATTCGAAAAACAGATCCAGCCGAGACCTAAACCAATAAATAAACAAATTAGTCATAGACCACAAGAGGAACAAATGGAGAGAACTAGTGAGTAAATCGAACTTCGTTCCAAGTAAAAGCCTATGGAAAGTCATAAGACGGTTAACTCATCTTCGGAGACCAGAACGAAGCACGATCTTCTTCAATGATATTCCTATAGAAAACTCTAGAAAGTGCGTCTCGAAATTTGATACACAGTTTACAGAAAAGCTATGTAAACATGGAAAGTCTAGATAAGTTCTCAGACACTTCCGGAAACTGACAGATCACTGAGAATATTAATTTTACAAATGTTGAAGTTAAACCATCGAAAAATTGGATCCGACGGAGTGAACTACCTCAGTACAACACTAAATACATCACTAAATACGCTACAGATACCGAATGTTTGGAAGACGGCTAAAATAAGCCCTATTTTGAAACCCGGAAAACCTGAAGAAGAAGGAAAGTCATACAGGCCAATCTCCATCCTCTCATCTATCGCAAAACTAATTTAAACACTTTTGCTACTTATGATATCGAGCACTTGCTACCTAGCCGTACACCATCATGGCTTCCGAAAAGGAAACAGCACAACCTCCGCCCTTAACAAAATTGAAAACCAAATCAACGATGGTCTGAACCAGAAACAACCATGTGCAAGAAGAATCTTAGTCGCATTGGATCTATAAAGAGTTTGACAGTGTCGCACGCCGCACTACTAAAAGTCATCCTGAATACCAACTTACCGGGCGTAATAAGGCGTTGGTTGTGTAACTACTTAGGAGATAAGAGGTCGTCAAACATTTATGGATTTTAGAAATTCCAAATCATAAACGAGAAAACTCAGAAAATGGTTACCACAAGGTGGAGTTCTCTCTCCATCACTTTTCAACCTATACCTAAGCAGTTTAGCTACTCCAACAGAAGGTATAAACTACATATCTCATGCTGACGACTGTACGGTACTTGACAAAGGAAGCAATCTGAAACAACTCATAGAAATGTTGAACAAATACCTTAACTCTCTCAATGAATGGTTTAGAAGCAGAAAGTTGATTTTATCGTCAGAAAAATCCACTACCACACTTTTCACCATTTGGACGAAGGAAGTAAAAACAAAACCCAACATCCGTATTGACAACGTGCTCCTTCCTACAGTCAAAAACCCGAGCAAAAATATTCGAACCACTGCTCAAGTTTAATGCTCATGCACAACAGGTGAACTCAAAGATGAAAAGCAGAAACAATGCACTTGAAGTTAGAGAGGATTCAGACAACATGAATATCGATGAGCTTACTTACAGAAGTGGCATCAAAAGGCTTCACACCAAGGCTGTGAAAGATACTATAAACAAATGTATGATCGAGTCCTCAATGAAAGACCACCACAAGCACTAGATGCATTCTAGAGCAACTAAGATCCGACTGGTCACGAATACAAAACAACTCAACATGAACAGAATTGATTCCCAAATTATTGACAAGTGTCCCGCATGTGAGGGCAAGCGACATGGTGTTGACCACCTATTTGCATGTCCGAAGAATGCGACAGACTGACGAAGAAAGTTCTGTGGTACCACCCTTGCGCTGTAGCAGAGTTTCTGAAACTGGAAACATAATCAAACGAGTAGCACTTAATCAACGTCGCTACAACAACAAAAACATGAACATAGGTAGCTTATCTAGAAATTTAAGAGTAGAGTTTTTCCACAAAAAATATTTCTTCTGCCAAGAACCCTTAGACATCACCACGGCTAGGTAGTGATATCTCACTCCTATTGCCAGGGGTATGTTATATCTCACGAGAACTTGTAAGCCAATTGCAGGGACTTGAGTACTCGTGTGTTGTCATGCCTGTTATTATGGTGTTATCATGCCGGGTTGTCATGCCAAAAATTATTTGCAAAGAATAGAAAGCTTTATATACTTAGCGAAACAAATTTCGGATTAACGTTAATGTTGCCTCTTCAGAAGTCTTTTCAACGAAAGCTAGGGTTCAACAGTTAATCCCATCGATAGTTTTGCAGAGGTAAAACCATACATGTATCTGTATGGTAACCAGCCAACAGTAAAACCATACATGTATCTGCTGGATCGTCAATAACAACTAAGCTGTAACATGAATACCGGTAGCATCGCCCAAGACTATCTTCGATACACATCAGAAGCTGCCTGAAAATGTCCAGCACTGCAACATATGGGGACACCTGGAAGCTCTACACAGAAAAGATGACCAACTACCAGTGGTAAAACTGTAGTAAAAGATGCAGAATTCACAAAGATTTGTAAGAATTTCTATATAAGATCATCATGACGGGGGTGGTCAACTAAAGCGTACAATAACAGTTTGACCTACCTGGTAATTGAGCTCGAAATTTATTTACTTACCACTAAAATTCTAAACTAAACCCCCATATGGCCCCAATTTCATTTTTTTTTACTAATGTAAAAAATAATGGTTTTTCCATTAGTCTCATCTTTTGAGACTTGATTTATAATTATAATTCCACAAAGAATTATCTAGCAATATCTATATCTGTAACACTTACCTCCGGCAAATTGTATTTATCTTCATAATGGATACGTCTCGCTTCATCCCCATCGGTCATCCCACAATATTTAATATACGCATAATACTGAATTAAAAGCATCAAAACCGCACCAATTATTATCGACATCAAACATATCAAAACTATATTCACTAAATCCATTTTTCTTTAAATATATATCTAAATTTCTTTTCGATTCTTTTTTATTGAATTAATTTTCACAAAATGTCAAAACATTTAACTTTTTTATGAATCCATTTCTTTTGTTTTATTTTTTATTAATTAAAATTAGATGATAATGGTGGATACAAACGAAATTATCACAAAACAAAACTTTTGGGTGGTTATGATGAAGTTGATAAGGGTCTGGGTGATAAAATATAATAATATAAATTATTTAAATATACATCTGTCAAATCACTTTTGTTTTTTTTTTTCACTATTGACAATTTTCGTTTACATATTTACAATTTTTGATTTATTAAAGAGAAGATTTTAATCAAAATGATTTACACATTATGTTATATTTAATTATTTAAAGATAATTATTGGATTTTTTAGAGAAGAAATTGTAATAAATTTTTTTACTGTATTTCTCAGGATATAATAAAAAATTGACTAAAACTTTTTTGACAGATAAAAACTAAAATTTGTTTAGTAATTCTTGTGCTAAAAATTGGTGTACTAATTTTTTATGTTTTTGTACAATACATATTCCAATGGAATAGAAAAGAGGGGAAATTGGAATAAATGTTGTGGTTATTTTTTTTCGTGAAAAAAAAAACGCCGGTCATTAGGATGGGCACTGGGGATTGCGTGTGAGAAAGTTGTTTATCTCAAATATAATATATTCTACAAAAAATTAATAATTTAAATTTTAACATTTTAAGTTTATTTGATCTTCTTGTGGTCTTAAAACTTGTTTTTCTTCCAAAATAATAATCCACCCACTTAATACAAATTATTATTTCTTATCAGTATTATGTAAGATAAAACATATTGTATCATCATGCGCAAATCTAAACAAAAGAAATTCAACTTTCAGAAAATGGAATAATTGGTTTTATTTGTTTTAAATTCACATAATTAATTGAATTGTATCTGTTATATGTATGTTAAATTTATTATAATTAAGCTATAATGCGAAATATTTATGGGTTTTTGGTATTATATTGCTTGGGATAAAATTATTTAGTATTGATTTGATAGATATAAAAAAATCGTTAAATTTTTAATCCGATTCCGCCGCAAGGCTCGCAATAAATATTGGTTCTTCTCCTAGATCTCGAATGCTAGAGATAGCTCCTCCCATTGTTTTTGTTACGTTTACATCCTCGGCAGATGTTCTGCAAAACAATGTTTCGTGAAATATCTTTTTTTTTCGAAGATTATTTGGTTTCTATTGGCCGGGCGGTTGTATGGGAACAGTACACTGAATTCGATATTAAACATACAAGTTTCTATGCAACCGATACATTTCGGTCTCCCTAGACGGATTTTCATCGGAGTCTAAACTAATTAACGCTGGTGTACCTCAAGGCTCAGCATTGTCCCCAACCCTATTTTTGATTTACATCAACGAATTGTTGAAAATCAACAGCAACCCAATAAATAGTTTTGCAGATGATAGTACTCTGCACAAGTCGTTCGAGCCCCTTCCTTCGAAAGGTAAAATGCACGAACGAATCAATCCCGTCCGAAGATACGCTGCCATAAACGTGAATAAAGACCTAAAAAAAGTGGCCGATTGGGGGTGACCAAAACCTGCTCAATTTCTACTCTACCAAATTAAATATTTGGCTTACATATAAAATACAATATTTATTTGCAACTATTTTTTTAACATTTTAAAAAAATAAATTTAAATATTAGTAAGCCGACATGTAAAATGACGAGCAAAATCAATTAAATAAATATAATAATTTTTATTCAAAGTGCCCGTTGGTTTTTTGTGTATTTTTTCATCACCTTCACAAACAAATTTCTCTCGTACAAATTTTTAGATTAAAACAAAATAAAATTCTACAATTTGTTACAACGAAAGCCATATTATTTCATAAAAAAATGATTGAAACCAGTAATTTTACAAAATGTTATACTGCTTTTTCACCCTCCATTTTTTTTATTCTTTGTTTATTATTCTCATCATTAAATAAATTTCTAGCACTTGTGTGCACATATGTGCTAAGGAATTTTGCGACATGTGCGGTATGGTGCACACTATGTTCATGACATGTATTATGCACAAACTTATGCACGGGGATTTTGTAACATGCACAATCAATGCACATTTCACGCAATTTTTTAAAAATTGATTTATGGGCTGAGCCATCTGTTTCAAGTAAACTTTAAATATAGTTTGGATCTAAAGGGGCTTTTTTGGCATATTCAGACTTGTTGTATCAATACCTGAATATGCCCTTGGATTTTTCAATTTGCTCTTCAGACCATTAGGAAGTCAAGTTAGTCTTCCATAGTTAAGTTCAATGTATCTTAAGAAGTCGAAAACTAGTTTTTGATCCTGGAAGTGCTGGTTGCTACCGCTTTATTGCGTTTGTCTCAATTTAGGTTTCGATATTTGACTTAATGAAAACGTTAATAATATATTTGTTTGGATACCTGAAGCTGATGTCTCTTATAACTTGTTAATGTCAGCATTAACTTTGACTTCTGTACTGCTAAATCTGAATTGTTCTGGGCCGTTCGTCTACATCGCGACACGAACCCTTATAAAAAAAATCGAAAGAAACCGATAGAAAACGATTGAAAACGAATAGTTTTCTATCGTTTGCTATCCGTTTCTATCGGATTTAATCATTTTAAACGCATAGACTATATCTGCCAGATAGAAAACGCACCGTAATCTATCGTAACCCATAGGATTTTTCAGTTTTCGGTTTCAATGGTTTTTCTACGATAGAATTTCTATCGTAGTTAATCATTTTGGATCAGAAGATCACGATTGAAATTTTTTTGGGTGAAATTGAAAAAGTTTTGAATCGTTTTCTATCCGGCATTACATATATAGCACCAATCGTAACTTATCGTATTTTCCCGTCATTAGATTTCTATCGGGCTGAATCTGAAATTTACGATATAGATATTTTCAGGAGAAATCAACCAATCGTAATCTATCGTTATCAATAGGATTTTTTACTTTTCGGTTTCAATGGTTTTTTACGATGGAATTTCTATCGTTGTTAATCGTTTTAAATCTGAAGATCACGACTTGAAATTTTTTGGTAAGACTGAACAAGTTTTGAATAGTTTTTTATCGTACATTCCATATGTAGCACCAATCGTAACCTATCGTATTTTTCCGCCTTCAGATTCCTATCGGTTTGAATCTGAAATTTACGATTGAATTTTTTTCAAGAAAAACAAACCAATCGGCATCATTCGTCACCTATGGGATATTTCAGATTTGGTTTCAATGGGGTTTTTACGATAGAATTTCTATCGTTGTTGATCGTTCTGAATCTGAAGTTTTTGATTGAAATTTTTTGGTAAAACTTAACAAGTTTTTAAACGTTTTCTGTCGTACATTCCATATGTAAAACCAATCGTAACCTATCGTATTTATCCGCCATCAGATTCCTATCGGTTTGAATCTGAAATTTACGATTGAAATATTTTTTCCAGAAAAACAAACCAATCGGCATCTACCGTCACCTATGGGATATTACTTCGGTTTTGAAAAAACCTAAGTATTGCAAAAGTGAAATTTTTACCCCCCCCCCCCCCTTTTTTGGCATCTCTCGACGTTTTAGGACCTACTAATTCTAAAAAAGAAACAAAAAAAAATGTATCTCTGTCTGCCGGCCGGCCGACAAATCTAGAAAACGGCTGGACGGATTCCAAATTTTTTTTCTAGAAATAGGTTTACTTAATGGGAAGAGCCGAAAGGACGATGTGTTCGATAACTGTACCGGAAGTGTGTCAAAAACTCGTCTAGTGTGTCAAAACAACGATATTTGCATATTTTTTGCTTAAAAAACGTTCATTTTAAGTGATTACCAATAGAAACATTGAATTTGAACAAATCTTGATGATTGGGATTGGTATGTGAGACCAAAAACTAGATTATTGCATTTGCAGTTTGTTAAAAAGATATTGTGTAATATGTCAAAAAAATGATTTTCATTTGCTTTTTTAGCCAATTTTTTGGAAAAAAAAATTAGCTGTTTGTACTTTGTATGACGTAAATGTGACATGGAAATTTTTGAATTTGTTATAGTTTTTGAAATATTTTTGGAATTTTAAAAAAAGTTTCAATCTTTGATTTTGTAAGAATTTTTGGAATATTTTTAGAATTTTGGAAAAAGTTTGAATTTTTGAATTTTTAAGAATTATTTTAATATTATTTAGATATAGAAAAAGTTTAAATATTTGATTTTATTCTATTTTTTGGAATAATTTTGGAATTTTGAAATAAGTTTCAATTTTTGATTTTGTTATAATTTTTGCTATAATTTCAGAATTTTTGAAAAAAGTTTAATCTTTGGTTTTGTAATAATTTTCGGAATATATTTAGAATTTTGGTAAAAGTTTGATTTTATTTAATTTTTACAATTTTTTTGGAATTTCGAAAAAAATATGAATTTGTAATTTTTTAATATTTTCTCGAAACGCTAAATGGAGAGGTTTTTGAGTGCTGATTGTATCATCTTTTCACTAAATTATATTAATTTATGATCTGTTATGATTTGCCGGCAACATATTGATGCTTCGTGTTAGTTTTGTAATAAATTTCTAACCAGAAAAAAAATAATGTGAAATAACCCATTGAAAACGGCTTTTATGATAAGAAACGATTAAAACGGATAGGAATAAACAAACAAAAATAATGTAAAAAAAACCCATTGAAAACGATTCAAAACGATAGGATATTGCACTAAAATTCGGGTTTTACGATAAGAAACGATTAAAACGGATAGGAATTAACAGAAAAAAAAATGTGAAATAATGTCACCTAACTTAGCCCCGCCATTTTTAAGAAAACGAAAAACAAAGATTGTGCTGTATTGTGCTACAGTTGTGCTGGATGTGCTACTCAGAAAGAATGCCATATCACCAATGGAAAAAAGTTGGCACGCTGAAACAATTTTTCGAGCAGAAGTTAGCCCCGCCATTTTGAAAAATCTGAAAAACAAAGGTTGTTCTGTATTGTCCTCGAGTTGTGCTGGCTGTGCTATTTAGAAAAAAATTTCATATCCCTAGTGGAAAAATTTTATAACACTAAAATCATTTTTTCGAGTAAAAGTTAGCCCCGCCATTTTGGAAAAAAAGAAAAACAAAGGGTCTGCTGTACGGTGTTAGAGTTGTGCTGGTTGTGCTATTCAAGAACAAATTTGTACCACCAGCAGAATAATTTAAACACGCTAAAACGATTTTTCGAGTTGAAGTTAGCCGCGCCATTTTGAAAAAAATTAAAAGCAAAGGTTGTGCTGTATTGTGCTAGGGTTGTGCTGGTTGTGCTACTCAGAAATAGTTGCATATTATCAATGAAAAAAAGTTGGCACGCTAAAATGACTTTTCGAGCAGAAGTTAGCTCCGCCATTTTGAAAAAAAAAATGAAAACCAAAGGTTGTGCTGTATTGTGCTCGAGTTGTGCTGGTTGTGCTACTTAGACAAAAATTTCGTAACCCTAACAGAATTTTTTTACAAAGTTAGCATCATTTTTTCGAATAGAAGTTAGCCCCGCTATTTTGGAAGAAATCAAAAACAAAAGAAGTGCTGTATTGTGTTATAGTTGTGCTGGTTGTGCTGCTGAAAAAATATCGTATCACCAACAGAATAATTTAAACCACGCTAAAACCATTTTTCGAATGAAAGTTAGCCCCGCCATTTTGTAAAAATCAAAGAAAAAAGGTTGTGCTGTATTGAGCTACAGTTGTGCTGGATGTGCCACTCAAAAAGAATCCCATATAAACAATGAATAAAAGTTGGCACGCTAAAACGATTTTTCGAGTAGAAGGATATTTTCGAGCAGAAAGTATTCGAGCAGAAGATTGAGCAGAAGATTTAAGCAGAAGTTAGCCCCGCCATTTTGAAAAAAATGAAAAACAAAGGTTGCTATGTATTGTACTCTAGTTGTGCTGGTTGTGCTACTCAGAAAGAATTGCATATAAGCAATGAATAAAAGTTGGCAGACTAAACCGATTTTTCGAGCAGAAGTTAGCCCCGCCACTTTGAAAAAAATAAAAAACAAAGGTTGTACTGTATTGTGCTTAAGTTGTGCTGGTTGTGCTACTCAGACAAAAATTTCGTATTCCTAACAGAAAAATTTTATACCGCTAACATCATATCTTCAAATAGAAGTTGACCCCGCCATTTTGGGAAAAAAAAACTAAATTGAGTGCTGCATTGTGGTAATTTTTTTTAATATCATATATTTTTGTGATTCCCTTAATTTATATATACAAAACAGGCAAGATTCATTTATGCTATCGGACACCAGGTGTCACTTACATTATTAGTACTTATAAATTAATGATTACACTGATTCCTACAAGAATAAATGATGCTAGCGTAAAAATATTTTTCATTGGGTATATATAATCTATCTCTAAGCAGCCAGCTCAAACAAAATTTCATACCACTACATATACAAAATTTTTGTTTTTCATTTTTTCGAAAACGACGGGGCTAACTTCTAATCAAAAAATCGTTCTTGCATACAAAATTTTTGCATTGGTAGTATGGAATTTTTTTTGAGTAGCACAACTAGCACAACAATAGAACAATACACCACAGACTTTGTTTTTGTTTTTTTGCCAAATGGCGGAGCTAACTTCTGCTTAGCCTTTTGCTCGAATAATCGTTTTAGCCTGTCACCATTTATTTATTGGTGATATGGAATTTTATTTGAGTAGCACATCCAGCACAACTATGATACAATACAGCACAACATCCTTTTTTTATGTTTTGTTAAATGGCGGGGCTAACTTCTATTCGAAAAATCGTTTTAGCGTGTTTAAATTTTTCCGTCGATGGGTACGAATTTCTTTTGGAGTAGCACAACTCGCACAACTTTAACACAATACAGCACTCAATTTAGTGTTTTTTTCCAAAATGGCGGGGCTAATTTCTATTTGAAGATATGATGTTAGCGTTATAAAATTTTTCTGTTAGGAATACGAAATTTTTGTCTGAGTAGCACAACAACTCAGGCACAATACAGTACAACCTTTGTTTTTTATTTTTTTCAAAGTGGCGGGGCTAACTTCTGCTCGAAAAATCGGTTTAGTCTGTTAACTTTTATTCATTGCTTATATATGCAATTCTTTCTGAGTAGCACAACCAGCACAACTAGAGTACAATACATAGCTACCTTTGTTTTTCATTTTTTTCAAAATGGTGGGGCCAACTTCTGCTTAATCTTCTGCTCAATCTTCTGCTCGAATGCTTTCTGCTCGAAAATATCCTTCTGCTCGAAAAATCGTTTTAGCGTGCCAACTTTTATTCATTGTTTATATGGGATTCTTTTTGAGTAGCACATCCAGCACAACTTTAGCACAATACAGCACAAACTTTCTTCTTTGGTTTTTACAAAATGGCGGGGCTAACCTTCATTCGAAAAATGGTTTTAGCGTGGTTTAAATTATTCTGTTGGTGATACGATATTTTTTCAGTAGCAAAACCAGCACAACTATAACACAATACAGCACTTCTTTTGTTTTCGATTTCTTCGAAAATGACGGGGCTAACTTCTATTCGAAAAAAATGATGCTAACTTTGTAAAAAAATTCTGTTAGGGTTACGAAATTTTTGTCTAAGTAGCACAACCAGCACAACTCGAGCACAATACAGGACAACCTTTGGTTTTCATTTTTTTCAAAATGGCGGGGCTAACTTCTGCTCGAAAAGTCATTTTAGCGTGCCAACTTTTTTTCATTGATAATATGCAACTATTTCTGAGTAGCACAACCAGCACAACCCTAGCACAATACAGCACAACCTTTGCTTTTAATTTTTTTCAAAATGGCGGGGCTAACTTCAACTCGAAAATTCGTTTTAGCGTGTTTAAATTATTCTGCTGGTGGTACAAATTTGTTCTTGAATAGCACAACTAGCACAACTCTAACACCGTACAGCAGACCCTTTGTTTTTCTTTTTTTCCAAAATGGCGGAGCTAACTTTTACTCGAAAAAATGATTTTAGTGTTATAAAAAATTTTCACTAGGGATATGAAATTTTTTTCTAAATAGCACAACCAGCACAACTCGAGGACAATACAGGACAACCTTTGTTTTTCAGATTTTTCAAAATGGCGGGGCTAACTTCTGCTCGAAAAATTGTTTCAGCGTGCCAACTTTTTTCCATTGGTGATGTGGCATTCTTTCTGAGTAGCACATCCAGCACAACTGTAGCACAATACAGCACAATCTTTGTTTTTCATTTTCTTAAAAATGGCGGGGCTAAGTTAGGTGACATTGTGAAATAACCCATTGAAAACGATTCAGATAATCTACCAAAAAACGATAGGAAACGATTAAAGCGATACAAACATTCTATCTGAAAAAAACGATACAGTCCCATTCATTTTCATTCAAAAACCGCATAGGAAACGATAGAAAACGGTTCTATTTTTTTACTAGATTTTCATTTCTATAAGAAAATAACGATAAGAAACACACAAAAATGATAGAAATTGCGTCCGCCACAAAAGCCAAAACGTAAGAGTCCGCATCCGTTTCTATGGGAAAAAACGATTCCAACCCATTAATTCTCATTCAAAAACCGCATAGGAAACGATAGAAAACGGTCTATCGGTTTCTATCGTTTTCTATCAATTTTTTTTACAAGGGAGTTGATACATCAAAAGCACGTGTTGGATAATTTATCATGATGCAACATTAACCTTCGCGTGAGCGGATATTTTTACCGACTGATATGAACAATATCTACCCCGGTAGATATTACATAAATCATAATATCAACAAACGTAACTGTGTATTTATTTTACTTTTGTGTAAGCATACAATAAAAGCATATATTTAAAAATAAAGTTACTTGTTTTTCACATTGACCAGTAAAAATGTTCATATAAAACCCAAGGAAAAAATATCTTCCCAGGTAGATATTGTTTTCTTGCGTAAAAAAAACCATAAAAATCCCAAAAAAAGTGTTAAAAGGAAGTCCAAAAAATTTTTTTCTCAGATTTTGCAAAATCAATTTAAAAATTAGTCACATAGCTGAACAGGCATGATGATTGGTTAAAAACTCATAAAGTTATTGAATTACAAAAACCGTGATATCTACCCGGGTAGATACTGTTCACGTGAAGGTTAAGCTGCAGAGATATGATTTTACAGTTGAACAACAGCAAGATAGTTTAAATACTCTGTTGGATGCGCTCGCGAGAAGAATCTCAGTTGATTACTGAAATAAAATAAAAATGATATGAACGAGATAGATTTTAATTTACTTGTATTTAAATCTAATGAACTGACGTGCCATCGTCAAGAAAACGTTGAAAACTGTTCGACTGGGTCAGCGCTTGTGTGTACAAATTTTAATACCTTATCCTCTTTCAACGTTTGGCAATATTGCAATTTTGGTGTTACAATACCATTTTAATAATTTTTAGATTCTGTTTCGCAACCTTCAAACAATACTGTGAGCTACTTTAGATGCCTGTTTTTTGTGTTTCTGGTGTCCCAATAGGACAGACGAAACTTAAATAAATCTTCTCGTGCGTTTGCCGAAATGGAGGAGAAACATACCTTTACAGCTATTACTCTCCTTAGCCTAATGCGCCTGAGTGTGTGAATCGTAGTGTTCTGACGTCCATTCGCTCGTCCTTGCAGGTTGATCAACGCCAGTTGGGTATTCGTTTAAGCTATATTATATGTAGTCTTATACAAAGTGCATTAGGTCAAACAAAAGATTGTTCTCTGTATTGTATTGCGTTTGAGTTACCAATATTTGACTCAATTTCCTCGAAGAACCAGGATAAAACTATATGCGAGAATTGGCTGCAGAAGCATTTTTCCGTAATGCAAAACGATGCAATTTATGTACGATCGCGATCTTCGAGAAATATCTATTCTTGCATGATTTCCGCTTGTGTTAAGCAAGTAAAAAAATTACCGCATTCAAGTTTAATAAACCAAAGCTTTATTAGAGCAATAGGAAGCATCTCACATAATTTCTCACACCTCGCTAGTCCCTAGTTAACAGTAAACTTTGTTTTTTTTTTGTTGAATCCACGCAAGATGTTACAGAGCCCTACACTCAAAAGCGTCTCCTCTGCTATCCTTAATTTTCAATAAGCTTAGGGTTGTTAGTGTATCAGTTGTAGTGTTTTCTTTCGAGTGAAATTTTAGTCTAGAATTTTTAATCAATAAACAGATTATTGGGGTTGAATATCGATGAACAGGCAGTTCTAATTTGACGTTTGATTGCCCTTTGTTTTAGTAGCTAGTTCTGATTTCGAATTGTAGACTAAGGCTCCTTAATTTACAAACCTGAATGATGGTACTTTGGGATACTTTACTAACTCTATCGGCAGAATCACTGCTACATTTATGAAATTTCCTTGCGTGATTGATAACACATTAGTTCCTCGAACTATAGAACATGTGACTCTTAATCTCAGGTTGTGGGTGCGATCTGGCTTTAGAATGGTTATTTCTGTTTGAAATCTCTACTAATTTCTTTGATGTGAAATCTCTTACTTCCTTTCCATAAAATACAAAATGCAGTTTTTTTAAATTATTTCATTTTATTTTCTTTTAAAAAACGGGCTTCGAAAGCGATGACATGATAATAAATTTTTTTTATTTATTTACTTTATTTTTATTTAAATTTAATTTAATTATATTTATATTCAAATTTTTGTTTTTTTTTTATTTTATTTTTTACTTTTATATAATATATCTAAGAACTTTTTTTTATGATGCTGTAGTTTTTTTTACTTTCTTTTCATATTTGTTTGTTTGTTTTTTTTTTTGTCATTTTATGGATATCTTTTGAAATTGATTGATTAATTTACACAATAAGATCCAAATAGATCATACACCAATAACTTTACATAGTAAGCTTTAGATTGACCAACAATTACATTCGAATCATCTGTTTTACAAAAAAAATATTATGTAAATTAATTAATCATTTCCAGATTTTTATTAAGATCATGGTGGAAGAGTTAAAGCTATGAAATGTAGTTTTTCCTCTTTGCTTTTAAATTATTTTGTTTAATTTCCTTAATGGTGTTAAGTTAAAAAAGTCTTTTAACAAAAACTTGTTAATATAATATAGAAAACAGTACAAATTATTTAATTGATGAAATAAATATTATAATGATTTTAAAGTCTTGGTTACTTTCTCTCATACTGTTTACAAGATTTATCAGCTACAATGTATTTACGACATTTTAATTTGAAAATATGTACATTCGGTTGAACTGAGTGTAAAAGAAGACAAATCAATCAAAATATATTTTGATAAACAACAGACCTTATCGAATATAATCAAAATTAACACATTTGAGTTGAATGTTGTAGAGCAAGAAAATTGAAATTTTGAGACAATGAATAAATTGTATGCCGGTAAATAAATTGAACTGATAAATTTTTATGTTTATGACAATAGTATTTAAATAATATGAGTACAACATTTAAAAACCGTTTTTTTAATCCAATCCGCGATCATGTTTTTATCATTTTTTTTTCTCTCCACCAATGTTTTCTGGAAATTATTTATTTTGTTTGTATTTGAGACTTTATTATAAATTAATTTAATTTAATTACAATTTTTGTTATTCTATATTTATTAAATTTTTTTTTAAATATTTATATATATTTTCAAAAAAAGAGATATCGCAACTATAAATTTTTTCTTTAAAGTTTTACATTTTATATTGTTATAAATTAAAAAAATTATAATAATAATATATTTTTATTTTATATATATTTTAAATAATTCAATTAAAATTATTTTTTATCTTTGTATGGTTTTTGTATTTAAAATTTTTTAACAAAAAAAAATAAAATAATGTATCTATGATTTTTAATTAAAATAATTAAAAATAATTATTTTTTAAAAAAAAATTTTTTTATGTATTTTTAAATTTTAATAATTTAATAATATTATTTATAATTTTAAATTTAATTTATGTTTTTTTTTTCATATCACAGAAAAATGTATTTACATTTTTTCGCTAAATGTGAAGAATCTATATTATTTATATATTTTTTTAAAATTAAATTATTATTTCTTTTTAAAATTAATAAATAAATTTGTTTAGTTTTTTGTGGTTATTTATAAATGATTTATAATGGTAAGAAAAAACAATGGTTTCTTTTATAAATTTTGGATTTTGGGAATTTGTAGTATATATTTTTTTGTAGATTTTAACGAAAATTATGTCTTTGTGTAAAGGAAATTTCATTCCATACCAATTATAACACACCTCCCCCTTGTATTTGTTGTTTTGACATTATCATTTCAGGTGAGAGATTTTAAAATTAGAAAATTTTATTTTTAAGCAAATAATTGTTTATAAAATTTTGAGTTGAAATTGAAAATTGAAAAAATGTTGAAAATGAAATATTTGGAGCGATATGGAATAAAATTCTGTAGATTTTTCTAAATTTAATTATTTATATTTGCAGTTGTAGAAATAGAGTGATGATTTATTTTGAGTAAATTATTATGTGAAAAAAATTGAAGTGATCATAACGGTTTTTGATTTGTAATCGTAATAAAATTTCAATTATAAGCTCAAAAGATTAACTGTTTATTCATTTTTCAATTTTTGACGGTACTGTAATAAAAATGTCAACTATCGATGATAGAACAGTTTTATACAAATTTTATGATTGTAATATTTGACTAAAATAAATTTCTAGTTTATTTAATATATTTTATTTTCCATGTACAAGAATTAATTAAATATATAAATATGAAATAGTAAAATATTAATTCTTATAAGACGAGTGCAATATTTGACTATTTTTAATTGAAGAAATAAGTGTACATGGAATTTTAAAATTTATATTTTTTTTTAATTAATTTTCTATTTTGTATTTGTTGATGAACTAAAATAATAATTTGAACTCAAGAATTGTTAACCTAAACTAAGGAAGATGTATTGATGATTAATTTATGTATATATACTGACTTTTTTATATAACTATTTAAATATTAGTTGATTGATAAACTGTGAAACGGGGTAGGAAATGTTCTAGTTTGTGAAATTAATATAAAATAATGATTTTTGAATTAAAAGATAAAATTATTAATTGCAAGATAAAAAAAGTAAAAGTTTGAGGAATCAAAAACATGATTTGCTAAATGTAAATTTTCAATTAATTCAAAAATCATTATTTTCGTTGCATTGAATAGATATTATGAACTTTTGGTTTTTTCTTATCAAATTTATTGTTTTATTAATATAAATTATTTATTATTATATATTTTGTTTTTTGTTTTTTGTATTTTTTTTTGCTTCGAATTAGAAAATTTATTTATTTAGTTTTAAATATCATAATATAACATAATTTTTACAATTGGTTTTATCTATTTATTAAATAATTATTAATTTAATTTGTTTTTTTTTTTCAAGTAATAAAGATTTTTTGTTTTTATTTTTAAATTAATTTAATTAATAATAAAGTATTTTCTGCTGTTTATTTATTTATTTCTTCTGTTTGTTACAAGTTTAAATTTTATAAACAATTCGTAATACAATATATATTTTTTTGTTTGGTTGTTTTAAAAAAATTATGTTTTTGAATTTACATAAATTAATGATTTGATTCCATTTGTTTTATAGTTTTTATTTTTATAAGAAACAAAGTAATAAAAAATTATCGTATTTAGTAAAACCGAATATATAAAAAAATTGTATAAATTAAAAATATTAGAATAACCACAAATTTAACAAAAATTTTAGAATATTTGATGAATAGTATTTAGAAAGTTAATTGTGGCTGCAATGTCTTTTATATTCGTGAACAACATAAGTGCTCGTCAACAAAATAATAACAAGATAAAAAGCTCATAGGTTTTTTAGACGTTTTGTCAAATTTTACTCGTTGAAGAGTATAATCAACTGCAATAGTTAGTGTGACATTTACATGACAAGCTTAGAAAAATCTTTACAAAATATTAGAAACGCTGAAATACGTGAAATCAGCTTCTTGAGTTCTCAGACAACAATTGTAACCAAAATAATGGGTAATGCTCCATATTTGTTTAATGAGACCAAAAACTACCATAAAAGTCGATTGGTTGGATGTTTTTTTTTTAGAATAAAAACAAATTGAAATATGATTCACAACAGCAGTTGTTAGAAACACTTTTCAATGTCCAAATTTCTACGAAACGAACGAACTACTGAACTGTATCGGTAACTCAAGCCTCTAGAGCACATTCGTGTTTTAATATAATAACACCATATCCAACTATATAATTTAAGTGAGTTTGTTTTAATATCTACATCATTTACTTTTGCCCACTAAACTCTACTTACTTCCCCTTTTATGTATTTCAAAACAACTTAATCAAAATATGTTATATAATAAACAATGGTATTGAACAACGGCTTATTGTCAGTAGTGTCTTAAACGTGACTCTTATGACTCAATATACTCCGTTTTGCACAGTGAATAGTAGATTAATTCCATGTGCATACCTAGCCGATAGAACCTGTGGGGTTCAAAATTATGGCCTTAGTTTTAGTCGTAGACCCGTTATAAGAGAGTTTCAGGTAGTGGAACGTACCCACGATTTGTGACGGAAAAAATTGAACGGGGACGTGCGTTTTATTAAATCTAGATCTCTAATTCTCTCTACTTATTGTTTCAAATTAACTAGGTGAAGTTTAACAAATCTTCTGCTAAAACATAACAATTTCACATAGCACTAATTTATTTCCCTCTTTGCGATATTTTGATAATAATTTGCGTAGCCCAAATATACAATTCTAAGATAATTGATTGATTGTGTGACGCTAATATAATTATTACGTTTAATAAATAAAAGAGGAAGAAACTATCTGTATTTCAATGATTTAAGAATATAGCAACCACAACAATCCTTATTAAAAATAAATAAAAAAATAAAAAGGAATCTATCGTATTCAGGGGTTAAGCTAATTAGCTTAATTATTAAAAAAAATTACCTATATATTTTATTTTTTATATATTATTATTATTAGTATTATTTATGTTTATTTGTTAAGTATAATAAAAAACGTTAATTATTTCAAGGTAAAAAATATCATCTATTTGTAATAATAGTTTTAGACTTTCGATCGAGATTTTTATTTGGATTTTTAATTTTACTTTTGTTTTTAATTATATTATAATAAATTAATAATAATTTTAAATTTACTATTACATATTAGAGGTTATGTGTTTTTTTTTCATTCTATAATATAAGTTTTTCTTTTTACAATTTGCGAGAAAAAGGCTGTAGCGGGTAAATTTTTTATATATTTTAATAATTTTTTTTAATTTTTTTGGTTCCCATAATTGGGTTGTTTTTTTTTTTGTAATTTTCATTTTTTTTTTGTTTTAGTTTGAAAGTTTTATTATATGAAAACTAATGGAAACAATATAAAAAATAAATTGAAAAAAGAAACGAAATCTCGAGAGAGAGAGAAGAGACATATAATTAATTAAGAGAAGTTAGTCTGAAAAATTTATAATTATTTATATTTAATAAATTTTTTAAAATTTAAAAAAATTTTATTTGGACCGTTTTTCACTTTAATTTTTTTTTTTTTGATTTTCTTTATTTTCTTTCTTAATTAAAAGGTTCAAGAAATTTTTTTGTTGTTGGTTTTTCTTTTCAGTTTTATTGGCAGTTTGTTTTTAATATTTAACTAACGCAATGAGGATGGTTTTGTTTTTAAAGAACGTTGGGAGGAGTTTGTAATTTTAAAGAATAATATTATAATAATCAAAAACGTTTATTTTATTTCTTTCTTTTATGTAGTCTCGTATTTAACTCTGTTTTCTTATTTTTTAAACTAATTAATTTAAACTTCTGGGAAAAATTTTTTTTTTTAAAAAATTCAGCATAAAAATAAAAAGTTTTTGTAATAATAATTAAATAATTTTTTAATTATTTATTTATCTAAGACGCGCGTATTTAAATATTTATTTTATTTTAATTCTATTATTATTAAATTTTGAATTTTTAAAGTTATCATTGGAAATGAAAAATAATTAACTAAGATAAAAAAAAAAATTAAAACAGGTTCGTTTTTAGCGATCACTTTTATTTTAATTAATTTAAATGTTTTTGTTTTGATGATGAAAAGGCAGATTTCTTGTTATTATAAATTTAAATAATTTTAGTTAATTTCTTTATACAGTTAAATTAGTAATATTATTTTTAAATTTTTATTATTAAATTGTTAATAAAAGTACGGCTAGTTTGTAGTTTTTTTTTTACTTTCTTTTTCATTCTAATGTTTGTTTACGTTTAAGATTGATTCTTGCCTGATTTTTTTTTTATATAGAAGGAAAATTAATGAAATTATTTGGACGTCCTTTTAATTTTGTATCCATTTATTTTCCTTCATTGTTGTCTATAGTGACGATATTTATTTTAATTAGTTAACTACATTTCGTTTAATTAATTAATTTAAAGTTCTTCTAATTTTTTTAATGCGTATCGATCTTTGGAGGAACAGACCACTTATATATATTTTTTTTTAAAACCAAAAATAAAAACAAAATAATTTAAATAATTAAATATCAATTAATGGTCATTTATTTTAAAACTATTTGAAGTTTTAATTAAAATTAATAATATCCAACAAAAACTTTAACTAAATATATTCTTTTTACTATATAGATATGTACATTTTAAATATTTATAAATCTTTTATAATAATTTAATTATTTTTGATTCTGTCTAACGATTAATATTAAAAAATAAAATAAGCTGCCACAAAATATATTCATAACTTTGCTCTATTTATAGAAATTTGCTATTGAATTTTTTAAATCTGATTTCAACAAAAAATTTAATAAAATATCATTTAATTACGAATTTTTATATGTACATATTTTCATTTTTGTCTAAGAAAAAAAGTTTTTAAACCTATTCGTGTCCAGAATTATTTTAATATGAAAAATCATTAATTAAACCCAGATCTGTTCCCTCCTTTCATGACGATGTCTTAGCCTATGCTAGCACCAGTCTTCTTCATCTGAGTCAGAATGTCGTGCATGTAAACTACCAGCACCACCACCACTACTACTACCACCTCCTTTTGGTTTATATCCGTTTAATACTGGTGATGGTAAGACACGGCCCGTTCTTCCCATTGCTAAGGCTTGTTCATATGATAACGGTGGAGCATGAAATTCTAATCTGTAAGTGAAAAAGTTTGTTGTTATCAATTGTTAAGATTTTGTAAAAATATCTATTTCTATTTTGTTTTCATTGAGAACTTCTAAAATACAAAATTTATTTCGGATTAAAACAGAAACCAGTAACACTTTCTGGTTAGTTGCCACAAGTGATATAACAGAAAGACGTGTAACAACAGTAAACTAACATTCGACTAAAAATTGAAAAACAAATGCTGAGCTGCACTAGGAACTGGACGACATAAACAAAAATCTGGGACTTATTATTAAAAATAGGAACAATTCTAAACTTCATCTTACATCTTTTATGGTGATTTAGAAAAACTGCTTCCAAAAATTATCCAATCCATTGATCATCATTTTCCATTAATACAAATAAAATTCATTGCTCCATGAATTAGTTTTTAACTGAATTCCCACAGTTATTGTATACCCTAGCATACTGTTTTGTAACTGTTTTTTTGTGGAGTTAAAGGTGTGTAGATGAGAGATGATAACACTTTACATTGGATCTAAGTCAATAAAATAGATTATTATCATGCCAGTTTTATTGATTAGATATCTTAGTAAAACTTAACTATATAGATTTGGGATTGGAAAAACACACTTTGAAAAAATTTGGAATGCTACTAGCAGTTGAAGTCATAGCTAAATGCAGGCTACAACTATTGTGAACAAGACACTGCTTAAACCCCTATCGTTATTATTTTTATATTTATTTGAACCCATTGTTTAATCAATTTTGCCCGCCTAGTTAAACGAAAACATAAAACTCTTGAGCTTTGGGTATGGGTTTGAAACTCCGTCTACTCTTACCTTTTACTTATGTGTTTCAGGGTGGACGGAGCTCCCTTTTTACCCTGCCCTGTTACAGTTGAGACGAGTTCAATTAAATAAGATAACAATTTAATTAAAGTTGATAAGGCTCTAAAAATAATTGTTACTAATTGTAACTACCTCCAATCAGCCCCATCTTGAATACAACATTTCTTTTCATACCTCAGAGCTATTTTAAATAGCGAATATGAAAAAGTGCTTCATATGATTAAAAACAAAAGCGGTGACCGAAACATGATATTATGTGTGATTAGTTGACCATTTAACTGACCAGACTAGGCATGCAGCATGGAACCATCAAGCATAAAGCTAGTTAAGTCTAGTGAGCCTGAAAATCCAGCTTTCAATGATGACTTCTGCATCACTTCCCATAGATTTTTGTTTATTGTAGTAGAACCGTACTAAAGATTTTTCCATTAAATGTCAGTATCAGTTGTAGTAGTTAGTTAAGATCTATCTATTTGTCAGTTTTTCTAATCATGAATTTATTTGATTTCATCACAATTGCACTTTCTTCTTATTTCTTGATTTATGTATTTTTGATTTATCTTTAGGATAATTTTCTAGCTAAAACTACCTCAATCCTGTCGCATTCTGCAGCTCTCCCATTGTCTAGCTCTGAAACACACACTACGAAATTACTCTTGTTTCTGTTATATAACTATTTTTCCTGCAGTTCCGTTTTTTTCTTTACAACTCTAACCCCATAAAAATAATATCAAAAACATAAAATCCCACCGCTGTCACCAATTTAGCCACAAATTGGAATTTTCCTTAATTCTAAAAACGTTAGTAAACAGGGTGCAATTAAAACCAATATACATTTGGTCGAATATAATTAAGTAATAAGTTATTAACCAAAGAATATAGATGGCAGCATAATCAATTATTGTGAAAAAGCACAAATTTGAAACTTTACAACCCATAGATCGAACTTTAGACTGCTCAAAAGTAAGGTAAGTAATACGAAACACTGACTGTTATAAATATAATTAAGATCTTACCTATCTCGTTCTAGCTCTCTTTCACGATCTCTTTCCCTTTCGTACGCCTCTCGTTCTCGATCCCGAAAATCGTACCTTAAATCATAATCTCGACTACGTTCACGTAAACGCTCACGATCTCGTTCACGATCACGGCTTGTATAATACATATCACGATGATCACGAAAGAAATCACGTGAGTGTGGCAACGAGTGAACACTGTGAGGTGTTGAGTGATGTGTCTGCAGTAGAGTTCTCTGTAAATATTAGCAAAATTAATTAAAATAATTAAAAGTTTTAAAAAGTAATTCATTAATTACATGTGTTGGACTAGCGTTCAACTTAGGAAAGTTAATATTAGTTGGTTTTATTTGTAACGTTGATGGTTTACATGGAGTTGGAGGCAAACGTCTGCCCTGACCCCTACGTGCTACTAAAACTGGATAACTATGTTGAACATGAGCAGCACCTAGTTTAATAAGAAAAATTAAATTAAAAACATTTTCTTAAAATCATTCTAAATTTAATTAGTGAAACAAAAAATAAGTTAACTGTAAGAGAGTAGCACTACAAGCAGATATTGTTTTCAATATTTTTCTAAACAAAACGACTTAGGTACACAATCGTGCACTAATCAATCTAATTCAGTGATTTATCAATTATAGTAATAACTTCATGCAAATAATAAATAAAATATTAAATTATAAAATAAAAATAAAAAAAAAATTTCATGCGCCCTTTTGCGAAAATTAAAAAAAAAACCAAAAAATTATAAATAATTTCATTTTCTATTTTTTGTTTTTGTTTTGTTTATTGTAAGTACCCATTTCATCATCTGCAAGTCTATTATCTCTTTCACGCATCTCCTGTAGTCGAGCGGGACTCGGTGATCGTGATCTTTGACATAGACTTGTTGTACCATATTGTGGATACTGTAGATGATTTCGTCTGCTTGACCGATGATGATGATGCAATTGATGATGATGTACACCACCATTACCACCATAACGAGCTGGTGACGGGGAACGTGCGGGACTTGTTGATGCTGACCATGAACCTAAATTATAGATAGGAAAGTATTTTTCTTTTGTTCCAAAAAAAAAAAAATAAATTAAATAAAAAATTTAATTAATATTTTTTTTTTTTTAATAATTTTGAAAAGTTGAAATTATGACGTTTTACGAGGTTTCACATTTAATTTGCATTTAGTTTAACTGCTGTAAGAAAATTCTTTTTTCATTAAAACTAATAAATATAAATAATTAACACAAAACTGTTTTTTTTACACAACTTAAATAATGTAATGATAAGTTTGACATCACACGAATGAAATGGGCACTTTAAATTATACATATATACTCAATTAATAAAAATAATGTAGATAAATGATAGATTAAATTGTGATAGTAATTAAATTAACTTTACAACATCAAAATAACAACAATAATTAAAAGATAATAAATGAAGATATAATAAAACTAAATTGTGAATTAATAACATAAAATATTATATTAAATTGAAATAATTACAGTAAAGTTTTTATACAACATTTATTACTTAGAAAACTATAAATTATTTGAAGGTTGGTTTCTATTGATACGTTTCTACACATTTTGGGTCTAGCCGGTCCAGTTTTTACTAATAATAAAATTGATGGAAGGGGTATAGAAATATAGAGAGTTTCAGAGAGCGTTATTTCAATAACTTTGTAAAATTAAAACAATACTCGACAATGTCGATATATAAGAACTCCGTTTTTGTTCTTAGGAAAAGCTGACGAACAAAGACACACATTTTTATTATCATAGATATTTTGATTTTCTAGTAGAGAATAATTCAACAAAAGGTTGTAAAGATTTTTTGCACTTAGGAAGGAATAGTTTTTAATATTTGCTTTATCAATGCTTTGCAGTTACAACGAAGTTAAAACCAGGTAAGGCTCAATCACCAAACTAAATGTGTGCATTTTTGTGCAATGAACTAGTCAAACTTGTCACAAACTAATTTTTTAAGAGCTCGTCTTCCCGCAAATTGGGGATGCCTTGGTTTGATTAGCATTTTCGATATTAGGATTTAATTTCTTTGTATTCGATAATATCACATTAAATGTCTCTAAAATAATAAAGCAAAATTTTAAAGCAAAAAATTTAGAATAGCATCATATCAATTGAAATGAAAGAAATACTTATTTCCATAAAAGCAAAAATTTCATAATTACATAGTAAGAAACAAATACTTACAAAAAAATAATATAAGAAACAAAAATTTGTGAGTGATATCGCTTTAGTAAATTTGTACAAAAAGAAATCAATGAAAACAAAATACTCAAAAAAAAACTTGATTCCTCAATCCTTAATTATATACATCGATTCTCAATTTATATTAAAAACAAAAAGAAAGAAAAAATTTAAATAAATAAAATTATAAAGTTATTAGAAAAACCCTCAAAAAAATTCAAAACTTATAAATATTTATTTAATATTGAAGTTGTTTTATTGTTTTGGTATAATAAGAAAAAGAGAGTTCTGAATTGCTTACCTCTTGCATACCGTGTACCATGGCTACCATGTCGTCCACCTCCTCCATGTTTACGATGTTCTTCTTTTACAATTTCGACAACATTTGATACGGTGTCCGAAAAACCAATATCATGATGCATTTGATTTGGATGTATGCCACGCCTTCGCGGGCTAGGTGTTCTAACTAACGGTGAACCAGAACGCCTTGAATGACAAAATAAAGCAAATTTATATATATAATCGAATATTCAATTTATAATTATTTGAATTTCATAATTATTCAAAATATTAAATAGTATTTTTCCAGCTATAATGGTTGATGGTTATAATGAATTTAATATTGACCAAACTGGTCGTACTTTTGAAAGTCGTTTAGTGGAGTATTTTTATACCAGTTTTAATATTATATTCTTATATTTTGAGCATTTATTCAGTTAACATATTGGTATTCATTTGTTTGTTTTTATTTGTATTTCATAATTTAAAATTCATATATTTGCTTTTCGCGCTGAATAATTGTATGTTTGTTTTTGGTGTTTGTGTGTAGAAGGACGTATCAGAGCATTTACTTACATTATTCACTGACCTAAGTTAATTTTATTTTTTTTGCTTTTAAATTTTTTCCACATTTAACGAGGATACGTTGTAGTGTATCAAAGTCCTAATGTTCTTCAAGGTCGACATCCAAACGATTTTACTAGAAGGCATGACAAACTATGTATGTTTGTTATCAAGAATTTGATTATAATTTTTAGAGAATTTTTGTTCCACTACTACTAAAATTCATATATTTGCTTTTCGCGCTGAATAATTGTATGTTTGTTTTTGGTGTTTGTGTGTGGATGTGGAAGGACGTATCAGAGCATTTCCCAACTAGCATTTTAACTTCTTTTAAATCACTAAACAGTCTTACCGAAACTAACTTCCCCACCTTCATAGTTTCTTTAAAATTTCTAAACAGTTTCGATAAAGGCCTTTTGGAGAACTTTCCCCGCCTTTAACGAAGCTATAATTTGTAAAAAACTTTGGAAATAACTTCGGTAAGGTCTTTTGTAAGCAGTTATGCAAGCTGAATAGAATTTATGGTTTGACAAATTATAGCTTCGTTAAAGTACTTCTAATAGCTTGTTTTAAGCAATCTTTAGAAGTTTTATAGAAGCTATTAAAAAATGTGACAAAAATATTACAATGTTTTTTATATATCTACACTTTTTTAACGTAACTATTGTTATTGCTATGTTATTTATATAATTTTTACATTTAAGTTTTTGTTTACGGTCGCATCAAGTTTCGAACCCTGGTCCTTCGATAGTTTGTCCTGCACGCTATCCAATCAGCTGATTTAAATGTTAAGAAACAATAAATATCTTTGATAGTAGTTACAATAACAATAGCTTCTATAAGACTTCCATAAGAACTACATCTAACTTCCATAGAATTACATCTAACTTCCATTTTCTACATCTAACTTCCATAGAATTTAGATGTAGAAAATATAGTATATAATTTAGGGGCTTATTTTTTATGGAAAAGGGTATGTTTTTTAACGATGAAATTATAATCTGAAGTAAAAGAATATTGACAAATCTATTTTCTATTTGTTTTATTAGTTCAAAGAATTTAAGGAAAACAAAATTAAGGGGTTATATTTTTTCGCTCATTAACTTTTAGCGTACTTACACCTTTATTTGAACAATATTTTTTTTTAAATAAAAAGTTTTGTAATTGGATTTTTAATAGGTGTCACAACAACATGCGTACTAAGGTGCTGATGAACGCACTTAATTTTTAAAAATGTTATCTTATATATTAATACGCTAACGCAAAATTTTGTGGAGCCTAAGGCTTTTTTATTCGAGTTTTGATTGATTTCAACTTTTCAGTGCTAATTGATATTACTGTAACCTATTTCTGGGATTGGGATTGGGATTTTTCGGATCATAAATAAAAAAGTTATTATATACGAAAAACTTTTTATATACATATGCATTATAAGTTTGCATACATACAAAAACGAAATTAAAAATTTATTTTATTTTTTTATATTTTCTTTTTTATATATTAGCTATCGAACAACGAACAACAAAAACGAAACTTAAAAATTTATTTTCTATTTTATATTTATTTTTTCTCAGTTTATTTATTTCTTTTGAAGTGAATAAACGTACATTTATTTCATTTCGAAACGTAATTTCATTTCGAAGTTTTTCTTATGCATGAGATAGGTTTTGAGTTAGATCGTGTTATCGTGTTATTTTTTTATATTTTCTTTGGTAGTATGCGTTCTAATAAAATTTCAGTGTATTTCATTTCAGTCGTCTTTTGTCTTTGTACATGGACGGTTTTCGATATTATTTCGATTATTTTGTTTATTTATATAAAGATATTTGATAATTGATATAAAGATATTTGATATTGATATAAAGATATTTTGTTTATTGATACTAGGAGGGCCCGGCGTGCTTCGCTACGCTTATAAATAAAGTTTTTGCGTAGACATTTTGTTGACGTAGAAGCAATGATTTCAAAAAGTGGTAATGAGAAATGCTAGCATATAATTTTTAATTTTTCTTTTTAAATATATGAATGAAAAATAATCAGAACTCTAGCTGATCAGTTCGGATATATGACAAATTAGCGATCAAATAAGTTTTCAGTGTGTCTGCTATTGTCGAGTCCGACAACTGACATTTTAGATGTTTGGGTTGTCACACTAGACGATAACGGACAAATTTTGGTCGGAAAAGGTTACCCTCGTGTTCTAAAAGAAATTTCCGACCCTCACAGTTAAAAAAAAACTTACAAGATCCCGGGCAATCGGCATTTTTCGGAGCTTTTCGAACAAAAATGCGGCCGAATCTAGAATAATGGCAGAATAAAAGTTTTTGAACTCGTCAAGGACAGTCATCTCACGAAGTTTAAAATATGTGGTAATCATCACATGAAATTGGTGCCAGTCCAGGGACTACTTGAGGGTAGAAGCGGGGTAAAAACTTATGGAGATCTGCGATCAAGGTTTTTAATATAATTTTTATAGAACTTTGGTTTCCACTGAAGCATTTGGGTTGAAACATTTAACGATGGTTCATTGCCTTTGGTTTTAATACTCTTGCAGGTCGACAGCTAAACGATATTATAAAAACGCCGTAAACGAATTTTATTATAATTTTTAGAGAATTTTAGTTCCACTGTCACATTTGGGATGAAACAATTAACTATCCTTCGTCGTATTGTATATTCAAATTACCTTTGAATGTTGACAGTCAAATGATTTTATAAGTAGCCGAAAAAAATTTATGATCTGCTATCAAGGATTTGATTATAATTTTTATAGAAATTCGTTTTCCACTGAGGAATTTGAGTTGAAAAATTTAACAACGGTTTGTTGTAGTGCATCAAGGTTTTAATGCTCTTGAAAGTTGACAGCCAAACGATTTTTTAAGTAACCGGAAAAAAATTATGTAAATCTACTATCAAGGATTTAATTTTTGGTTCGACTGCCACATTTTAGATGAAAAATTTAACAATGATGATAGTATATCAGTGTTTCAAGATTTAATGCTTTTGGTCGTCATCAAATAATTTTATAGGAAGCCAGGAAAAAATTAAAGTAAATCTGCTATCAAGGATTTGATTATAATTTATAGAGAACTTTGAAGAACCATATTTGAGATGGAACATTCAACGATAAAGCGTCGTAGTGTATCAAGGTCTTAATGCTCTTGAAGGTTGATAATAAACGATTTTATTAGGAAACGGAAAAAATGTATGTAGATCTGCCATCAAATATTTGATTATAATTTTTACGGAACTTTTGTGCACTGCCATATTTGGGATGAAACATTTGACGATAGGTCGTTGTAGTGTATCAAGGTTTTATTGATCTTGAAGGCCGTTGGCGGCAAAAAATGTATGCATATCCAATATTAATTATAATTTTTAGAGGACTTTGGTGTCCACTGCACATTTGGGATGAAATATTCTATTTAATCAGTGTTGCACAGAATCTAAAATAAGGGATCGGCTGCGGTTAATTGGTTTTTTGTTTTCAGGTTATTTAGCTATAATATTCTGTCATAAAATGGATAGTTTGAAAAATGTAGTTTTGTAAAATGGGAAAAAATTATGTTTATGGTTTTGTGCCTTATTATGTAGGACAGCAAATTGAATTTCAATTCATTTGGTTTTGCTCAAATTATTTGCGGCAAACAGCACTAGCATTTCTACATATAACTCAAGAATTATAAATTTAAACATTTGTTTTATTGAGATATTATTAATCGTCAAAGATTAATGCCAAAAATGGTACAACTGAGAATATTTAGACCAAGCAATAACCGCTTGGAACTAGTTTACAACACCTAATTAACAAAATGGCGAATGGTAATTATTGAAATGCAGCCATAGCAATCACTCACTACAACTTTGAATTTTTCAATTTTTCCATTTGCATTCATGTAATTAAATTAATCTGTTATGACACGTTCTCAGTCAAACTTAGGCAATTTATCCATTTACCAAAGTGTTTTGTTTTATTTTACAGTCGTTTAAAACCTGATGTTAAAGCTAAAATTATGGGGCAGCACTGCTTAACCTGTCAAAAATCATAACACCAACAATACTGCAAAATGGTAATCTAATTATTATCGTGATTATTCAACATGACTAACGAGGGAGTATTTGTGGCGTTACCACCGTTTTTAATTTAAAACATTTGTGAAATAAGCTGTTTTATTACATTTTTGTTTTTTATAGGTAAATTAATAAGGATTTGAAAATTGAATTAATTATTACATGTTAAGCCGAGGTATATTTGGCTTCCTTTGACTATTTTTATTGAATGAGTGTTCTTTTAACATTAAATAAGTATAGTTTTGTATGATTACCGTAAACTGGGTGAACGACGGTGTCCATTATATTGATGACCTGGATGTAAATGTCCATCACCTGTTAATGATTCCATTGACGGATGTCGCATTTCAACATCATGCATTTCCATAACCTATATTTTTTTTAAAATTAAAGGAATAGAAATAAATTTATATTATTAATATACATTATAATAAAAAATTTTGATTTATAGAATTTCTAGAGGAAATTATAATTTTCATAGCAATAAAATAATTTTTCCATCTCAAAAAGAATCAAAATTATTTTTGTCCTAATGCTTAACTTTTATTAGAAAAAAAAATTGAGTATTTTAGTTAATTTAAATAATTTTTTTTTGTAAAATAGCTAAACGAATTTGTCCTATATTTACAAATTAAACAATAAATTAAAAGAGGCGCTAGTTATTTAAAAGTGTCTGGAATCATTCAAAGAAAATTAAGCTGAATTCGCATAAAAAAAATGATTCCAGTTTTCTACAATGTCTTAAACAATTCACAAACTTTCAAACGTTCTAAGTAAGATTTAATTAAAAAAAATTAAGATTTAGTTTATTTACATTATTTTTTTGTTGTTGTTATTTTTAATTATTTTTTTAACGTTAATTTTAAATATTAATTATATTTGATTTATATTTGATGTGAACGGTTTTGTTTTAATAGAAATTTTGGTTATGTACAGAAATCTCTGACAAGAGTAAAAACTTTATAAGCTCAAATCAAATAAAAAATTAATATTTTATTAACTTTTTTTTCGATTTTCATTAGGAGTATTAGTATTAAATTTTGGTTTTAATATCGCATTTAAATGTTAGTTTTGTATAATTAAATTTTAATCTATAAAAAAAAGTTGAGAAAAAATTTTCATGCAAAAAATTTTAGTAAAATAGAATTGGAATAAAATTTATTAATTAATTTTTTAAATCATGCAGCTCAAAAGTGCATTCAAAAATGTTTTTTTTAATAAGAATAAAACGACAGTGTTTCGTTATTTTCGTTGTTGTTTGACATAATTATTTTACTTTTATGTAATAGGGTCTTCAACTGTCATAAAAATTATCTACTTTTCTATGAAATATTAAAATTTGATTTTATAATAAAAAATTTGCTGTTGTGCAAATTCATAAGCATGCGGTTGAGATACAAATAAATAAAAAAAAATTATGTATATTTCTATGACAAGACACAAAACGAAAAATAATTAACTAAAATGTTAAGATGTTGTTTTTTCTTGAATGAAATATTAAATTATTTATTTTTACTTTTTTTTTAATTTTCACAATTTTTTTTAACTTATTGGTGCTTGATTGTTGGACTATCGTTTTTTTATAACTGTTTACTTACCAAAAAACGATTTTTTTTGTTTTAATTCTATCATTTTGATCGTGTGATTGTTTTTTTTTATTAGAAAAAAAAATTAAATTTAATAACACCTAAAATAGTTCTAAATATTTTCTAGTCTAAAAAATATTATTAGAGTATTTGACTGAAATATTTTTTGATTAATTTTGCTAAGACACACTTTTATTTATATCGTCCTAATGACGGTCAGGTATAAAAACTAAGAAAATGTTTTAATCTATTTGTTTTGTACTAAAATTTATATTTATCGATTTTTTAAAACTAATTATTTGTTACGATGGTTGCACTAGTAACTAGAAAAATTATAATCAGACAACTCGTTTATTAAACAACTCGTCCAAGTTCCAAGCAAGAATCATTACGTCAAAAAATTTATTTGAATAATTGAAGAGTCAAATAGCCCTTGGAACAGTCCGTTCACAATAGCTCCCAAAACCAATACTCCTCGAAGAGTGAACGATTATATACGCATATGGAGAATAGATTATAGATGAATTATTGAGTATGCTTCATAAGACAGACTCCACTAGCTCATATGATTTAAGAGACACATGTGAAATTACTCTTCTAAAAGTTTAGTCCAGGTTTGGTTTAAAATGGTTTTTATAGAAGAATATTAGACTGAGTTCTGCTTCTATTAAAAACTTTATCAAACGCTTGTTTAAATATGGTAACGACCTGTAGTTAAGGATAAAATAACAAAAAAACATTTTTACACATCGTTTATTAAGGTACAGCTTCAATTAACACCAGACCTGGTGAAAGTTTGGTGATGAACGAAGCAATTTATTGCTCGTTCGAAATAATACGATCTGACTAACATAGACTTAGAAATGAAGAGAAAATTTGCATAATGAAGTATGGATTGGTTGCGTTCTGATGCGTTAAATTGGAAAAAATAAATTAGCATAAAATTATGACATACTCTGTTTGATTAGAAGTTTTTGAACTTTGTGTTTTAAAATAGATTGATTATCTGAAGCAAGATACTCTAGTACCTGGTATACAAAGGCTCAATTAGGACAGAGCATGAAAAAATATTCCAAAACGATGAAAAAATAAAATTAATTTACTTTTGTTTGGATACAGTAATAATATAGAGCAATAAAAATTTCGTTTAAGAAACACTAGGCCATTAGAAATTCTAGTATTATTATGTATTTGGAATTCATACTATAGAAACTTAATCTTATTAAATAAATAGAACTAATAATTTCAGTTATGTCTGTTAGTGGACCTAAAGTGATTTAAGCTTGAGATTCGGTTCATGGTTTAAGAAATAAGTGTCAAATAATTACAGTCAGAAAATGTGGGGCCATCGAAATCTACATCCCATAGTACCTGTACCGTTCATGTTTTAAGTTTAAGCAGTACCACGTTTTACAAACTCCAAAAAGAGTTGTCTTCGCAACGCAAACTAGCGTTCCTTTGTGGTATTCAATATCATGTTGTCAGTTTCTTTGAATCATTAGCTAATTTAAACTGCTTGGATCTCTTATTATGGCAAAGACAGTTTTTTGACCTAAGCTCGACTGTCAAATATTTAATATTAATTTCACTTTAGTAACGTTTGATCTTATTAAGCTACTGATGCATGATATCTCACTGTTAACGTCTGCTTATTGAAGGAGCACAATCCCACCTTTAACACTACAACTAACACTACAAGAATCTCACAAACAGAGTCAGTAGGCCATCTATGTGTAGCAAAGAATAAACGCCCTTGCGTAAATTTTCAATCCGGATAGGCAAACATAGAATTTTTCATTCATTTTTATTAGGTACCACAGCATTGGCGAGCTCTAGGCACTAAAACTTTTTTTTATAACTGAGAGTTACTATTTTTATTTCTTTTTGAATGGGTGTTTAAACGGTGGAGGAACAATGCTTGATGAAGTAGCATTATTGTCATTTATTGTATCAACTAAACGAGTTTAGCCTAGCCCTAGTTTAGTGGGTAATGGTGCTGACTTTATGATACCAGTGAGCTGAATTTTTTTCGGTTGTACGCGTTATTTACTATACTATTTTATATTTACTACCTGGCAAAGAGAATCTAGTGGGAAAGTATACTTCCCCACAACTGTTACTTGTGATTGAAAAAATTTTACAAGTGCTGGCTCAGAAAAGAGAAAGATTAAAAACGGAAATGGCAGTAAAATGATACCAAAATCTGTGGCAACTGACGAGACCTCATTTAAACTTTGTTTCAAATGTTTGATTATAATTGTTCAGTTTCTTAGTGAACCATCAACCTTGTTTTCTATTTTATCTAAAATGTTCTAAATCCTATTAATTTCAGTAACTCACTAATTTGAAAAAAATTCTATATATAAAAGATGTCAATTAATATTGTTGAAGTAAATATAACATTTAAACATTTATTATTGATTAATTTGTTAAAAAAGAGAAGTTTTAATATTTTTAGTTATGGTTTCGTTTTTTTTTTCTTAAAAATACATTACCAACACATGTCATCACCTTTTTGCTCCTAAAAAAAAAGAAAAGAAACATAATAAAATTGTCTATTGCAACTAATAAAACTGAAATAAAATAGCATAAAAAAGAAAGCAGAACTTACCTTAGCGAACGTTTCCTCATTGTTGACCGACGGGCAAGCGTAGCTAAACTATTTGCATGATCTACATCATTGCCATTTTGAACAAGCCCATGAAGCAAATGAGTTTGTGAATTCACACCATCATGTGTTGCTTCCATACTAAGAGAACCGGTTCTAGAACCACCTTGCTTCTCGATTTGCTCCATTATACAGTTGAAAAAGGACGGTTTCTGATGTTTTTTTTTTTTTTTCATTTTTGTCACATTTAATTTTTAAAAATTGTTTTTCAAATATTTTGATTTTTAAAAGTTTTTTTGTTAGTTTTTTTTATAATTTTGTTAATTAATGAAAGTAATTCAAAAACAGTAACAATAAGATTGTGAAGTATGTGATATTGATGGTGATTGATATTGATGTTGCAGAAGCGTTATATAAAATTTTAATATTTTTTTTTTAATTTATTTTATTAATAGTTTTATGAAGCAAAAATTTTGAAAAAAATAGAAAATGTCAAAAATATATAATATATATTTGTATATTTTTAAATTATAATTAAAAAAGTAAAATAAAAATTGTTAATGTATTTGTTGCAATAAAAATATAAAATAAATATTGATTATTTGAAATATATAAATATAAACAAATTAAATTAGTTTAACTATTTTTTATATATATAAATATAAATATGTATTTAAAAGCGAAATATCTAAAAAATGGAACTGAAATTAAATTTGATTTTTAAAACCTAAAATATAAATACATGCGGAATTTTTGTAAAAAATTAGAAATAAATAATGGTAACTAGAAATTCAATGTTAAAAAAAATTAAAATAAAATAAAGCGTAAGTCAAATATAGTTGATTAAAAAGACATGCAAGACAAACAATTTGGGCGCTATCAAATTTTATTTCTATATGTAACTAAAATTAATAAAATTTCATAGATTAATGATGGCGAACTAATGAACTGCCAAAAAACTGCCCTAGTCCCCATTTTTGGTATATTGGGACAAATTCTTGAATATTTAAGTTCGATTCAAGAATATGAAGTAATTAGAGTCGAAACAAAAGCTAAGATTTTGATAAAATTCTGCAGTTCTAAGAAGTGTTTAAATAGGTTTCTCTTAAGGACAAAAGAAAAGTGAGATATTGATATTTGTTACGGCAGTGGAACATAGATCCAGTAATCATCATAGCGTTTCAAGTCTGCTGTCTAATAATTATTGCAAAAGGCCGGAAAAATGTAATATGCAGACGCCAGAAATTCCCAAAGCTATGGTATTTAGATAAGAAGCTTTTCTATTGATTTATATAATTCTGCCTTCATAGTTACTTTGGTTGTTGGTTCAATGTCATTGCATTTGGTATACATATAACATCTAATAGAAATTCATGTGCCAATAACAACGGAGCACACGGAAATCTCTTACAAGAAGACCATAATCTCTTCATTCTTATATACACTGCCTGAAAAAAATCTGCCATCTACCCTCTCGATGGAGATAAAACAGGAGTTGGGGTAATATATTTGTTTGAAAAAATGCTGATTTTTTAATAATATTTCTTAGCACAGGCGAATAGTTTTTAAATACTAGATAAAGCACTGCTTCCCTTTTAAGCAATTAATTATTGGACAAGTATTTAAAACATGTTTTTTGAATCAAAATCGATTGAATTTAAATCGAATTTTCGATTTACGAATACTCAAGTGTATGACTATTAACCATATATTGTATGTTTAATGATTTTTAAAAGCATTATTTAATATAGTAGAAACAAAACATGGCACATATATTTTCTTAACGAAACAAAATGTAGAAAAACTTATTGCAGACAAAACATTATAAATAAAAATATGATCACAATTTAATAATTAGATTTTTATTATATATAAAAAATTTAAGCTTAATAAAAGTATTTTAAGATTCTACCTAAAATTATTTCTAAGAACAAAACTTATACAACGGACTCAAAAAGGATATATCAAGGCAAATGCTTACAAAAAAATAAACTAACTTCTATTTAAAAAAACAGATAGAAAAATATTAATCTACAACTGGTTTCTTCTAATGCCAGGACGAGTCAACTATAAATGCTCTTTAAACAAGACGCTAAATAATGACATAAAATTAATTCTTGAAACAAGTAAGTAGCTAAGAACAAACGATACACTAATTTAGTTTATTGAAAATTGCAGATTATTTCAACTAAATATAGGACAATTTGTTTTTTGTATATATTAAATTAAACAATCTAATTTAATTAGAATATATTCGATACTTCTTTGTACTAATATATAATGACCCGTTCTATAGCTATTTAATAATGGGTAAAATTATTTATTAATTTCTAATAAAAAAACAAAGAATTTTAATGCACTAAAATTAAATTAAATTTATATAAAAGAGAAAATTATATGAAATATTTATTTAATTTAAAATTGCAAGCAAAAATGATTTTTTTATTTCGTTTTAGTTTTAGTACTAAAGGTTTTCGTAAGTTTGGATTAATGGAGATGAAAAATAGTATTTTTGTTATCTGAGTAAGTAAGGACTAAAAAATAATAAGTTATTATAATTTTTATTTCGAACAATTTGTACAAAACGCGTTGCTTATAAATAATATTAATGTGTTTGTTAATCATTGTAGGCTAAAAACTTTAAGATAACATTTGGCGCCCAAATAGGGACCATTCAAAATAATATAACCATAATGAATGTTTTATTATATTTTAAATTATTATTCTTGCCATTTTCAACTTTTTAAATGTTATTTTGAAAATAATTATTATACGTTTCTTTGATAACACTGTGCGACAGCCAAAATCCGTTGAGGTTCTGACTACCAGGAAAAGTTAAATCGGTCAAAAAAAAGTTATACATGTCCCGGCGTTTCGCTGGGTCACGTCTAGGAATCGAGATATATCGATTTGAAGTTAGCATTTATCGTATAGGGGAAATAGTCACGTTTTGGGGACATAACTCGAGAACGACTAGTCCTATTTTACTGAAACAAATTTAAAAAAATTAAAAATTACAATTCCTTTAATCTACTGATACACTATTTATTTACACAATCAACAGTTTCGCAGTTATAAATAAATTTATGAAGAAAAAAAATAATTTTTTGCCTAAAAATAAAAAAATTGCATTTTAAAAAATCATGAAAAATTCAAAACGGGAAAAATTGTCAAGTCTTATTACTTTGACGTAAAGTCACATAACTTGTGCACAAAATGAGACATAGATCATGAAAATCGATGAACGCGTTTCGCTGTTATTCACAATTAAGTAAGGGTATCTCATTTTGACAAGAATATTGATTTTTCATAGACATTTTTTTTTGATATTTTTGCTGGAATAAACTCCAAATTGTTGCCTTCTTTCAAAAGCTGGGCAAGTTTTTCTGCTTCACGTTGAGACAAGCTTAATTCTCCAACAATCTTGTCCATTCTTACTTGAGATATTGAAATTATTTTGATCGATGGGTCGGCTTCTGGTGTTGGTTCATAGGTGAAATCCGATTGATCCATTGTTGCAATAGAAAAATAAGTTTCTCTATCAGGACTTGGAAGCGGTGGAATTGGTATGTGATCCGAATGCTGAAGAGGTATTCGTGCACTTTTAACAGAGAAGTAAACTCTTTGTTTGAGGCCTTTACAATTTATTCCACGTATTTTGTTTACACAAGCATAACAGTTGTCGGAATTGAGCCTTCCTGGATCAGTCCAAATCATTGGTACACCAAAAGAAAATGAACGGCGTTTCCCTTGGATCCACATGGTAAGACCACTGCAGCACGTTTTACAAATTTTGTCTGGGGTCCACGAAACGCCGTGATTTATTTCGAAATCAAAATAAAGTTTAAAAGCACGCTTCACTTGCTCAGTGAATGTTCCACTATTTGTTGAAAGAGCTCTTTTGCCACAAACGTAACAAAATAAATTGAGATTTTCTGGACAATTTGCACTCATTTCGATTTTATACTGTTATACTTTTATACTTTATACTTTCGTTACTTTTTCGTCACTTTTAAAAAACCGTACTTTTCGCGTTCGTAGACACGTAGACACTATGAAAAAAGAATTGTAAATTGTAAAGAGGTTGCCGTCCCTCTCGAAAGTTAGTAGAGTGGGAAAAAACTAGATTCCCTTGCAGATTTGTGTTGGAATTTAATTGTTAAAAAAAATAAAATTAATACACATAGACAATGTCCAAATACATTTGAAACAATAAATTTTGGAGTTTATTCGAGCAAAAATATCAAAAAAAAAAATGTCTATGAAAAATCAATACTCTTGTCAAAATGCGATACCCTTACTTAATTGTGAATAACAGCAAAACGCGTTCATCGATTTTCATGATCCATGTCTGATTTTGTGCACAGGTTATGTGACTTTACGTCAAAGTTATAAAACTTGACACTTTTTCCCGTTTTGAATTTTTCATGATTTTTTAAAATACAATTTTTTTATTTTTTAGGCAAAAAATTATTTTTTTTCTTCATAAATTTATTTATAACCACGAAACTGTTGATTGTGTAAATAAATAGCGTATCAGTAGATTAAAGGAATTGTAATTTTTGATTTTTTAAAATTTGTTTCAGTAAAATCGGACTAATCGTTCTCGAGTTATGTTCCCAAAACGTGACTATTTCCCCTATATGATACATAGTAACTTCAAATCGATATATCTCGATTCCTAGACGTGACCCAGCGAAACGCCGGGACATGTATAACTTTTTTTTAACCGATATAACTTTTCCCGGTAGTCAGATCCCCAGCGGATCACTGACCCCCCCCCCCCTTTGAGGCACAGTGTAATTATTTAGTTCACATGAAATTTTTTTTTGGATAAACAACTTGATCAAAAGTTTTATCAATTTAAATAAGATTAATTGTCGAGAAAAATTCTGGAATCATTTTAAATCAATGTTAACGGTATACATACTATACGTCAGTACTTAAATTTTGAAAATGAAGTCAAAGAACGTACCAATTAGTAGGAAAAATTTGATACAAATATATCAACGGAAAACCGTATTAAGTTGTTTAAAATAAAATGTTATACATGTGATAAATTTTACAATGACCAAACAGGTAGACCATGTAGTAAGAGAAATAAGGAACATTTTGTATCGTTAAATAATAAACAATTATACCTATAGTTTTAAAATTTATGCAGACGGGAAACCCTTATAAATAGTCTATTCTTCTCTATTTTTTTTTTAAATAAGAAGTGTTGTGTTATAGGGTTTAGAATATGTGTCACAGCAATACATAAATACCTTTTAAGACCTAGGTCCCAAATTATGGAACATAATTCAACCCTTTTGGTTGTCTATGGAACATAATTCAACCCTTTTACTTACTCAGACAACAAAACACATTTACAAAAGACAAGGCTAAATTTGATTATATTTTACATTCCATAAAAAATAGGAAAACACTAAAAAATCTATTATCAAAAGAAAAGATTTCGGAATTTTGATTTCGATTTCACTATTTGGTTTTTGGTAAAAAGTAACTCAAAAAGATGAATTAAGACGTTTGAATCTTTTCTTCTTGATAAAAATTCCAATTCTAGGTATATTAAGAAAATTTTTTCTAAAAATAAATTTATATACTAATTTAATATAATTCGAAAAAGAAATAAGGAACCACAAACAAAAAAAATATTTCAACATAATCAAAACAATGGAGGAAAATATTAAAGTAATGGTTTTGGGTAAATTATTTAATTATTTTTTTATAATAGAGAAATTGTTATAAAAACAAGAAAAAAAAGTACCGGCTGTCTGGCCGTTGGACTATTATTGCTTGCATCTTTTGCCTGAAAAATAACAGGCCGTAGTTTTGATTTGTTTTGTAATTCATTGATTTTGTGTAAGTTTTGTTTTTTTTTATTAGAAAAAAAAAGAGAAAAAAAAATTTATTAAAGTTAAAAAAAATCTAAAAATAAAAACATAAATAAATTATATCATAAATAGAATAATTGCTAATAAAAATTCCTCTCACTTTTATCTATTATATTACATAGTTTTGATAAATTTTTCCTATAGCATTATTATAATATCAAATTTAAATCTAATTTAATTAATTTCAAAAAAGAAAATGAGAGAAAGTTAGAAAAGTAAAAAAATTAAATAATAATTAAAAATTGAATAATTTTTTTTTGTTTAAATTAAAAATATTATAATTCTGCAATTTCGAATTATTTTTCGAATTTTATAGTTCACATTTAAAAATAAAAACAAGGACATTTATGGACATTTATAAGTAGGAATTCAAGGGAACACTGACATCAACATAACCTAAATTTTAAGTAGCAACATTGAAACGATTTGTTTTTTGTTTAATGATATTTAATGTAAAGAAATTAATTATAACCTCAATAGTTGAAAATTTTTTTTATCAGGATCTCGTATTTATGATGGGTGGTACGAATTGTAGTATGAAAAATGTAAATGCTTGTGATATTTTCCACTTTGTTTTTTCTCTCTGCCAGTAAATGTGTTGAAATTAAATGGCACAGGAATATCAAACTTTTGAAATTATTGCTTTACATCAAATATCATTCTATAACTTTAGCACCCCGTTGGAATTGATAAACAATGATAATAATAATTGTTAATATATAACTCACAATCACGGATACACACTACATATTATAATAACAAAACAAAAACAAATATAAATTCCCCTACACTGTTTTATAAATTAAAAAATAAATTAATTGAAGACAATAGCCAAAAAATATCTAATAAATTTCTTTTTAATTTAAGATATCACTTTTCTAAACGGATTTTAAAAGACAGACAGACAATAAATAAGAAAGAGGTACTGACTATAATCTTTGACAAGGCAAAACAAGGTTTTTTGAGGGAATATAAATGTTAACTATATTCCGATTTTTTTTTTGTTGAATGAAATAAATTATCAATTAAAATCATGATTAAATTGTTTTCCAAAATTAAAAAAAAAATTAAACAAAAATTTGTAAATTTAAAATCATAAAAAAAAAAATAAAAAATGCATACATATTTAGAACCCATTGTCATACCTGTGGACCGCCATCTGTTTGACCGAACCGTGTATTACGCCATGATTCTAAAATTAATAGCCCAGCGTAAAGTTTTCCCACAGTTAATTTACCGTGCACTTGATCTTTTTTTGGCACTAAAAGATCAAGCATTTTTTTTGCTTGTAATGGCCAGATATGACGAATTGTTTCACGTAATTCATTATCGGCTTGATCCATTTCATCCGCTATAATCATATAAAATAAACATATTATTTTTTTCAACTTGATTCAAATATTAAATAAACTTACCCGTTCTCATTTTAATATTTAAATTTTCCCTAATTAATGCAAATAGAGTAGTTGTAAAATTAACTTTACCATCCGCATCAAGTGGCATATTCATCCTAATTAATTTTTTATAAGCTAAACGATTTGGACATTTATTACCAAAACCTAATGGTGGATCCATATTTTTTAACATATCATACATTTCCGTGTAATCTATTTTACCACTAAAAATAAACACAATAAATTTTAAAATATGTTAGAGAAAAATAAATCTTTAACTTACGTTGCATTGGGATCATATTCCGCCCAAATTCTAACAAATTCATCTAAATGGTGAGCACCTAATATACTTGAATCACGGGTAAGATAATCAAAGTTATCCATAATAACAGCGACGAATAAATTTAACATCTGAAAAATAAAATCACAAGTTTAAAACAAATTAAAGCAAATAATAAAAGTTTGTATATGGTTCCTCGAGCCGGATATTTTTATCTGTTGCGGGTTTCAACAACTTACATTTATGATTATTGAGTTTTTTCATAACAACAGCTATGTAAAAAAATTAGTTATCTTTAATATGTGTTTCTCTACTGTATCTTCGCTACCTTGGTGAAATGCAATGCAAGATAATTTGAAAATAAAACGGTCTTCTAATTTTAATGGTATTGTAAAAAAATAATGTATAAACAAGAGACAAAATTTTGTTTGTTTGGCTATTCTGATTCTGCTACCGCTTTTAAAAAATTTTTGGTCCTTCGAGCCGGATAACGATCTCAAACGAGAGTTAACTTTAAACATTTAGTTGGTGAGTCAGAAGAGTTAAAATTGAATGATGCGAAAGTAGAACATTATTTTTATTTTTTTAACTGTACAGGTGAAAGTGTTCTGGATAATGTACGCATTAGATTGGGTGTTGTTATTCTAAATTTCTTGTTTGCGAGGTGGTTGGAAGGACCTTCGCCCAAGCGAGCTAGTGGCAAGGTGTTCTCCAGACAATAAAACACTAATATAAAATATTCTACTTACCAGAAACGAACAGAAAAAAATAAACGATACGAAATAACCATACGCCAGTGATGATCCACATGTTTCATCTGCCCCTTTATTTGCGCGTGGATCACACGGTCGTCCTTTCAAGCATGCCAACATTATATTGGGCCAATTTTCTCCTGTTGCACATCTAAAATATTTTAAATAACTTTAGTAATTCAGTTTTTTTTCTTAATTTATCTATTATATCTACTAATTATAATCACAAACTTTTTTCATTTGTATTGTGATTATATTTATAATAAAACTAATAGAAGATAATGCAAAGCAAATTCTAGTTGCTTTGCTCTATCTTCATTTTAAAAACTAAAATTATTTCTACCAAAAGGATATTTTTAATTCAAGGATTTGTATTCTTTCAAATCTATTAAACTTTTTTCAAGGTTCTAAAATGAAAATGCTAAAACGTTTTGTTCTCTAATTCAATAAACATATTGTTATTAAGGATGCGTGATAAAACTGTTTTGTTTTTTTTATATATAAAATCAGTAATTAAAAGTATTAAACAAAATAAATAAAAAAAAATTCAACTTTCTATTTTTTAATAATTAATTACGATATTGTAAAGAAATACATAAAATAATTTCTTTCAAATTACAATAATTAAAATTAAAATTACACAACTCAATCAAATTAAAATCAAGTAACATGTTCTAATTTATTACATATTAATTTTTAATTAAATACTTCACTAATTTTTGTCTAAATTAAAAATAAAATTATTTTAATATACAAATACTGTATTTAGGAATATGTATGTGGGGTTGCTTGACAGGATCAGAGTGGGAATAATTTTTGGGGTTGCATTATTTTTTTTAGATACTTAAAATAAATTAAATTAACCCAAATTTTGAATAAAGTTTTTGAATAAAATATTTTTTTGATTTTATAAGCAAAGTATTTGTATATTTCAATAATTAATTTTAATTTAATTAAATCAAACTATTAATTAATTTATCAATTACTTTTTTTTCTCAATTTATATTTCTAATTTAAAATGATATTGAATATTTCTATTGTAATTAATTTTTCAATAAAACATGGTTCTACTCGTAGCTAGCTAACACTGACATTACTAATATACTAAAAATTGTTAATTAAATAAATTAAATAAAAAATTAAATTTATGGAAGTGGTCTGAATGGAATTGATTAATTTATTTCACGTCTTTTAAAATTTTACTATATTACAACAAAAGTCAGTAAAAGTAAGTTTTATGTAGTCATCGTCCTATAAGACTAATTTTGATTACGTTATTGTCTAGAGCTTCCGTCTAGCAAATTTTTTTTCGAAAATGCAAAACATCGAGATCGCACCTATCGAAATAGATACAGAAAATTAACCAGCTGCACAGTGTATGAAATCAAATGATCCAAGTCCACTAGGAAAAAAAATCACATTTAATGCTGAATTAAATACAAGACATTAAAAGCTCAAGTAATTAATTTGAGAAAATATACCACAACTGCCTCAGTTGTTATTTATTGTAAATTAAAGATCCTACAATTTGGTGACCTCGACCTGCAGCATTTTTTTGCGTTCCTCGCTAGGCTGGAAATAGCCAAAGACGAATTTGACTTCATGTCAAGACCTCTGTCAACCCTCAAATAGCCCGTCTTAGAAAGTTTAAAAAAAATTAAAATTGGTGTCCATGTGGCGACTATCGTGCTTTGAACAATGTTACAAAACCTAATGGCTACCCTATTCCCCACACCATGGATTTTAGTTTTCAGCTAAACGGATGTACAATTTTCTCAACCATCGATCTTACTCGAGCACACCATCAAATACCCATCCCACCCTATGATTTTCTCAACCGTTTATTGTATTCCATTCGGTTTATTTGAGTTCACACAATTGATTCTGGTTTTAAGAAATGTTGCTAAATCTGTTCAAAGATTCTTACATTAAGTTTTGCAGGCTTTCGATTTTTGTTTCGCGTACATCAAATACATTCTCATCGCTTTGGAAAATAAGGAACAACCTTAATTTATTATTAATTTATATCGTGTTTTCGATCAAAAAGAAGTAAACTTTTTAGCCCATACCGCTACTACTTTCCAAATTAAGCCAATTTCTGAGACAATAATTTCAATTTCAGAATACCCACAACCAAAAATGGTTGGAGAAATGCACTGATTCTTAGTAATAATCTGCTTCAGTAAGGTTTATCTTATATGCTGCCCATAAGCAAGCTGTCGAATAACTAAAATGCAGTAAAAAGAAGGGATGAAGGGATGAAGGCATACCTAATCTTTAATAACAACATTCGAGTCTTGGAAGCAAATGCTAACCCAAATTATTTTTGCACATTACGACCTAGATGCTGAGATATCTCTCACTTTGGACAATGGACTCATTGAATATCGTTATTGGTGAAGTCGAGCAACAAAACGTAGATGAAAATTTGAAAATAGTGCTTACTTTCAATATAAAGCGCATGCAATCGTGAATTGCTTGCAGCATACTTCGCAGTTAAATATTTTAAGCATTTAGTCGAAGGTGTTAAATTTACGATTTTTACGGACCACAAACTTTTGCTCTATGGTCTTTCCCAAAAATTCTCATAATTTTTGATACCTTAACGGATAAGTACATTGATAAGTACAACGGATAAGTAGCATCAAGTTTTTATGGTACATGCATCACGCGGCTTGTACTTCCATCGATTGCTTACGTTGATCAAGGTTGGAAGTTTGAATCACAGATTTGTCACGTAAACCCTAAAATATGTGGTCTTACCTCATAGGTGAAAATCAGGTCTAATTTCCGGGCTGGAATTGCGATAAGACTACAGCGAGAATTTTTTATCTTTGTTTCTTTTTAAATAAACATTAGTCACCCTCACGTCCAATAATTATTCAGTATTTCCATCACATGATCTCAAAATAAAATTCCAATTTAATGAGAAAAAACGAAAAAATTATATTATTCTCTATTAAAATAACATCTCTTATCGTGCTATGTTTATTCATAGCACAAAAAATTAATACACATACCAACACGAAAATCAAAGGCTACAATTTCACATTTAATAAATGCTGCATAAACGTAAGCTCATTTGCATTGGATACTTTGATGAAAATTTCATATTCTTTCATTGGTATGATATTTGTATGACCTAGTTTCTATTATTGAGGCAGGTCAAAAACCAAATTGATTTATGGAGTTTCTTTTGTGGCTTTGAATTTTGTTATTTTAAAATAGAGTAAAAATTAAAATAAAATAATAATTTGTTTATGTGGAGTTGTTTTTTAAATAGTTTTGATTCTAAGTTTAAAGCAAAAGTCGAAATAGTGCCGATCGTTATACAATATATACACTAGGGTGGCCCTTAAAAACAAAAATTTTTATTTTTTGTACGGCACCCTCCCATTTCGTGTGAATACCCATAAAAATATTATTTGAAAAATCTGATATCAATTGGTCAATTCTAAGACGTGCCTCCGACCACTTAAAGTTGAGAAATTTTGTTCTGGACCCTAAAAAAATTTGTTTTTTTTGTGCTCCACCCTCTCATTTCGTGTCAATACCCATAAAAAAATTATGTGTAAAAATTGAAATCAATCGTTCAACTCTAAGGGGTGCCCCCGGCCACTTAAAGTTGAGAGGTTTGGTTGTGACCATTACAAAGAAAAGTTAAAATTTTTTGTACGACACCCTCCCATTTGGTGTCAATACCCATAAAAATATTATGTGTAAGATTTGAAATCAATCGGTCAACTCTAAGGGGTGCCTCCGGCCACTTGGAGTTGAGAGGTTTTGTTGTGGCCATTATAAAGAAAAATTTAAATTTTTTGTACCACACCCTCCGATTTGGTGTCGATACCCATTAAAATTCTATGTGTAAAATTTGAAATCCATCGGTCAACTCTAAGGGGTTCCCCCGACCACTTAAAGTTGAAAGGTTTGGTTGTGACTATTACAAAGAAAAATTTAAATTTTTTGTACGACACCCTCCCATTTCATGTCAATACCCGTAAAAAATTTATGTGCAAAATTTGAAATCAATCAGTCAATTCTAAGACATGCCTCCGGCCACTTAATGGCCAGAACAAAACCTTTCAAGTTTAAGTGGCCGGGGGCACGCCTTAGAGTTGAACGATTTAATTCAAATTTTACACATAATTTTTTTATGGGTATTGACACGAAATGGGAGGGTGTCGCGCAAAAAATTCAAAATTCTTTTTTAAGGTCCAGAACAAAATTTCTCAACTTTAAGTGGCCGGAGGCACGTCTTAGAATTGACCGACTGATTTCAAATTTGGCAAATAACATTTTCAAGGGTATTGACATGAAATGGGAGGGTGTCACACAAAAAATAAAAAAATTTTTTTTTAAGGTCCAGAACAAAATTTCTCAACTTTAAGTGGCCGGAGGCATGTCTTAGAATTGACCGATTGATTTCAAATTTTGCACATAATATTTTTACGGGTATTGACATGAAATGGGAGGGTGTCGTGCAAAAAATTTAAATTTTTCTTTATAATGGCCACAACAAAACCCCTCAACTTTAAGGTGCCTGAGGCACCCCTTATAGTTGACCGATTGATTTCAAATTTTACAAATAATATTTAATGGGTATAGACACCAAATGGAAGGGTGTCGTACAAAAAATTTAAATTTTTCTTTGTAATGGCCACAACCAAACCTCTCAACTTTAAGTGGCCAGGGGCACCCCTTAGAGTTGACCGATGGATTTCTAATTTTAAACATAATATTTTTAGGAGTATCGACATCAAATTGGAGGGTGTCGTACAAAAAATTTAAATTTTTCCTTATAATGACCACAACAAAACCCCTCAACTTTAAGGTGCCGGAGGCACCCCTTAGAGTTGACCGATTGATTTCAAATTTTACAAATAATATTTTTATGAGTATCGACACCAAATGGAAGGGTGTCGTACAAAAAATTTAAATTTTTCTTTGTAATAGTCACAACCAAACCTTTCAACTTTAAGTGGCCGGGGGAACCCCTTAGAGTTGACCGATGGATTTCAAATTTTAGACATAGAATTTTTATGGGTATCGACACCAAATCGGAGGGTGTGGTACAAAAAATTTAAATTTTTCTTTATAATGGCCACAACAAAACCTCTCAACTCCAAGTGGCCGGAGCCACCCCTTAGAGTTGACCGATTGATTTCAAATTTTACACATAATATTTTTATGGGTATTGACACCAAATGGGAGGGTGTCATACAAAAATTTAAATTTTTCTTTGTAATGGCCACAACCAAACATCTCAACTTAAAGTGGCCGGGGGCACCCCTTAGAGTTGAACGATTGATTTCGATTTTTACACATAATATTTTTATGGGTATTGACACGAAATGAGAGGGTGGAGCACAAAAAAAAAAAAATTTTTTTTTAAGGTCCAGAACAAAATTTCTCAACTTTAAGTGGTCGGAGGCACCTCTTAGAATTGACCGATTGATATCAGATTTTGCAAATAATATTTTTATGAGTATTCACACGAAATGGGAGGGTGCCGCAAACTGTACAATGAAAAAAAAAAATTCTAGTGTAATCTAAGGGCCACCCTAATATACACTAGAAACTTATTTGAAAAAATATAACACAGCCTCAGTTGTTATTTAATGTCGATCAATAAAGATCCAACAGTAGGTTATTTAGAGGATATTTTTGTTAGTATAAAAAATGGCAGTGTATGCCAAACAAATTTTATTGTTTATGTTGCGATTGAAAATCAGTTTTATTTCCTTTTGTCAATCATAAAATTTAATTTACATGTAAACAGGGCACCAATACTAAACACTAAAGTGGGGTTCCCAAATGCATTTTGCCATTCTAAGTAAATAACAACTTATTGCTTATCAACTAGTTGATAAAAAATTGTTCAAAAAGGGTAACTCAAATGTTCCAGTTCAGACCTTTAGCTAATGAAAATGAATAATAAAATGAGATTGAATGTTAGAGACAGGATAAATGTCTGACTAAAAATGTTTAATGTGTCGTATTGACCTAAAATTATAAAAATAATTTATTCTTTCGTTCTTCTAATTATATTTTTTATTCTAATTATATCTAACTCCCAGTTTTGTTTTTATTGTTCAGTTGAATTCACTTAACGTAAATTAGATATATTCTATTAATATATTTCTTTTAATTATAAACATTGGTAAGATTCTTTTTAACTAATTTAATTATTGACAGTTATGAAATATTTAATTTATATATTTATCCTGCCGAATTAATTGTGAATAACACCTACCTGAACAGCAGCATAAGCCCTTGGACAAACGACCGAAAATTGTTGTGTCTTGATATTCCACTATCTGGTGTTACCTCAATATTTCCAAATACCTATTTGATTGATGATTATTTATCGAGTGTTTAGAATTATTGAAACTTCTTTTTGATTTATTTGTTTATTTAAGTTTTATATAAAAAAAATTTATTATAGTCAAAAACGAAAATCAGCTCATCTGGGGTCCTATAAAATTTATTTCTTTTTCTCGCTCATGATGTTATAACTCGATTGTTTACGAAATAAAATTAAAGGATTCATGAAATATTTGATGATAACTCAAAAATTTGTATAATGGATTGCATAAAACAAATAATTTTTTTTTTTGGAAATTCTCCTTTGCAATAAAACAAAATAAAAATAAAACTTAGAGATAAGAAGCAAAATTATACGAAATATCTTTACCAATCAAAACATTGTCAAATTACATTCAATTATAATGAATTGCTTATCGAATACATTTTACAATATTTTTAATAATTTTTTGGTTTTTTTGTAATCGAAAATGAATCATGATTTAGAATATTTTAAAAACGAAATCAACTTGAAAAAAATTGTATTGTCTTTATAATATTTTAAATCATTAAAATTAATTTATGTTAGTAATTTATTTATTTATTATATACAACATGCCTCCAAATTAAATAATAATTTAAAGTCAATTCCAACTTCAATCCCATTGTCACAAATAATCAACTTTATTTTTTAAGTCCAGTCAACCGAAGAGGTTGAATAAGAACATTTTTAAAAAATGGAATAAAATGAAGCAACTCCTTCTTCAACTCCGGTTAACTGAACTAATAATTTTTTCATGTTTACTTTTGATGAATTTCATGTTATGATTTTCAAAGTGATACCAATTAGCCGAATTACTAGAAAAGCCAGATTATAATTAGTGTTAACTGTGGATGTCAAAAATTAAAGTGATTTAAAAAGAACGAAATATTGTTATTGCAAAACTGTTCGTTCTTTTTATTTTATAGTTTAATATCCTATTATTTTACTTGGATCAAAATACTGAACAATATATACAAAAGAATATTACGGATTGATTAAAATAATATTTAAATAAAAAATATGGATTATTACTCAGTATACTTTCTACAGATTCTGTTAAATTTTTTTGTATATACCGAAAGAGAAGTAGAAGAGCTCCAAAAAATGTTTGAAAGTTATTATGACGATTTAATGATGTGTCCGGATCAAACTTCATATTCCCAAATACCTTTTTGAATTTTATAGAAATAGTGTTTTAATAATTTAAAAGAAGTTTTATATGGAAAAAAAATAATACAATTGAATAGTCATGCAATCAATGTAATGTGAATATTGGCTCTTCATTTCATGGATTTAACTTATTGCTACGATTCTTATAGAATCGTTTTAATTGTTGGCATTCAACCGTATTAAAACCATAATACACTTAAACTTCTCCATCTTGAATAAAAAAAGGGTAACTTGATCAAGAAGATTCATATTAAAACATGGTAGCAACCTTAATAAAAATCATTTACTAATCAAACAAAGCTAAATTGTAAAGTTTTTATTAAAAACGACATTTCATCAGCAACTTTCACTTACAATTTAATGATTCAACCCAAAATATTTAAAATTTTCGCATCAAACCAAAAACTAAATAAATTAATTGAAATAATCAGTTTTTGCGTTTTCGTCGTACATGACTGTCGGCTTACCTACAGAGAAAGAATTGATTTTTTCTTATTTAGACTAGTAATGATCCTATCGAAAAATGATTAAAAAGATGGCAAGGAGATGAATCTTAAATAGAAACTGTCAAAATATGACGGTAAAAAATCTTTTGAAATATAGAACTTTTAGTTGGAGTATAGTGATCAACAGAAATTATTGGCAACTAACAAGCGACTGAGAATTACGAGGAAAAAAAAGGAAATTCATTTTTGCTCGCACATAATTAAGTGTTTAAGAAAATTAGTTTTTCTATATTAAAATTGTACGCTAAATCCAGTCTTATTATTTGAAATGTTCAATGAACATTTCATGTTTTAGCTTTTTAAATGCTAGTTGTTAAATTGCTACTACCTGGTTTCCGAAAAAACCGACAAATTACAAATGAGTCAATCAGATAGGTGATTTCTCGCTACCCATCGGACCTCAATATAGGCTGCCAGTGTAATACACTATTTTTGGGCTTCGATAAAAATTTTTAACTAACAGAATGAAAGCCAATATTCATTACACTGAATACTAAAAATATTTATTAAACAAAATGTCTTCAATCCAACTCAGCATTACTCCATACTATTTCCTGTTTATTTATAAAATATTTTAAAATATTCATTCAAACTTGCACTTTTTTGATATTTTTTGTCTTTACTTATGAAATATGCAATTTTGAACAAATATCAATAAATAAATAAAAAATTTATAAGTTAGAGGTATATTTTATAAAAATGGGGAGATAATTTACCTGCATTCCAATAATTGCGTAAATAAAAAATAACATTGCAATCAGAAGACAGACATACGGCAACGCTTTAAATGATTGAACAAAAGTCCATAGTAATATTCTAATTGTATAACCCTGTCGTAGTAATTTTATTAAACGTGCCGCTCGAAAAAGACGTAAAAATCCAACATTAAATGAATTTTCCTAAAAATTTTTGATAAAATAAAAAAAATTAATTAAATTAAATCTAACATTATCTTCAAGTTTTTTACTTACTCCTAATTCTAATACTACTGCATCGATAATACTTCCTATAACTGTTATAAAATCGAAAATATTCCATGGATCCTTAAAGAAGTTCTACGGATACGTTAAAATTAAAAAAGGGGGAAAAACAGAAAAATATAATTAATTTTTACAATAAAATATTTATTTCTGTTTGAATATATTTTTCAAAATTTTGTTATTTATTTATTTTTTTTAATCTTCATGGAGTATAGGAAGTTTTGATGAATTTTAAATAAAAGAGTCAGAAAAAATTATTTGTAATCAGTGAACAATTTCTCAAACCACCCAAAAATTAAAAATTTTAAAAAATTTACAACATAAAACTATGTCTCACTCTATTTTGAGATGTATTGTAATCAAAACATGATACTAATGTCGTCAATTTGCGATATAATTTAGTACAATTTTGTACTAATAATTTAGAGACCGAGATAATTTAGAACAGTTTTATTTTCCTAATATTTCATATGAAAATAGTCTAAATTCTTTGAGTGCTTTGAGAAAATTTTCACAAATATGCAATTGATGCAAGTAATATTTGTTGAGCTCGTTGAGCTCCCCAGAGCGCCATATTGTAACAGAATATAGTTTGTTTTGGGTGATGTGTATTGAGAAGCGTTTACATGGATTATCGTTTTATTTCAAGCACGAACAGACACATGACGTTATATTTACTAGTGCGTGTGAACGCGATTATATGTTTAGACATGTGACTGATAGTTTTCACAGCTTACAGTCTCTTTCAGTTTAATAAATATTTGTGCGAATATTGTTTGCAAATGCCACTGGAAAGAGATGGTTGACGTTTTTTGGTGTCAAATTGTCCACTCGTCTTTGGCTCATGAAAAAAGAGTTGTAAGCCTTTTTTTTGTTGTGATTCTCAATCTAATCGCAATGCTTCATCAAAAAATGTCTACATTTTTTAAGAACTATTGCTTGTGATAATCGAGTAAGATAGAGGTAAAGAGCAAAACACTGTTGTGAATTTTACTATTAATCTCTGTATCTCGTGGGTTTTGGTTCCACGTGGGGCGCCATTTTGAACAAGTGGCTGTTTGACCTCCAGAGGATATCGGTATGGGTTGGTGTAGGTGTAAACGTTCTTTATCTCAACCTCTAAAAACAGGTACCTAAGAAGTTTATAATTCTAGTAGCGGACGTATGGGAGGTGGTCCAAAAATGTCGAAGAGCTTGAGTTGCTCACAGTCAAGGCAATAAACAGTATTTTGTTGGAAGGCAATAAATGAAATAATCGATGAGCGCTTTAAGCTATCAGCTTATTGGAAAATAAATTTTCCAGTTTGAACATTGGCAAAGATTAAGAACTTTCTAAATGTTTTCAACATAATGAGTGCTTATTTTATTTTCAGTTCATCGTTAAGAACTTGTTGACCATTAAATTAAAGTTTTCAAATCTCAATTTTTTCTATTTTGGTCATTATACTATCATACTGCATATAGAAAGGAGAGCAAGGAGAATTTTTACTGCAATTTTTGACTTTAAATAAATAAAGAACTTGCTAAATTAAAACACCAATAATCTAAACTTTAATTGTTTACCGATGAAAGAATATTTTTTTTTTATTATTGTAAATGGGCTTCCAGGTTGACCAATGTAAAACACATATGATAATAAATATATATGCAAACAAAAATCACCTGTTCCAATGATTTTTGTCATCTAAATGTTAAGTCGGACAATATAGACCGTTCCAAAATTATTTTTGTTTAACTCGGCAATAGTTAAATTTTTGGAATTTTACAAAAAAGATTAATATTATTTTGCATAAAACTAAAATCAATTGCATAATACGTTTTTAATTACAAACAATTATTTAAAACCCTCATGAAATTTTATGGCGTGCTTTTAAAGCTTTACATTGTTTTAGGTTTAGTTTAAACCCCCAAAAAACTAAACCAGTTCTAAGGAAGATGTAAAAAATAATAATTTATAAAGAAACATAAAAATTTATAACTACAAAATAAAAACAAAATTAACACATTTCTCCCGTTATTTAAGGATTTTTTTCTCAAAAACTTAATAAAATTCTATTGTTTAAATTAGTTAATAAATAAAATAATATAATTAAATGAAAATTTTCAGTACAATTTAAGAATAAAATCAAATTTCTAAATATGTTTTAAAATATCATCTACAGATTTTTCATAACAAGAAATAATTAAAAAATTAAAATTGTCGATTAATAATTTTCAAAATGGTTACAAATTTTTACTATTTTTTTTTTTATATTTTGAAAATTTTCAAATTGTTTTACTTTATTGAGGAAAACTTAAGAGGCAAAACTAAAATATTTATAGAAAAATTAAAGTTTGAAAATCTACGTAATAAACAAACAATATATCTACTTCATTATTAATTAAAGTTGTATGAAAATGAAATAAAATGAAAGTTAGTTTAATTTTAGTACATACAATGTGGATCATAAGCTGCATTGATGATATCGATTAGAGCGAAAAATTTAAAAACGTCGAAATCAAAAAGCAGCTTATGAACCAATATGTTTTATGTTTCCGGAAAAAAAAGATAAGCTTTCGTTGAATTCTCGTGATATTCTATAAAAATTATATTAACAAACCAAAAATTGTAGATAAATAATAAAACTAAAAAACTGTTAAATTAAATTAAAAGAAAAAAAACTGATAACTAAACCTTCAAAAGTTATTTCGTTTCTAAATTAATCATAATTTTTATTTTGATCTGAAAAATTTTTAATCCAATTTTGATGAATTTTTTTTAAATTTTAAATTTACCTTGCATCCAAACGCAATTAATTTTAATATTGTTTCCAGTAAAAAGAAGAATGTAAATACCAGATTCATAAATGTCAGGATGTCGATCAGTAATGGTGGTGCATCGTGAAACTATGTTAAAAAATTTCCATAATTCATTTTTCAGAGCAATTATTTTACACAAAAAAAATAATCCCTTCTTCTTATCGTTGCTTAAGTTTATAAGAAAAACTTTTATATATCCTTAACGTTTTAAAAATTGTCACTTTAACACAAAATTTGAAACGAACAAAAACCGAAAAACAAACAAAATAATAGACAAAAAAATCATAAAGACGAAATTTGTACACAATATGTTCAATTGATTGTATGTATTTACAAGAAAGAATATTAATTGTAGTACTAAATATTTGTACTAAAAATGAATATATTTTCTTTCGTTTTTTTATGTTATGTAATTAATTAAATATTATTATAACAGCAATTACATGCGCCAACATGCCAACAAACATTTTTTTTCGAGCATGCAAAAGCTGGTCATAAATTTACAGATGCATTTATTATTAAAATAATAAATTATTAAATTACTTGCACTTGCCTCATTCAAATGCAATTATATGATTGGTATAGCATTTTGCATCATTTTGAAAAGGATTCAAATGATAACAAAAATAAATGTTCAAAAATGCAATGAGCATGCAAGAAGAGGATAAAAAAAAGAAAACTGAAATTAAAACCAAGGATCAATTGTATGGGAGGATCAAGTTTGAGAAATTATAAATAATTGTATGCAATCAAGAGGAATAGGGTGGGTTTTTTATTATGCTTTTTTATATATTTTATTTTATTTTATTATAATCTGAAATCTTACCATTTTAATCTGAAAAAAAATTTATTCAAGTGTCTACAAACGGAATACATAAAATTAAAAAAAACGTAAACAAAAAGGAGAAATTCATTCAAGTAATGTTATCATAATTTTGTTTTTAAAAATGTTTTTATGTATCCAATAAGTCAGGTAAACTACATGTAGAAAATTTGGTCAACCTGTTTCTTAAAAAACACCATTGGCTCTAAAACTCTAGATTGTTATTAATTATTAAGCTTATGTAATTAAATAATATCCCTGAGTTAAGAAAATAATTAAAAGTTGAGCTATATCTATATTCTTTTGAAAACCAGTTCGAAAACGATAGAAATTATACATATTGAATTAATAAAACATTTATATCAATCTGTAAAGTTGTGAAGCTTTTGGATAAAAATTGATCCGGCTCGAAGGACCAAATTCCTCGTCTTTAAGTAATAAAGAACTAATGGCTAATGGGGTCAGCATGAGATAAATCTTAACGATCAACTGCAACAACTAGGACTGAACAGTAGGCGCTAATTGGGCGCACAATAGTGACCCACCACATAGTTAAAGCTGACGATGACTGCGATGGAAACTGAGCACGATCACCATTACTATCACCAATTTTACTACAATTTGCTGTGAGATATGGGTGTCCGATAGATTATTAAGCCGGAGTTGGAACTCTGTAGTCAACTGTATGCGCTGCGACCAAAAAAAAGTGAAACTGTTGGATAAAAAATTGATCCGGCTCGAAGGACCAAATTTCTTGTCTTAAGTAATATCGATGTAATGAGGTCAGTATGAGAGAAATCTTAACGATCTTAACGTGCGTGCTTCAACCACAAACAAGCCCAGCTTCTACAAATCTCGTTCTTGGTTTTTGCTTTTCTTACTTAAAATTTGAAGAAAAGTGGTTGAGGGTTTCAGTATGTGAACGTTAGAAGTTTAGAGGTGGTGGCTATGGTCACAAGAGGCTGTGATGACTGAGATGGTCCATCCCTGGCCTAATCAATAGCCCAAGGCTCTTAGTTTCTGTATGCGTTGCAAGCATAATCAGTCAACCTGAACATAAAAAAGGATGTATGACCTGTTCATGATCTGGGTTGGATACTGACAGGATAGTGACTGATCATTGCTGACACTAATAAGAATAAAAATTAAATCAGGCTGAACATAAGCAACATTGGGCGTGATCAGTCCTAAGATGGGATACCGCTTAGGAACACTGCTAGTCAACAACAAGTAGTTTGTGGTGGTTATGGTAAAAAATAAATTTTTTTGAAATAAAAATTAAGAATCGGCTGAAATCTAATGGCTCTATAGTTTTTGGTATAAAGCTCTTACGGAGATATTTTCGTTGGATTTCGAGCAGAGATGTATATCTAATTCTTAATTATGTTCCCCACTTGCCCACTATGTCCAATTTTGCTCAAAATTTTTCAAAACTGAAAACTATACCAAAATCTTGTGTACCGAATTTCATTAAAATCGAATAACAGTAATTAAAGTTATTGAAGTTTAAAAATAAGCAGGGGGTTCAGGAGCGTCTGCTCGTCTTTGTCTAATTCTTATCCTAAAAGATTTCAAAACAATTAGAAACCAAACTAAAAGTATATGTGTAAGTATAAGTTTCATCAAAATCATAAAGTGACAGGAATAAGAGTTATTGATGTTCCAAATAAATATTTGTATTGAATCGTCCTCCTAATTTGTCTAATTTTGCTCAAACTCCATCAAAGTTATTTCATGTCATGCATGCAACAATTGGGTAGAACTTGTTAAAAGGAAATATACTAACCACGTCATTTAAAGCATGAAAAACACCTCCGGCGTAAAGTTTTTAAAAGGGTAACTCGAATTATTTTAACATTGGCGCAGCTGAACTTACCTCCACATAGAATTCAAGTACGGTATACGAAAATAAAAATAAAATTTTTTTGAAATGTTTGGAATATTTAAGGTTATATGATCATACCCTCAAAGAGTATTTTCGCTGGATTAAATTCAAGGAAGTAAGTTTACATTATCTAGGCCTACAAATTCAAAATGAACTAATTGAGTTACTATACTACTCCAAAAAACCAGCAACATAATTTGAAATGGCGAAGAAATCAGAATTCTGTTTTGTTTTCATCAATAGGAAAATATTTTTTAGAATTTCTTGTGTTGGATGATACATTTGGAGCTGAACTTGCTGAAATATTTTTGGGTGAGCTGACAAATATGAGTATATATATTAAAAAATTAGAGCTCAATGAGCGGCGGTCGAAATTGGGTCAATATGATTCATACAGTTTTCTCTCTCTTTTCAATTTTAACTAAAAACAAAAAAATTATGTCAATTAAATAAAAATAAAAAATAAATAACAAAATAAAACTACTTTCTAACAACCATCTGTATATGCAACGAAAACATTTCACTTACCTTAACACCAAATCCAATAATTTTCAGCACTGTTTCCACACTGAACATTCCTGTAAAGCCCACGTTGAGATATTTCAATGATCTCTCGTATACTTTGCTCTGCTGATGATACTGTTTTTGTGTATAGTTCATACATTTTTTTTTGTTTCAAATATTTGTTGTATCAAACCAAATTAATTATTAAAAAACAATAAATGGTTACAGTTAATTTTTCGGATATTAAAAAAAATTAAAAAAGTCAAAAAATAAACAAATTAAAGGTACGTCATTTAGGTATATATTAGTATGTAAGTCGATTAAATTTATTGATTATTATAATATATATATATATGTTAGCCATCATCAAGATCCAGAAAATAACATCAAGCCAAAACACAGCAGCATCACAGTTGGTATAAGTGGAATAGAAAAATCAAAATCTTTTGTTAGTTTTCTTGTTGGATTTTTTTTTAACATCGTTATGTTTGTGTTTTGCTTAAATAAATAAATAAACTTTTCCAATCTATGATGCGTAACGTCAAAATTAATATATAAATAAAAGAGTAAGAGTTTTATATTGATTTTTTTTGATAAATAAATAAGGATTTTTTGTTTTGATGTTAATGTTTATTATGTTAATCAAAAATGCAAATATATACGTATAGTTAATATATGACAAGTATATATAGTATTTTTTAAAACCACTGAAAATCATACTCACACATAATTATAGTTTATTTATTTTGAATATAAATAATAGAAAATACTTTAGTTTTGGCAAATAAAAAAGAAATTCAATAAAATTAGAGTTCATCCACATCATGCTTGAAACTGTGCAAATAAAACACCGAAAATAACGAAAACCTTATAATATTTAATAAAAGTTTCGGTTAAAATTTAGTGATATTAGAAAATGTAATACAAATAATTTGACATATATTAAATAAAATTAATTATCGTTGTACTTAATTTTTCTTGCCCTAATATTTTTGTCCAAAAATGTCTAAATTGCCTTTAAGATACTCAAAACATGACTGAATTGAAATAAAAGCCAATTGGGGAGAAAATGAGTACTTATTTGGTGACAGCGGTGGGATTTAAATTTATAGAATTGTTTTATCTAGTGAGGTTAAGTAGTATGTTTAACGGTAAGCTATTAAGAAAACTCAAAAGACTTTGAATTAATATTTTTAAAATAAATCAGTTTAACGGGCCGTTATTTGTTCCCAAAATCGTTTCCAATTGATGTATCATGATTTACGAAAGATGGTGAAATCCTTAGTATAAGTACAAAAATTGGTAATAATAGTTGTGTTATCACAATGAATACAGAATCAACTGGTCTAGTTGTCAGAATGGGTAAAATCAATGTTTAAAAAAACCGGGTAAGAGACACCGCATGCAAATGTCAACAAAACAAGTAAACTAAAAATTTTCGCTTTTTAAAACGTGTTTCCACTGAATTCAAATGCTTTCGATAAGTTGTAATAGCTATCAGCAGAAAGATGGTATAATTGAAGAATCAAATAGTCCATGGAATTCACCTATGGTGTTAGTACCAAAAAAAGAACGTGGAGAATCTTATTTGACTATTTGAATAATAACAGATTAACCAAGATGATTTATTAATTAATTACTATATTCTAATATTAAATTATAAAACACAAAATCATATAATATTTATTATGTTTTCAAAACCATTTTCATAACGGCCAATTATTTCACAACATAAAACATGTATAATTCAAAATGCAGTTTTAAACAAATAAATGTAAGAAAAAAAGCAAACAATTAGAACCCAGTTTAAAAAAAAAATTATAGAAAAAACAACAATAAAACATATCCCATAACATTCTTATAATAAAAAAACTCCATTTAGAATAGTGTGAATAAAATATTTTTGTCATGTAAATGTTTTATTGGAAGTGTGTCAGATCAAGATCGTTGTTATATTTTATTAGTGAATTATAAAAAATAGAATCATGTCAGTAAAAATTAGAAATAATTGGAATATATTTGAAAAAATAACACACACAAACGAAATTTTGTAATCTCATGCTATTTTGCTTTATTGTTTGGCATTAAAATTAGGAAAACGGCATAAATATTTTTTAGCTGTAAAATAAAATTTTAATGGAAGCAATTCCTTGGAGTTTGTATAGGTGTAGTATGTAGATTGTAAAATAAGAGTATGAAGATAAAAGAGGAAGCTTTTAGTTAATAATTTTTAAATGCAGCAAGAAAGCATATTTGGCGAAAGGTCTAAGTCGTATAATGGTATTCAAATTATCAATCTTACGCACAACGTACTCAAATCAAGGGACGACAATTTGCATATGTCTAACAAAAAACCCAAGGAATACAAACAACCTCTAAACAGTTTGGGAAAGCTTTTCTGATCGATACACATTCTATATGTGACAATTTGCCATCATTGCAGTAAAACCGAACTTACTTTTCGAACTCGTTCTCTTAGATCAACGCCAGTGACTGTAGAAAACCAAAAAGCAAATAATTATGCGGTTTGCGTACAATTAAATTTGCAAACCAAATAAATAATGCATTATTTACTCTTTAAAAGCGAGATGGACAGTAAATTATTCAAGCAGCAAAAAATGCCGGAGCTTAATTTATGTTTTTCTGTTTTTCCAGGTGAAAATTCTAATACCACTTACAATGCTCAAAAACTAAGATAAACTAGGTTTACATAGGGTGCTGCCTCACGTAACTCGTAACTCTTTCCAATGTGATGCAAAAATATGTTCGACTAAAACACAAAACTCTTAAAAAGGAAACCAACACCACAAAATTGGAAATGTGTTGATCAATTGGTTAGAGAGACCACTGCAGCTCTCCAACGTGCAACCTATTTGAGTATACCTCAAGAGGTACTTCAAACTTTGAAGAACAAAAAATAGTGAATGTGAGATTGTGTATATACCATATTATGAAAGTGATGCTAAAATTGGAAGATCAGGCTTCTGATAAAATTGAGCTTCTGAGGCGATCAAATCGGTTTTACTTGAGTCTGCAAACCTTGCAGACCATCACACCAAAATATTGGTAGTGGTTAATTCATAACACTTGTCTTCCAGTGTGACTTTGACAACGTTTCTTGTCGTTGAAATTCTTTATTGGCATAAGTCTTTTCTGATAGTTTTCGTCCTCAAAACTCTCATCCGTAGCCAGTCATTTTTTTTAAATGATGCTCTAAAAATAATTCGAATACCAAAATAATGACAAATAAAAGACCTGTTTTGTCTAATTAAAATTGTTCATGGAATTGCTAATACTTATCTAATGTAATTTAAATAAACTTTCAAAAATGCTTTAAAATGTGTGAAATTTATTTTTAACACAACTCCTTGTTTAAGGAGCAAACAAATAGTGTTGTTATATATAACTCGGCACAAAATCTTATTAACTGTGCACATGCAAAAGTCAAGTTTTTTTGTGTGTATAAATTGAAGATAAAAGAAATACATCGTTGACAAAAGATTCCGTTGGATATTTTTAATTCAAAAACAAAACACAAATATTTTCCGTAAAAGTTATCCACTCATAACAAAAATCTTCACAAAAAGCAAAAATAGTAAAAAATAACAAAATAAAAATACAGTCAGAGATAAGAAATATACTTATATTAAAAAAAACACACACACACACCCAAAACAAAATTTATAAAAAACTAAAAATACATTCAACAATAATATGAAATTCTGTTTTTCTATTTATGTCTGATTTTTCTAGGATTCGTTTCGGATTTAATTTAGAAAATTTGAGCGAATATTGTCCCGCCCAGAATAAACCAGAAATAACTAAATTAATAAACAGAATTTCAATATTTCTACGATCGTGTCTCTTTTGCTTTTGTTTAATTTTTTCAATCCACTCATTGATTAATGGAGTTGATGATTAGGAATGATAATTTTTTCCGAGCTATATTGGTATATAGGCAACGAGCGATAAGTAGAAGAGATTACGGATATGATATTGATGAAATTTCTTTGAATAATATTTAAGGTTACTAATTATGTTGCACGTATTCGAGTGGGTGGCTATGTGTGTCTGTTTATATAACCTCTATTTTAGTATTAACATCTGTGTATAACTAGAAATTCATTTGAATGGGAGATTCTTAAAAAATTCTAGAAAGTTTTCCCTTAAATCTTAGTTTCAACATACTGGGTGTGAAAGTCAGTGAAAAAAGACAAAAAATTGTTGTTTGGTGTTTCTCAATATGTGTTTTGATCGTTCAATAACTTTTCTGATTGAGTTCTACTTGAAGATGGTTTGCCCTCGATTATGATTATTTAAATGTTCCGCTCATAAAGTTTAACCCTTTAAAAAGGAATTAGAAAATCCATTTAAAAATATGGAATAAAACAAAAATTTTGTACTTCGTTCTATTTTGGAACAAATAAAGCAACAATTAGTAACCTTACAATATATTGCTTGTTTAAACAAAACGAGACAAAAACATACACACAAAACAAATCTACATACCTTCATCATTAATAATAATGTATTGAAAACAATAAGCATCATTATAAAATATTCGAATGGTGTTGATACAACAATTCTCCAAACTTTATATTTTAAACTTTTTCTTTTATTTGGCATATAACGTTCTAATGGTCGAGCACCTATTGTAAAATCAATACACGATTTCTAAAATTGTAAAATTAGAATTATTGTAAATTTATAAAAAAATTAAATACAATACAAACTTGATTTTTATCTATTTCACCGTCTTGTAATTCGGCTTCACCTTGTTCCTGAAATGTTATAATAATCAAGGCCACGAAAATGTTAACGAAGAAAAATGGAAAAACTACGAAATACACAATATAGAATAAGGACATTTCAATTCGAAAATTTTGTATTGGTCCGTAATCCTCATGTGTGGCGGCCATTGAATTTTGAAGCACCCTAGAAAAAGAATAATAAAATATATCTTAAAAATGTGTTTTAAGCTAAAATTTTCATTTTTTGAAGGGCAGAGTTTCTTTAAAATACCACAACTATTTTCTGTATCTCTAGCAATTATTTTGATAGGTAATAATTACATGTTATTTGTTTTTTCACACTAATGTGTGCTCTTAAGGGCATCATATGCCTTCCAAAAATATGGTGATTTTCATTTTTCTTAAAACCAGATTATCTAAATTTTACTTGCTCTCTTTAAAACAATTCTAATATCTAATCAATGTAACCCGCTCACAATCCGATCAACCAAATAACAATAAAATCTGATAATTTTTTAACCTTTGCCCGGCTTGACACCCTTCAGGTCTTAGACGTCCCCACAATTTGTGACGAAGGAATTTTCATAAAAGTTGTAATTTTTTCTTTAGAAAAGATTTTAAAGAGGATTTTAGAAATAACGTTTTTTTAGGTAAAAATAAATTTAAATTTTATTCAGTTCAGCATCATTTTCAATTATAGAAAACCAAGAAAAAATTAATTATATAACTTAGTTAGATTAAGATAGCAGTTTTATAAAATATGTTACGGTTACGAATACGGCTTGCGCGAAGTTTTACAGATACTTTGGTATTTTTGGATTCATTGCAGATTACTTTTGAGGTGAAAAAAATCAACCAAACATATGGTGTATCACATCCAACATTTTAGAGTAGACAAAAGAGATATATCAAATTTCGTATTGGCTCAGACGTTTGATTTTCTCGTTTTTACTCTATTAGGCGTTTGGTTTAGGTTACTGAAATTTATGAAGAAAAAAACCAAAACCAAAATAAATCCAACAGTTGCTCTTCACAAAAATCCAGACAATCCAATTCGTCTCCACATCCAACGAATTTTAACAATCAAACAAAAAATTCTCAGTTGTTGAATTTGTTAGCGCAGCAAGGTTAACTAATTAAGAAAAGCTTTTTCTATATCAGATTTATAAAATTTTCGGTACTTCGGTTTCTCGATATTTAGTAAACCGATATGGAATGCATTAGCCGACAATTTTAGAAAATAATTTTTAATTTGAAAGTAATTTAAGTAAAGTTGCTTTTAGATTGGTGAGAGTAAAATAAAAACTTTTCTGGTGGCTAGTAGATATACAAATGCAAGTTTAAACATGGCAAGGTATAGTTTTAATACACCTTGTTCTTCTGCACCAAATTTTTGAGCCAACCATCATAAACACATTTCTCCCCTTCTGGCAAGACCAACCAGATATCAAGCTTATTATTTTAGAGGAGTGATCAAGAAGTCAAATAAAGATTTATCTACGCCACTACTCCAAATATTTCCTTACTCATCTGGAATTCCCTAAACACCCCCAAAGAAACAGACAAATTTGACTGGATAAAGTGACTCTTCTCCAACGTCTCACCTCTAGCAACACTATAGGACCGTATTAGGAACGTGCTAAGTAAAATAGATCTCGATGACCAAAAATCTTCCCAAATGCTTCCGTGCTCATTGAACTAGCTATGTTCAGTCTCGATTTAACCGCGAAAGTAGAACTGGCTAATCGTGTTTTTACTATTCACGTAGGTTCTTCTACTATATCCGTAGACTCTCCAACTATTTTCACTTGAACAAAATTTTGTCTATGACTGCAAAGCTTAGCGAACCCAAATCCTCACCCCTCAACGGCAGCGCAATGTAAAACAAATATCAAATCGAAGTGGATCCAAGGACCACAACTATAGCTAAGAACCCACCCTAAACTGCTTCCGCTATCGTTCCAGGTCTAGTACCAGGGTTTAATTTTTTGATCGTTTCGGCTGCTAAAATTATAAATTTCAGTAAGGTGCCAGAAACTGTAGCTCAAAGTATTCGAACTTTAAGCCACACAGACAGGTGCCTTATTATTATTGTCACCTTTCAAAAATTAAATTCTTCGACACAAGTGACCATTCTGGTATTTCATCATAATTCTATAAAATCCTTGTTAGTTGATACTGAGGCCCAAATTCAGTTCTTTTAGCGAATTTGGAAGAAAAACTTCCAAAATCATCTGATTGCTCCCTCTTTGAAACGAACGTTATAAAACAAAACTTATGGTACACGATATTTAGATTTAAGTATTGGTCTCAGACAACTTCGCTCTATCAGACCTTTATCATCACTGACGTTATCATACGTAACTATTTAGTTTTGTTGATCAGTTCCCTAGTCCTTACATTAAATACTATCGATAAAAATTCAATTAACGATACTGCTATCAATATTCTTCGAGATTTCAAAAATAAACACGTGTTAATGAGACTAACCCAGATAAACTAGACCACAGCCGCAACAATCAAAATTTTGACATTTGACAAACTTCACTACATTGTAACATTACATTAGAGCGAAGATCGACAAAGAACCTCACTTTAGGTCACATCTGAAGATAAAAATATTTAGTCGTACAAACGAAACACTGTCTTGTAAAGACAATAGTCTTTCACAGCAATTTCCCGAGCAGGCAAAACTATTAAAACTTTCGCTCACTTATACACTGCTCTGGCATACTAAAATCCCGTTCTTTAATTTCAAATTTCTTTTACATCGTTCCATCTTTGATTGCACCAGCGGAGGAGTTTTGTGGCAAACAAGCACAATAATATAAAAACTTCAAAAAGTTCAAACCCTAGCATTAAAAAAAATGCGAGAAAGCAATATGTGAGAAAACAATATTGAAATCGAACGTAAAAATAAAATGCATTAAAACTGAATAACGATATTTTATTGCTCTTTTTATGACAAATATTAGCACAGGATTCGTGATCTAAGTAAAATCTGTTATCTATGACCTTTATTTCTGACAAACCATGTAGCTCAGTTCAGTTCATAATAAAAAAATTTCCAAGATCATTAGTATAACACATAAAATATTAACATAATTTGGATTATGCATTTATATTCCTATCACACAAATATTTTTAGGTGGAAGAAAGGTTGATATAGCTTATTTTAATATGTTAACTTACGTAGGCCAGCCTTCACCCGTCTGTACAGCAAACAGTGTTAACATAGCGGTTGCCACATTATCATAATGAAAACTTTGCGTTGCCCATACTCTAGGTTCACGTTTTGGCAGTAATTTATTTTCTTCAAATACAAAATATGAACCCCTAAAATATAACATTTTATTATCATTATTTTCTATATAGAAAACATTTATATGTATAACGATACTTACTGACACTGATCAGCTGTGTGTTTACTCCCGTCGGAACAAAAGAAAAATTTCCCATTAAATAATTGGACACCAATAACGGCAAAAATAAATTGAAATAATATATATACAATTAATATATTGACAACGTTCTTAAGGGAATTAACAACACAATCAAATACAGCTTTTAATTTTGGTACACGTTTGATTGTTTTTAACGGACGTAATACACGTAGCACACGTAATGATTTAATTGTTGATAAATTTTGTCCTGCACTACTTCCCTTACCACCACTTTTGAAAAAAAAATAAAAAAAATATTTGAAGTATGAAAAAGATTTATTTATTTTATTTATACTTTACCTCATATTAAATCCAAAACTAACAGCAGCACATATCACAACAACTGCATCCATTATATTCCAAAATTCACGTAAGTAACTACCCGGATGTAATATAATACCTAAATCAACAATTTTTAACAACAGTTCTACTGCAAATACACACGTAAATGCGTAATCAAAATAGTTCAATACATCATTCCATGTTGAGTTTTCTTCTACTGGATCTTCGGCGGCTAACGCTATTGATGATAATGATATAACGATCATAATAAAAAAATCGAAATAACGTAAATTAACGACCCAATGTGCTGCTCGACGGATTCTAAAAAAATAGAAATATTTATATATTATTGGTGGCGTTAAATAAAAATATAAAAACTAACGGATTAGTTGGTGATAGTATAAACATTGATGAATATGGTAACATTGGTTTTGGTCCATCTGGTATATCGTCATCATCGTTCTTTTTTTCATCTTCTTTTTTCTTCGTTTTACTTCCACCACCACGTGACGGTGATGGTGGTGACACTTCGACACGTGGTGGTGAACCATCTGATGATGGTGCTTGTAATGCTTCCATTTCTTTTTCCAATTCTTGTAATTGTTTTTCTTTATCTTCTTCGACTTGTTCTTCTTCCGCTGCTGTTAGTTCTTGAGCGTTCGCCAAATTATCGACGGCGATAGCCAAGAACACATTTAGCAATGTGTAATTACCGAATAATACTAATACGATGAAATATCTAAACAGAAATAAAAATTCATGAAAATACATGAAATTCAGTTATAAATAGTATCAATCAACTTACAAAGAATAAATCATTCCGCTTTTATGTCCACCTTGCGATACAATACCTTGATACATAACTTCATTCCAATCTTCCCCCGTTAATATTTGAAATACGGTTAACAGAGCAATTGGAAATGTATTGAAATTTGTTGGTGGTGTACCATCTTCGAAATTAAATTGACCACCAAATAATTGCATACCGAGTAGAGCAAATATAAGAATGAACAAGAAGAGAAGGAACAACAATGAAATAATAGATCTCATTGAGTTTAATAGAGATATAACTAAATTACGTAGAGATGACCAATATTTAGTTACTTTAAATATACGAAGTAAACGTAACGCACGTAATACAGATAAACCAAATGATCCATCTTTTAAAGCTGACCATATTACTTCAAATATTGATCCACATATAACTACACAGTCGAAACGATTAAATGATGATTCGAAATAAATTCCCGGTCCTAATGCATAGACTTTGATGAACATCTCCATCATAAACAAACCAAGAAACACAAATTCAGCATAAACTGGAAAGAAGAAAAAATAATTATTTTAATGTTTTAATATTTAATAGAAAATTTATGTGAAATATACTTACATAAAAATGCAGTCAGCCATTTTGGTTGGCCATAATGTTCCACAGCAACACAGACCGTATTTAAAAATACTAAAACTATAACGAACCAATAGAACCATTGCGTTTTAACGGTATGTCTTATCCAAAATCGAAAACGTTTTTCCGCACGCCAAAAACCTTTACAGCTACCCTGTGATTTTACTTTTGATTTTAAATAACCTTTAAAAAAATTAAAGAGAAAAAGTTTAGTTATTTTTTGATCTAATTTTAGTTTTTATTTAAATTTTTTTAGTACAAGGTTAGAAGGGGGGCGAGGGAGTTAACACAAGTTTCAAATATTGTGATATGGTATAATTCGTGGTGAAGAGAAATAATACTTCTAAGGATATTGAAAGACAAAAGAAAAATTCTATCCATCACGAAGACAAAAATTAATTTACAACCCAAATGGTCATTCCAATCGAAGATCTTATAGAGCAAGACATACGGATGCCCATTAAAAAACTCTTTGATTTTTTGCAAGTCTTTTGATAATCTAGTCAATAATAGCATTTGAAAAAGTATGCTGAAAGAAAGCTCTTATTGTCCTAGAAATGAAAATTGATCCAAATAAAATGATTGGTACTTAACACTGACCATAGTTCGAAAAAGCTCCAGCAACCGAACATTTTCTAAACATAACGAAAATGTCCACAAAATATTCTTCCATTCTAAGACCCGCTGTTCGATTAAGCTCAAATTTCATTTTGGTCTAACCTTTTAATATTAATGTCATTTGCAAAGACAAACGTAGCCTCATTTCTCTGGATTTCAAAAATCAAAAGTAAACTCCTTGTCTTTTTTTCGATATTTGTCTAATATTGAAAAAATTGCTGGAAGAAATCCTAGTACTAAAACTTCGTCAAAACAAGACCATTATCACAAAAATCTGGCCAGAATTTGAAAAAAGATCCAGCTATAATCGTAAGTTTCCAATACATAATGAAAATATCCCCAAAATACTCTGCCATTCTTAGACCCGTTGTTTAAGTAAGCTCAAACTTCATTTTGGTCTAAACTTTTAATATTTATTTCATTGACCAAGATTTATGAAATCTCATTTCTCTGGATTCAAAAATTAAAGGTAAACTCCTTGTCTGTTTCTCGATATTTTGTCCAACAAAATTTGAAAATAATGCCTAAAAAAGCTCTGAATGTCTTGGTTCTCAAAATTGATCAAAATAAGACGCCAGACGTAAATCTGGCCAGAATTCGAGAGAGCTCCAGCAATCGAAAATTTTCAATACATAACAAAAATGTCCATGAAATTTTTTTCCATTCTTGGAGCCATTATTCGATTCAGCTCATACTTCATTTTGGTCTCACGTTTTGATATTTATGTCATTTGCCAAGATTTATGAAATCTCATTCTTCTGGATTCCAAAAATCAAAGGTAAACTGTCTTTTTTCGATATTTTGTCAGAAAATTGAAAGAAAATTGAAAACTATGCTGAAAAAAGAACCTCTGAATATCCTAGTTCTCACAATTGATCAAAATAAGACGCTTATCAGATAAATCTGGCCAGAATTCGAGATAGCTCCAGCAATCGAAAACTTTCAATACATAACGAAAATGTCCATAAAATATTTTTCCATTCTTAGACCCATTATTCGATTAAGTTCAAACTTCATTTTGGTCTTACCCTTTAATATTTATGTCATTTGCCAAGATTTATGGAATCTCATTCCTCTGGATTCCAAAAATCAAATGTAAACTGCTGCTCTTTTTTCGATATTTTGTCCAAAAAAAGAAAAATTGAAAACTATGCTGAAAAAACCTCTGCATATCCTAGCTCTCAAAATTAATCAAAATAAGACGCCCGACGTAAATCTGGCCAGAATTCGAGAGAGCTCCAGCAATCGAAAATTTTCAATACATAACGAAAATGTCCATGAAATTTTTTTCCATTCTTAGACCCATTATTCGATTCAGCTCATACTTCATTTTGGTCTCACCTTTTGATATTTATGTCATTGGCCAAGATTTATCAAATCTCATTCTTCTGGATTCCAAAAATCAAAGGTAAACTGTCTTTTTTCGATATTTTGTCCAAAAACAAAAAATTGAAAACTATGCTTATAAAAGAACCTCTGAATATCCTAGTTCTCACAATTGATCAAAATAAGACGCTTATCACATAAATCTGGCCAGAATTCGAGATAGCTCCAGCAATCGAAAATTTTCAATACATAACGAAAATGTCCATAAAATAATTTTTTATTCTTAGACCCATTATTCGATTAAACTCATCCTTCATTTTGGTCTCACCTTTTGATATTTATGTCATTTGCCAAGGTTTATAAAATCTCATTCCTCTGGATTCCAAAAATCAAAGGTAAACTGCTGGTCTTTTTTCGATATTTTGTTCAAAAAAAAAAATTGAAAACTATTCTGAAAAAACCTCTGCATATCCTAGCTCTCAAAATTGATCAAAATAAGACGCCAGACGTAAATCTGGCCAGAATTCGAGATAGCTCCAGCAATCGAAAATTTTCAATACATAACGAAAATGTCCATGAAATTTTTTTCCATTCTTAGACCCATTATTCGATTCAGCTCATACTTCATTTTGGTCTCACCTTTTGATATTTATGTCATTTGCCAAGATTTATGAAATCCCATTCTCCTGGATTCCAAAAATCAAAGGCAAACTGCTGGTCTTTTTTCGATATTTTGTCGCGAAAAAAAATTGAACTATGCTGAAAAAAGAACCTCTGAATATCCTAGTTCTCACAAATGATCAAAATAAGACGCTTATCAGATAAATCTGGCCAGAATTCGAGATAGCTCCAGCAATCGAAAATTTCCAATACATAACGAAAATGTCCATAAAATATTTTTCCATTCTTAGACCCATTATTCGATTAAGTTCAAACTTCATTTTGGTCCTACCTTTTAATATTTATGTCATTTGCCAAGATTTATAAAATCTCATTCCTCTGGATTCCGAAAATCAAAGGTAAACTGCTGGTCTTTTTTCGATATTTTGTCCAAAGAAATTGAAAAATATGCTGAAAAAAACCCTCTGAATATCCTAGTTGTCACAATTGATCAAAATAAGACGCTTATCAGATATATCTGGCTAGAATTCGAGATAGGTCCAGCAATCGAAAATTTTCAATACATAACGAAAATGTCCATAAAATATTTTTCCATTCTTAGACCCATTATTCGATTAAACTCATCCTTCATTTTGGTCTCACCTTGTGATATTTATGTCATTTGCCAAGATTTATGAAATCTAATTCCACTGGATTCCAAAAATTAAAGGTAAACTGCTGGTCTTTTTTCGATATTTTGTCCAACAAAATTGAAAAATATGCTGAAAAAAACTCCTCTGAATATCCTAGTTCTCACAATTGATCAAAATAAGACGCTTATCAGATAAATCTGGCTAGAATTCGAGATAGCTCCAGCAATCGAAAATTTTCAATACATAACGAAAATGTCCATAAAATATTTTTCCATTCTTAGACCCATTATTCAATTAAACTCATCCTTCATTTTGGTCTCACCTTGTGATATTTATGTCATTTGCCAAGATTTATGAAATCTCATTCCTCTGGATTCCAAAAATCAAAGGTAAACTGCTGGTCTTTTTTCGATATTTTGTCCAAAAAAATTGAAAAATATGCTGAAAAAAACCCTCTGAATATCTTTGTTCTCACAATTGATCAAAATAAGACGCTTATCAGATAAATCTGGCTAGAATTCGAGATAGCTCCAGTAATCGAAACTTTTCAAAACATAACGAAAATGTCCATAAAATATTTTTCCATTCTTAGACCCATTATTCGATTAAACTCATCCTTCATTTCGGTTTCACCTTTTGGTATTTATGTCATTTGCCAAGATTTTTAAAATCTCATTCCTCTGGATTCCAAAAATCAAAGGTAAACTGCTGGTCTTTTTTCGATATTTTGTCCAAAAAAATTGAAAAATATGCTAAAAAAAGCCCTCTGAATATCCTAGTTCTCACAATTGATCAAAATAAGACGCTTATCAGATAAATCTGGCCAGAATTCGAGATAGCTCCAGCAATCGAAAATTTTCAATACATAACGAAAATGTTCATAAAATATTTTTCCATTCTTAGACCCATTATTCGATTAAGCTCAAACTTCATTTTGGTCTTACCTTTTGATATTTATGTCATTTGCCAAGAATTATGAAATCTCATTCCTCTGGATTCCAAAAATTAAAGGTAAACTGCTGGTCTTTTTTCGATATTTTGTCCAAAAAAGTTGAAAAATATGCTGAAAGAAAACCCTCTGAATATCCTAGTTCTCACAATTGATCAAAATAAGACGCTTATCAGATAAATCTGGCCAGAATTCGAGAAAGCTCCAGCAATTGCAAATTTTCAATACATAACGAAAATGTCCATAAAATATTTTTCCATTCTTAGACCCATTACTCGATTAAGCTTAAACTTAATTTTGGCCTTACCTTTTAATATTTATGTCATTTACCAAGATTTATGAAATTTCATTACTCTTGATTCCAAAAATGGTCTTTTTTGGTCTTTTTTCGATATTTTGTCCAACAAAAAATTGAAAGCTATGCTGGAAAAAACCCTCTGAATATCCTAGTTCTCACCATTGATCAAAATAAGACGCTTATCAGATAAATCTGGTCAGAGTTCGAGATAACTCCAGCAATCGAAAATTTTTAATACACAACGGAAATGTCCATAAAATATTTTTCCATTCTTAAACCATTTTTCCATTCGATTAAGCTCAAACTTCATTTTGGGCTTACTTTTTAATATTTATGCCATTTGCCAAGATTTATGAAATCTAATTCCTCTGGAATTCAAAAATCAAACGTAAACTCCTGGTTTTTTTTCTCGATATTTTGTCCAAAAAAAAATGGAAAATATGCTGGAAGAAAGCTCTGAAAATCTTAGTACTCAAAATTGGCCAAAATAAGAAAATTATTAAGTAAATCTCACTAGAATTCGAGAAAGATCCAAATATCTACAAAATATTCTGCCATTCAGAGAACCGTTGTTCGATTAAGCTCAAACTACACCATAGTACACGTTTTGGTATAACCTTTCAGTCTATATTTCACTTGTTATACAATCAACATTTTCTCATTTCTCTAGATTTAAAAAGGCAAAGGTTAACCTCCTTTTGGCAAGCTTTTTTCGAAACAAAACAAAACAATGAAAGCTTTCATGTAAAAATAAAAGTTTCACTCCTAGAAGTAGTAAAGAAGTAGAAAGTAGAGTTTTGTTATGTGAATAAAGAGTTCTCCAAACAAAATAAAAATAAGTCATACCAATAAATTATTAAAATTACTTAAAAACTAAAACTACATGTATTATTCGTTATCCAGGTTTTTCCGGGATATAACATCCATTCAAAACTATTTTTTATATCTCAGGGAATTTTTTTTATGTTCTATTATTTTCATGGAAAAAAGAATCGATTACTTCTTTTTGGCTTATTATAGAAGAAAAACATAAACTAACACAGAAGGAAGATTTTCATAGAAAATTAATGTTTAAATTCTATAAAATCTTAATGAAGCTAATTCTTTTGTGATTTATTAAGTTTTGTTAGGATTAAGATTTAATTTAATGAATTAATAATAATTGGTCTTACCGTCATCGCCAATATCTTCATCGGCTTCCTCTTCTTCTGTATCCGTTGACTTTGATTTACCCAAGTTTTTTAATTTTTTTCTTTTGGCAGCTGCACGTCGTCGCGCTAAAAATTTAAAATTTTATTATTATATTTATATTGTTATATTACAATAAGGACTAACCCTCCATTATGTGCATTTTTTCTTCTTCGGTTGTTCGTTCTTCATTTAATATCACTTCCTCTGTTATTCATTTATAAAAAAATAATTGAGTTAAAATCAACAATTAAAATAATTATAATTACATAAATTAATTAAGCAAAATTCTAGCAATTAATTAAGAATACACTACCAGCTTTACATATCCACTCAACATATCCGTTAAGTTCACGTTCTAATTGTTGCTGTCTTCTTAATTTCAAAAATTCTTGCCTATTTTCTACTTTTTCTCTTTCTTTAGCAAACTCACTAGCAAATACAATAAACAAATAGAAATGTTAATATATATTGATTGGAAAATAATCAGAAAATAAATATTTATATATTTGATTAGGGGGTTCAAATGGGTACAATTCAAAATCTACCAATAGCAATACGTAAGCAAAATTTCATTTGTTTAAGTTTTAAATGTAACCTGCTTGTGTTATCCAATCTAAATAGGATGTCATTGCTTCGGCAAACATTTGACGTGAACGTAATTTATGATATTGTGCACGACGTTCAACACGTCCACGTTCATTGGAAAATTCACTTAAAATTTAAAAATTGGAATGTTCAGGTTGGCTTGCTGATTTGTTAAGATCGAGTTTTTTTTAAATTATTGTGACAAATGTATGATTGGCTTAGTCTTGGATCATTTCATTTAGTTTGCTTTGAATATTGACTGCAACTTACAACGAATGAAAAAATATTTTCTGTAGGCGATATAGAACTATTTGGCGAACCAAGTGAGCTTTTAGCTAAAAAATTGGTTTTGTAGAAGAGAAATATTGTTTGTATTATTATCGACGCTGTGATTTTATGAAAACTTTGGTACTCAAGTGTTGGAATTCCGGAAACTGTTGAAAAAATTTTGTTCTTGTTTTAATTACTGGGTGTAACAGTAATAGTTTTTTTTTAAATAAAATGTGTTGTGTAGTAGGAATTACAATATGTGTCACAATAACACATAAAAACCTTTTAAGACTAAGGGCCCACAGCAACATACGTTGAAAGATGTTGATGGAAGTAAATCTTTTTTTTTTTTATTTATTTATATTTTTGGTTAAAGAATGGATAAATAAACAAAAAATCCTATCACTGACAAAATATGACATAGGCTAATATTTTATGATAGAATAAAGAAAATAAAAGTAAATTAAAAAGTAAATAGCAAATTTTTACAAAAATTTGCTGAAACAAAACAAAAATGTAGTTGCCAATAATCCAGCCGGTTACATATTCCCTGATCCTGTGACGCACCGTCTTTCTTGAAGATTAAAGCCCACACATAGTTACCTCAAGGAAGCAATAGCGTCTCATGATCAAGGATTATTTCACAGCTAAGATTGAGGGTGCTACCGTTGACTGAATACAGTTCATCCGCCACCACCCCTAGGATGTCACCTTGGCTAGTGATATCTCACTGCTATTGCCAGTGGTATGTGATATCTCACGTTAACTCGTATGTCAATACCAGGGACTGGAGTACGCGGGGTTGTCACACCCGTAGATTAAAAATTAAAAAAAATTTCAAAACAATAAAAACTGATCCCCCCATGCGGAATCGAGATCCCGCATATATGAATATGTGCGATCGGGAATATGAATAAGAAATAAAGGCAGTTTCTTCAGGGCCAAGTTCAGTTAATTTGTAATAAAATAATGCTACTCAACACAAAAAAAAACTCCAGAAAAGCTACACAAAAACAAGGAAAAATTTACAAAAGCATAGAATCACCATAAAATTTCAACATAGGTACAACGAACTATAACAAATAAATTTAGCTCTCACTGTATGTGTTTTACATTTCAAACATTTAAAAACAAGAATGAACCAGTATCCAAGTGCATGTAAGTGAAGAAGTTTTCTTTGAAGTTTGAGACAATATTCGGTGTTAAACATATTATATAAGGGGTAAAGTTCGTAATTAAAAAGGAGCCCCGTTAAAACAAAAATCTGTACCTTATGTAAAGTTCCTTTCAGTTTTGCGTTTAACTTTTATTATTAAATAATTCAGAAGAAAAGTTACGCACACCTGAACTAATTAAACAAAATAATATCAAATTATTCAAACAACTGATAACTTAAATTTAAAAAGAGAAACAAATTTTCATTTTAATACATAAAAATTATATTGTATCAAGTCAAACAGTATAATGACATCTAAATTAAAAATTAAGTTGCCTAATTTTTGCTAACTTTATTATTTGAAGTTATATAATAAAAAGTTTGTTTTATATAATTAAATAAATTAAAACTAATAGTTTTATTTAAAAAACCACCACAAAACTGGATATATGGTGACTCCGACGTATCTTACTTATGACCCATGCCACTGTGTGATGAATTGAAATAAGAAATTCCAAAACTCGAATGGATGATACAAACTAAAGCTATCCAGAATCGTGGTCCTCGTTCAAATTCACGACATCACCGACGAAACGCTCGACATTCACGAGAAATATTTCGCAGTCGGTTCAGGAAAAGATCCAGGTGTGGATATTATGCAAACTTTAAACAAAAGGCTAAAATGTGTTTTGAACCATGTGATTTTTTAAACAAATCTTATTCTAATCATGATTCCACAAGCCAGCAACGCCAGGTATTATAGCGACCAATAGTGGGCAAGTGAACAATCGTCCCTTTTTCATTTGGAACCCTGGTACTTCCACGAAATAGTGATCGATAAACTTCAAGAAATGTCCACTTAGCTCTTTTTGTAGCAAACGGTTTGACAATGGAACTTATAGAACTAAGCTAATAAAACGGGATCTGGTATTACGTCGCGTATTTATCAACGTTAAAATTTTCCATTAATGGAGTAAGTTTTACATATATATACCCACTTCACTATAAAACATAGTTGCAAATGGCTACAATACCATTCCGAAGTATTTTTCCTCTCTAACAGCACCAAATTATAACACACTAGTCATGCACAACGTGGTACACCACATACTTGCGATCAACTTCCGTTTTCGAGACCACGTAGACTGGATGCATTAAAAGATAAAGCAGCTAGGCTAAAATTCGAACATATTCCTAAAATTGAAATATGTCGTCCGTCATCTTCTTCTACCGCATCACCTTTTCACATGGTAAAGAAGAAAAACTCTAACGACTGACATCCTTGCGATGGCAAATAAAGAAAACATAATTCACTCACTCTTCCAGATCGTTATCCAATTGATCAAATCCAGAATTTTAAAATAAATTTACAAGGACCCAGCTTTTTTCCGAATATAGATTTAGTCAGGATATAACATTTGATCCCCGTAACTGCCGGACATTCACAAAACAACTTTAACAATCCCTTTTGTTTTAAAAATATTTAATTGTAAGCCATTTGGTCTTCGAAATGCTGCACAGACTTTTCAGCGCTTCATGAATGAAGTAATAAAAAACCTAGATTTTGTTTACAGTTATAATGACGATTTATTAGTAACATTTGTTAATGAGGTTAAGCATAGACTTCATTTAAACGTACAATCAACACTTCGAAGTGAATTTTTAGTATTACTGATCTGAATTTCCTTGGCTACAAAATTAGCTCAGATGGCATAACCCTTCCCTGATAAATTGAAAGTCATCAATAATTTTCCGAAACCCTCATCCATAAAAACAATTCGCTGGAATGGTTAACTATTATCACAGATTCATTTCGTGTTTGGCCAAATTGTTGCAGTCTGTTCAAGCATACTTGACAAATTTCTCTTGACCAGATATCTGCAATGAATTCTTCTCTAAGGTAAAAAGTGCGCTTGCTAACACAACACTACTAGCATATTCACTGAACGATGGCAAGCTAATCAATACTGATGCATCATTAAATGCTGTTGGAGCAGTGCTTCAACAACGCAGAAACGGAGGGTAGGAATCCTTAGCGTTCAAAGATGCTACAATCAAACAAAATAAAATATTCGACAAAATAAAATAAAATAGTCTATCTTTCAATCAAACATTTCCGATATTTTGTAGAAGGAAGAATATTTACCGTCTACACAGATCATAAGCCTCTGACGGCTGGTATTTTCACAAAATCCGAACGAAACCCACGAGAAACAAGCAAATTACATTCTAAAAATTATTATTTCATGGAAAAGAGTTGTTCGTGGTATGAATGTACGAACAGCGATTAATAAACTACTTTTCGTTTCCTTAATAAATAGTCATTCGTAAAATTTATAAACTGTTCATTGAACCAAACATATTGTTCATTGAATCAACGAAAGATGTTCAATAATCTCTGTTTTAAAATATAACGAACAATTTTATTCGATTTTCTTTTCATTGTACAACCTGTGTTTCCCTATGTAAATTAATGATAAAAACTAACTATCACCATTGTAGAATCCTGTATCATCCGAATGACCGATTATAGAATTCAAATTAATTCTGTAATCATAATTTGAATAGATGGCATGGTCACAAAGATTCTTTCACGACTAAAAATGATAAAAAGTTTTCTAACCATAACTAACTGGTTTTTGTCGGAGTGTAATTGTTTTAATTCTGGATTACCCAAAGACAGAATGTATATAAAAGAGTAAGAGAACAACTTTTACAACGCTTTATAATTTAGAAAAACTAGTTTTTGATAATAATAACTGTAGATTCAGAAATTACAACAAAAATATTAATGGAATGCGAAAAAAATTCAGTTTTCATATAATGAGTTTTTTCAAAGTGCTTACTCCTAACCCTCTCCGATATACGAGATCGTCGAGATGACTTGAAAGCATTTAGTTTTAATATAAACCAATCATATCCAAAAAGGTTGAAGCTAATGAACGTGCTAGATCGATGCTTATAAGTTCACATAAGTTCTGTAAAGTATGTAAGGCACCACTCATATCCGAATACAATATATTTAATGATATGAAGGAACAGCGTTTATTTAAAGATATTTCAAACATTGTTGATTTGATTTAAATCCGTGCTATAAATTTTATCAATGAAAATCGAGTATAAACCACAATTTCCTGGCATTAATTCTCCATCCACTGGATGCCAGACAATATAAGCAACGTTGAAATCGCCTGAAAAAAAGATTTCCTCAATTGGTTGAATCTTAGATACAATTTTTTAATCAATAATTCTAACCAAACTTGGTTGTTGATCGGTAGATGCGGTTGGTGGTAAATACAACAGGCGCAACAAAAATGATTTATTCAAGCTATGCACCCTAACTACTGATAATTTAATTGCACAACCACTGGTGATTTCTATATTATTTCGCTTTTATGTGGCTCCAAAAGACGTTATAACAAAAGACGATGGAAAAAATTCTTCATTGCTGAAAGATTTGACAAGCCGAGTTTCCGTCATACCATAGCAATAATGTCATATTTTTCTTCCAGAGCTGATAAGTATATGTTAGTTCCTTTGAATCTAATGCCACCACAATTATGATGGCACAATGCTGATTTGCTTGCAGTATCTTTGGTTTGATATGTTTGATTCCGAACAGATGAAGAAATTATGTGTCTTGATTTATGTGATATAACTATAGCCCCTGTCATGATTCCGGTCGTATTACCAGTCGTATTCCGGTAAGCATTAAAAAAGACGGTGTTGCAGCTCAAATTACTTGACCAGGACTCCGCCAGGCCACGCCGTTGAATTTAATATATCTGTTATTATCTTGGATGTTACACAAAATTTAAAAAATGAGTACTTCAAACCCAATTCCTTATTTTTTATCAAAAGAATTATTACAAGGAACAAGCCACGTACACTATTAACGTTATGAAATAGATTAAATAATTTATTTATTTAATTTATTTTATGCTTTGAGATACCTGATTGCATCCAGATCACGTCGGGGTCACCAGATTATGGGCGTGGTGAGTCTGGATGATAGGAAATGTCTCTTCAATATAGTTGGTTAATGTTGTTTTGTCCTTACTCCGAATATGATTCCTTGTGTTATGCACACTAGCTTTATATAAAAGGTTAAAAACCCAAACAATTCTTCTATCCCAATCAGATTATGTATCTTTACACGTATAATTTAGTTAGCGATATAATCGCCCAACCTGCTCCGGATCGTCCATATGACCAAATCAAACAAACTCTTCTTACCAGATTGGGAAAGTCTGATATAGACAGAATTCGCACTGTTCTTCGTGGGATGGATTTAGGTGACAAACGTCCATCCGAACTGTTACGCTCTATGCGATCGGAAGCGAAAGCCAATTTCAAAGATGAAACCCTAAGGGTTATTTGGAGCGAAAAACTCCCCCCCCTTGTTCAAGCCGCTATCGTAGCAAATAAAGATATTCTTGATGCAGTTGCCATCACCGCCGATGCAGTATATAGTGCACTCATATCTGCGCCAATTTGCAGTTTAGCTCAAGGTTCTCAACATACCGATAATTCCTCAAACCATGCTGCAGTTTCGAGTCTTGATACTCCTCTAATCCATCAAAAATTTCTTAACCTAGAGCTACAAAACAAAAAATTGGAACTACAAATTTTGGCGTTAGGCCAACAACTTTCTAATATGAATAGATATAGATCTCGAACTCCTTCTCGAGCCACGGATCGTAGACCTCGATCACGATCGAATTCACGCCCTCCTCAGTTTTTTAATGGTATTTGTTTCTACCACCACAAGTTCGGTAACCTTGCTAGAAAATGCCATCCAAATTGTTTGCAATATTCTATTTTCAAAGAAAGTTAAAAAAACGAACAGGCTCACCGCAAATAGCGGAATGTGGTGACAGCCGTAACCTTTATCGATTAATGGTTTTCGATACCATTAATCAACTAAAATTCCTAATTGATACTGGAGTCGAAGTGTCAGTCCTTCCAGCTACTTCCGCTCAAAAATTTAGTGTAACGTCTCCCCTTACCTTGGTTGCAGTTAATTCTACGACTGTGTCGACTTATGGGACGAAAACATTAATGTTGACACTAGGACTTCGACGTACATTCGTTCACAATTTTACTATTGCCAATGTCACAGTTCCGATAATTGGAGCAGACTTTCTTGATAAATACGGCATATTGGTTGACCTTAAACGGAAACGCATTATTGATCCACTATCTGACTTTTTCACGTCAGCGGGAACAGCGCCTATTTCTACTCCTTCTTTATCTGTTCTCGTTAATGACAAATTACCTCGTGCAATCAACGAGTTATTGTGCGAGTTCAAAGAACTAACCTTTGACTCAGGATTATCTCTAGCTGTGAAACATGATGTAACACATGCTATCATCACAACTGGACCTCCAGTCTCCTGCAAAACTCGCAGACTAGCGGCAGCAAACTCAAAGCTGCCAAGACTGAGTTTGACATACTGTTACAACAAGGTATCTGCAGACCTTCTAGCAGTCAATGGTCCAGTCCCTTACACTTGATCGAGAAGAAAAACGGTGGTTTTCGTGTTTGCGGGGATTACCGTGGCTTAAATAAAGTCACCGTTCCCGACAAATACAACATTCCTTTTCTACAGGATTTTTCGCAACAACTGAATGGTTGCAACATTTTCTCAACTATCGACCTAGTGCGAGCTTACCACCAGATACCGATTGAACCGCTTGATATCCCGAAGACGGCTATCTCTACTCCATTCGGATTATTCGAATTTACCCGAATGGGCTTCGGTTTACGCAACGCTGGTCAGACGTTTCAGCGACACATGCGTACCATTTTACGTGGTTTAGACTTCTGCTTCGTCTACTTAGACGACCTCCTTGTCGCATCTACGTCTTATGCTGAACACATAGGACATCTTAAACTCGTCTTTCAGAAACTGCAAGACGCCGGTATGATCATTAACCTCAGCAAATGTAGCTTCGCACAAGCCGAGATTAATTTCCTAGGTCATACCATCTCCTCCGACGGAATTAGACCAACACGCGAACGAGTGGATATAATTTTCAATTTTCCCACTCCACAAATGGTCAAAGATCTCCGTCGTTTCCTCCAAATGATCAACTTTTACCGTCGTTTCATTCCACACGCTGCCGGTGACCAAGCCTTGCTAAACGATTTTCTTAAAGGCTCTAAAAAGAACGACAAACGACCAATTAACTGGTCAAAAGATTCTCTTGCAGCTTTTGCAAATTGCAAAACCAAACTCAGCGACGCAACGATGCTCGCACATCCTTCTCTTGATGCCCAACTCGCTATCATGGTCGACGCCTCCGACACAGCGATTGGTGCAGTCGTTCAATAACTCGTCATTGATTTATGGCAGCCTCTCAGTTTCTTTTCTGTTCGATTAACGGAAACGCAAAAGCGCTACAGCGCTTATGATCGTGAGCTTTTGGCAGCTTATTTGGTCATCAAACACTTTCGTTACCGTCTAGAAAGGCGAAACTTCATCTTATTCACCGATCATAAACCAACTAATTTATGCCTTGTCGCAAAATCCAGACAAAGCTAGTCCTATACAATTTCGTCATCTGGATTTTATCAGCCAATTTACAACTGACATACGACACGTATCTGGAATTGACAATGTTGTTGCTGACGCTTTGTCACGCATTGATCAACTCCAGTTACCTGAGAGCATCGATTATTCGGCAATCGCCGATGCTCAAACTACCGATTCAGAGTTGAAGGAGTTACTTTCGGAATACAGCACGACGCTTAAATTCCAACAGTTTCCTCTATCCTTCCGCTCTGACAAATTTATTTACTGCGACGTTTCAACGAGGAAACAACGTCCATTTATTCCAAAACAGTTTCGTCAAACCGTTTTCGTGCAAATGCACAACCTTTCTCATCCTGGAATCAACGCTTCTATTAAATTACTGACTGACGCCATGGTCTGGCCGTCAATAAAAAAAGATGACTCGAAACTGTTTACAGTGTCAGAAATCAAAAGTTTCAAGACACACTCGATTTCCTCTATCTAATTACTCTTCAACTTCAGAAAGATTTTCTGAAGTTCATTTAGATATCATTGGACCAATGCCTTCGTCTAAAGGACAACGGTATTGTATAACACTGATCGCAATACCAATCTCAGATATTACGGCTGCAACCGTAGCCACTACTGTTTACTCTGGATGGATATCTCGCTTTGGTGTTCCTACTTCCATTGTAACCGATCGAGGGTCACAATTTGAATCTCAACTATATTCGGAACTTTCAAAGCTGTTAGGTTTCGAACATCGTCGAACCACAGCTTACAATCCTAAATGTAATGGCATGATCGAGCGTTTTCACCGAACGTTGAAAGCGGCCATAATGTGTCTTGATCGACAAGATTGGACACGTACTCTCCCGACTATACTACTTGGACTGCGTACAGCTTTTCGGGAAGATTTTAAATCTACCTCCGCGGAATTAGTGTATGGATCTACCTTACGCTTGCCGGGGCACTTTCTATCGGAACAAACGACATTGGTTCCACAATCGGAGTTTGTATCTAATCTCAAACAACATTTTAGCAATCTTCGACCTGTTACTTCTTCTCGTCACTCTACAAACAACGTTTTTGTTTTCAACGATTTAAAAACATGTTCACATGTTTTTCTCAGAGTAGATACGGTTCGTAGATCGTTACAGCAACCATATGACGGACCTTTTCTTGTCATCGACAGAGATGACAAAACTTTCACTATTGAAATTAAAGGTAGAACGTCAAAAGTTAGTATCAACAGACTTAAACCGAGTTATCAATATAACACTAAGTCTGACGAACCACTTACAGTTCACGAACCTTTAATACATAGTTCTCCTCAGCACTCTCCTTCGACTTCTGTTTCGACTTCTACGAAGCAAAGTCACGACTCTAACTCCGATCACATTTTGATCCCAGTATCAGATTCTTCGAAACAAGATCAAAATTCTATGGCTGACCACAGTGATCAAAACCAAAAAAACAGTGCATTTCAATTTACAGCCTCAAACTTTCACCACTAGAACTGGAAGGATCACGCGTCCACCATCTAAATTTTTGACGTCCATCATTAAATAAAAAACAATTTACAAATATCGTCATCAGCAGTGCTCAGATGAAATCAGCGGCATCATGCCTCAAACTTATTCTTATCCCCGTTCCACTCGGCAATCGGCTGCCGCAACCGGTCAAACGGTAAAGATCCCGCGCTGTCATACTGGCAGATCGCAGAGAGACTTCTTTTTCCGAACTGCGTACAAATGGAATAGTTTGCCGGAACACTTAGTCTCAGGTGGCTTCAAAACCAGTCGCCTCCATTATTAACATCAGGAATAAATGTCAAGTTTCTGTTTAATAAACTCACCACACATAACCCATAAGGACTTGTAGCCAGCCAACTCACTCATATTTGTCACAATAATTAATTTATAAATTTAGTAAAAAAAAAATAATTTAAGGAATTTGAAACCAACTTACCCGCTGAGAACACCAAGAACTAAATTGAGCATGAAAAATGAACCCAATACTATAAGAGGCACAAAGTAGATCCAATTAAATGTTGAACCTAATGCATCGTTGGTCTAAGAATTTAAAATAAAATATCATACATTTTTTCAAGTATTACTGAACGTATATAACAAACCCAATATAATATTTGTGTCCAACCTTCCATTGTTATACATTGAAATACTGTTAACATAGCAAAACCAATATTATCAAAACTGGTAATGCCAAAATTTGGACCAATCCATTGTTCTATACACGTGCTTTCATTATAATCACATACGAACGCACCCGTTGGCGCCATACTTTTATTTTCGGTATTACAGGGTGTTTCTAAATCACCCTCCTTAACTAAAAGTTCTATTCAAAGACAAATTGGTCATAACAATTAATACTTAAATTAATAGTAACTACAAATTATACTTACTTATATCTTCTAAACTATAACAACTCTTGTGCAGGGCACCAGAATAGAATTCCAAACCAATGATTGCAAATATAACGATTGCAAACAAAACGAGAAGTCCTATCTGAAGCAATGGTGCCATTGCCTTAATTATAGATTTTAAAACTACTTGTAAACCTAAAAATTCACACACATTTTTTTTTTATTAATTAATTATACATTTTTTTAATAAAACTATTTTATTTTGATTAAAAAATATTAAAATAATCTAAATACTATATTTTTATATAAAATCTAAGAATTAAAAATAAAAATCTACGTTTTAAAGGAAATTTAAATTTATTAGTACTAGCGTAGTTTTAGTACAAAAAAAACAATTACATTACTATTATTTCTATGAAATAAATATCACTACTCACTAGGAATTCCAGATACTAATTTTAAGGGCCGTAGCACACGAATTGCCCTTAATGTTCTGAGATCTACTTCGGGCCCTTTTTGTGGGAACATTGTGATGAACCTACGGCACACAACAACAATGGCAATGTATAAAAGTAATAACCAAAAACAATAAAATAAACACACAACAATATTTGTTTTATAATTTTTAACGGAAAGTAAAATTAAACGGATGTTCTAAAATCTAAGATTTGCATTAATATTATTTAAATTATTTGTGTGTAATATTTTCTATGGGAATTCGGAAACGGACGCAATGGAAAGAATTGTGATCAGTTTTATATAATTTTTTTTTGACGAAAATACCGAGAAAAACCTGCGAAATAGATAAAGGGTTATGCTAGAAACAAGAAAACGACTCGAAAAATGCTTTAAAAATAATGAATTCAGATTATTATACTACATATTAATTTACATGAACTTTAGAGACTGCTTCGAACTTTTGTAGGAAAGACTATTGAAAATTTATCAAAAAAAGATAAAAAAAATTTCACACAAATAATTTCTATAAAAATAACTAATTACTAAGTTCTAAATAATAAAAAAATTATTAAAACATAAAATATTAATCTATTAATCTAACACATGTTGATCAGTCACTAGTTGACGCTGTAATTTAATAATAATTTTGTTTTATTGTTTGTACTAAAAAATTGTACTAATTTTTTTTCATTTAGTACCAGGACGAAAATTCTCTCTAGCGATACTCTAAAATATTATTTATTAATGTAAATTCATATATTTATAATTAAAACTTTTTATTTTATATATAGTTGCTAGACATCTATAAATCTAGCATAAAATGGCTGCAATACCTAAAAACAAAAAATATCTAAAATCACGGTACTAAAAACAGTTTGTAAATTTTTGTTCTTTTTAATAAATCACTAATGGTATATAAACAAATCTAAATATGTCGAATTGTGTTCATAAACAAAACAATAAAAATAAAATCCTACTTAAGGCCACTCGATGGCTGATTATTTTGATGTTCTATTTATCGTCTTACTTGGTATCCTAGAGACGAGTTTGAGTGGCCGCAAAACACGAAATGATCTTAACATACGAAGATCAACATCAACATTTGCCTCAGCGAAGATGGTCATTGATCTGTTCATTCGATTTAACGTGTTGACATAAAATATTGTTTTATATGATTTTGTGTTTTTAAAATAAATAATTTGATTGTTTTTAACAAAAAAAAAATGTTATTAAATAATTAATAAAAAATAAAAAATTAACAAATTGAAATTTTTTTTTAAATAATTTTAAGAGTAATGGATTACATACCCCGTCACTACAACGAAAAAATCCATTATATTCCAAATATTTCTGAGGTAGGAGTGTTTGTGCAGCACAAACCCTAAGGCGAGGATCTTAAGCGATGCTTCCACACAGAAAATACCCAAAAAACAGGCTTCTGTCTTTTCCTAAAATTAATATAAATATATTTTCAAATGTTTGATATTTAATTTAAGAGATTTATATTTACCAATTTTTGTGCTAATACTGTTTTATCTCCATGAGGTAAATGTTCCTCTAGAGCTAGAACAACACAATTTGCAATGATTGTCAATAATACAGCATACTCGAAGGGCGGCCATTCGATAATAAATCTTGTGTACTTCCTAATGGGATTATCCTCCGTAAGGATAAATAATGAGGTTGGCCCACCACCTGTAGATGATGGTTGGCCACCCTGACTACTCGGGCCGCCCATTTTATCAGCTAAGCGAAAGCCCCCCTTTCGATAACCCCCGCTTGTTGAGGAGTTCTGTCCTGCTAGCGCCGCTTCTTGAGCTGCTGCCAACCTATAAATATAAAACAAAAGCACAACATTAAACACAATTAACCATTTTCTAAAGATTATGGTATTTTCTAGCCGTATAACTTCCAGCCAGTTAATCGGAGCATTTCGATTTCGATTTTGTTTTCCTTTTCCTTTTCGTTTATGTTTCATTAAAAACTAAATCACAATTAAGTTAAATATTAGACAACAAGATTATGTTTTATTTTTTTAAATATTTCTTATATGAACACAATCACATCAAAAATTCGACTGAAATTTGTTCGTATGATTTTTACATTTTCATAATTATTTTGGTTTTTTATAGTTTTGGCTTAAAAATCAAATCAAAACCGGGGAAATCAAATTCAACTGGGGGACTGTATTTACAAGAGTGGTTTGATGATTGATTAGCCTTCACGCAAATGCTACCGTTTTCGAGAACCATTTTTCATTTTACATATAATTATTTTCAAATTGAGAAACCCATTTCACTCATTACTACTCCTTGAGAGTTATGTCTATGCTAAGTGTTGCGTTACAAAAATAATAAAAAAAGACTATTGTACTGTAACATACCGCTGAAATATTTATCACTGCATAATATTTCCAATTACAACATACCCTTGTACGATTTAAACATTGAGATAAATTATTCTACAATCATTTCAAATGTCATAAAAATTTGTCCAGCGAGTTTTCTCGTACAATATTATTTAATTTTTTTTTTTCAACCAAAATTCAAATCATTACAAGAAAATAGTCTTTTATTTCTAGAACAAAAAAATGTTAATTTATTAAAATTCATTAAAAATGTAAAAATTCGCTCATCAAACCCCTACAACAATATTTTATCCTCTTCATGAAATTGTTTGTCTATTGTGTATAAGTTCTGCGCAAATCTTGGCATGCTTATGATTATGAAGTTATTTTAAAACTAATTTCATTGTCTCAGAGTCAAGTTGAAGTTAAAACCTAGTTTAGATTTTTTGTAAATTTTGTGAACCAATGGATATTCATGAATTAGGTAATCAAAAATCAATAAAGTGATTTTTAACCAATTAGGTACGTGTCCGCATCAATTGCGTTTATTTAATAAAAGTAATGGTGATTTTTTGTAGCGAGAAGGTTGAGAAATCAATTTTTGAGCTTGGTTGGTCATGGTCTTAAAATTCATGGAATGGAAATTATTTTATGCTTTTTGTGTATTGTTTGTTCATGAAAATTTGAAAATACGATGTCAACAAGAAAGGAAGAAGATCAGGAAAATAGAAGTAAGGAGGATATGGTGATAACTATTCTAATGTTTTTGGACGAATTCATCTCAAAAATGGAGGAACATTGAGTATGATAACTTGGCCAATCTATTAAAACTATCGTTCTGGAAGGACTTGGAGGTTTTTTAATCCCAATCCGAAGATTGGAGGTTTTTTAATCCGAATAGCTCTAAAGTTCTTGTTCGTCAATTATACTGCAAAATATTGAGTTTTAAATTTTGTGAATTAAGTAAGTGAATTAAAAATGTTATCAAACGGATTTAAATGTTGGTAATAGTTTTGACATATTAAAGATTGGAAATATTTACATGCAGCCTAATTTGACCCTTTGTCAAATGTAACACCCACTTGGACTGGGAATCAAATTAACTTTGAACATACTTTCATTAGAACCTACCCTCGGATTTTAATTCAAAATTGTCAAACGTTTATATTCAGAAAAGTAAGCGATAACTACCAAAATTTAGTGAATGTTTCATTATATTTTACTTATGTGCTGTTCTCACTTGTACTTCCATTGTATGCATTCAAAAACAAAATTTTGAGAACCAGAAATAATATCTTGTTAATTGGGAATTTATCCGATCGTACCCGGAAAAGCTATCAAAGATAACCTGAACAAAGCTGAATTTTACGTTGCTAACAACAATAATACATTCAAAATTTAATCTAACGATTTAACCCGGACAATACAAAAAAAAATTAATCATTTATTATGTATAAAAATTTAATAAAAATAATTTATCTTGCATAACAACTTAATATTAAAAAAATAAATATTTTTTTTATTTTTAGACCGTATGAGATTGAAGGGCAATAAAAAAAATTTATTATAAAATTGGTTTCGTGGTTGGTTATTAATTAATCAATTATAAAATATAATAAATAAAAAAAGTTAATAAATAAAATATATGCCATTGTAAAATCAAAACATTATTCACAAAAAAAAGTTCGAAAATGAATTCACAAAATAGTATGTGCTTACTATTGCAAATTTATTATTGAACCAACAGGTAGACAATTCAAAAACCGATACAAAGAACACATACAAATTCCTACTTTGACAAATTTTGTGAACATATTCAAATCTTCGCTCCAGCATATGTTTTCTAATTTATTTGCACTAAAATATTTTTTGCATATTTCAGCTTATCTTTTTAAACTTTTTTGGACATAATTATCGAGAAAAACTTGCAAAATAGAAAATCATCAAAAGATCTCCAAATTGAAATCACAAAATAGCATGTGCTAGCTGTTGCAAATTTGTTACAGAACCAACAAGCAGACAATTCAAATTAAGATACAAAGAACCCATAAAAGTCACAATAAAACAAAACCGAAATCAGAATATAGTAAATATAAACCATGAAAATATTTATAGCAACAAAAACATGTATGTTATTGATAAAGTCACGTACGAGCAAATTTTAGATAGGTTTTTTCTATTTTAAATGTCAACATGAACACAAAAACCTTTAATACGTAGCACCTGATTTTAATGCAGAATATGTAATATACAGAAGTAAATACTATTTTTAGTAATCCTTTTTAGTATTCAGAAAGCGATGCAACGTAAGTGAATTTCATTGACACCCGATATTTTCTGCGATGATTTTGGCACCGCTTTCTTTGATCTAAATTCTCTGTTACACACAAAAACACACACATGTACATAATGTATCAATTTGTTTAGGACCCTTACTTGTTATGGACTGCCTTCCTTTGAAAGAAAGAATGAACCACGAGAGAATTAAATAATTGATCAGAGAAAGAGATGGATTATGTATTATATTTGCATAGGGAAATAAAATATAAAGTAAATTTTTCCGAGCAAAGATACCAATCAAAACAAAACGTTACTGATTGATTGATATATCATTGAATAAAACTAATAGACTAAGAGCCCGCAACGGCCAGACCTTCGTTATTTTAAAAAATCTGAAAGTTTCTCTGTGCATACCCCCTACTGAGGTAGGAACGATTAGCGACATATGAAGTTTGGATCATGTTGGCTTTGGCAGGGAGCAGGTAACAAAGGGGCCTCCAAAGTTTTGTGAAAGTATAAGGGTAATTTTTTTATATATTCTTGGGGATAGTATTAGAACTGACGTCACCCATTGCCAGACGCCTACTATCGTGGAACCCTCTACCAGACACCCTTAAACATTATCAATTTGTTAAAGTTGAAGGGTGTCTGGCAGGGGGTTACCACGATAGTAAGTGTCTGACAATGGGTGACGTGGCTTCCAATACTATACCGAAGAATATATAAAAAAATTACCTTTTATACTTTCACGAAACTTTGGAGGCCCCTTTGTTACCTGCTTCCTGCAAAAACTACCATAATCCAAACTTCATATGTCGCTAATCGTTCCTACCTTAGTAGAGGGTATGCGCAGAAAAACTTTCAGCTTTTATAAAATAATGAAGGTCTGGCCGTCGCGAGCTCTTGCTCTATAAGCGACTTAGTACTGAAAATGTTCCTGATTTATTGTCAAAACTATTACAACGAATATTGAAGTGTTCAAAGATCTAGTCAGCAGAGGTGCTGAACCTAAAAATTGTTTAACTGTATAACTTTGACCTTGAGAAATTGTTCAAAGCGTGTGATGTGAACTTTAAAGCGTTTATAGAATTAGCTATCGGGGTTGCTGAAGCTAAAACACATTTGAATTTGGATCCTACCAAGTGAGTCTGATCTGAATGGATCAATGCTTGAAAGGATCATGTGAGTCTGAACCAGTGTATGATTGAACGAAGAAGGTGAAGTGAGTTTGGCAATACGTTCTGACAATATGTCAAACTTCAAATAAAATATTCCGACAAACTGTTAAATAGCATGAAAAATTCAATAAGGTGATAGTTTAAGTCAGTACATATCACGCCTGACTCTAAAAACAGGCTTGATTTATTAGCATCTTTTAAATCAGAAGGCACATATAAAGAAGGCACATTAAGCCATCACAATTTCACCCAAATATGCCAATCATGGCGTGGAGCATCATAATCTCACACAGTAGAAAGCTACTGCACCACATTAATATATGTACATCTAAGCAGAAGTTTCTTAAATTCTATTTTTTCTTGGTATGAAGCTTTTAGAAACATTGCAAGAGGCCAGATCCTTAAGCGTCTTGTAATTCTTGTATTGTTAGCAATATTGTTAGCAATATGTTGTTAGCAATGTTGTCTAACTTATATGATTATGGGCCACTCGATGGAATACAAGGAAATCGTAGGTCAACGTAAGGACAAAAACTTTTAATAAAATGTTTATTGGGTTTAAATCATTCTTCTGATGGTTGTCTGTTGCCGAAAGAAACAAATTCTACAAATCAGACGCAGCAACGAAAGAACACGTTTACTATGACTATAATACACATTCATGGCGCAGCCCCAGCAAGTTTGTTTGTGGAACACTTAAACTTTTAAAACAACAAAGCAGCTTCAATTTAACAGAATACAAAAATTAATACTGAGTACCTCTCCGATTTGAGGCTATCTAGTAAAAAAAAATAAATGAATTCCAAAGATTTATAACCCAATGGTGATTTCATGCTTAGCATGATTTTTAGTACTTTAGTACTAAAATACTATTGTTCTTCAAGCAATTTCAACGAGGCACTATTTCAAATTTTACTTTAAAAATAAGAATTTTCATATTTAGAGAAATCCGCCAATAATTTGTTAATTTTTTATCGGTTCGGGTATTTTAATTAAAATAATTCATTGCAACAAACATAAAATATATATGTGTGCAACAGTTGAATAAAACCAATGTTTTACATTTTATCAGTTAATTGCTTTGTTGCGTCACCACACAATATCAATTCATAATAAAAATCTCTGTCTGCATGATGGATTAAAATTATTTGTTTTGTGTAAATCTTAGTCATAGTATTTTATGTAGATATAATACGGTTATTCAAGTTTGTGGAAGGTAGAGTTATTATCTGTAGTTTTAGAGAAATTGTTTATTTAGACGATATATGAAAATGGTTTACTTGCATTTTTTTATTGAGAGATATGAAGAAAGTTTTAATTTTTTGGCGATGAAGAGTATAATGAAGAAGAAACATGAAATGGAGAATCTGACTATTTACACTCGATCATTTGTTCGATCGAAGAGATTAAGTAAATTCATAAATCATAAATCACTAAACATAATAGATAAAGATCCAACAAGATTTTAACTTTTAAGTGTGCAGATAAAACAATTGAAATTTTATAAGTGTAAATAAATTGTATTAGTAAATTTCATTGAAATATAGTAGTTTACATTTGTGCTGTTCTTTTAAATACAAAATAGTTAAAGAAGCAATTTGTCTTCATTATTGTTGGTTTATGGAAAAAAACTAAATTTTCTTAAATTTGATAAATTTATTAATGCATTAAGAAGAAAATGAATTTGCAAAAGGATCAATGAATGAAGTGATTAATACAACGATTGGTTGTTAGGAATGTTTGGAAGTACATACAGAATACAGAATCCAGTTGTTTATCTGCTTATAATACATATAATGATTTGTTGCTGGGATTACAAAAAGAAGCTAAAGAGGCTAAAGAGGAAGATGCTAATTCATATGGATCGTCATATTGAATTTATTATTGTATGCTTTTGATTTGATTTAAATACTCTTTGTTGTTTGTGTTAACTGTTATTCTTGTTAAATTATTTAAATTTGTTTGTTGTATTTTCATTCCAGTCAGGATTCCCATTTGTTTTTATACAAAAATCCTATTGTTTTATACTCATGGTGATCCTTACGGTTAACTGTTGCCTACTCTTTTGCAGCTCAAAAATAACAACAAGCAACTAACAACAGCGGGTGAGATGGAGAAGTGGATAAGTCAACAACATCACTTACAAGGAAGTTAAGCAACACTGGGAAGGGAAGGGGAACTTAAACGGGTGACCGCTTGGGAACCTCACAAGAAAAATATGGAAATATGATTGAATCACATTGAAGCAGGAATATCTCGCCCACGGTATGCCAGTATACCTTATCCAGCAGCTCTGAAAACTGGCTAGGATTCGATGGCCCAATCACCCGTTAATCCGCAAGGTGAATCCGAAATTCAAATGATTAAAGAAACATACACTAGAAAGAAACAAAGCAAAACAAACCGGAATAATCAAATATCGTCCCTTAGCTATCGTACCCGGACACGAGTAGGAAACTGGAATGTCAGAACTCTGGTAGAAACATCGCGGTTAGCACAAGTTGAGAAAGTAATGAAAGAATATTACATCGAGATACCAGGACTCAGTGAAGTAAGATGGAAAAACAGCGGAGAGTTAACAACAACTGCAGGCAATTACATGATGTTCTCTGGTAAATCCAACACATATGAAAAAGGCGTAGCAATATTAATAACACCTAACGAAAAGAAAGCACTTCTCGAATGGAAACCAATCAGTAGCAGAATTATAACAGCAAGATTCCAATCGAAAATTAGAAATACAACGTTCATACAGTGCTATGCACCTACCAAAGAAGCTGAGGATGCGACAAAAGATGAATTCTACGAACAGCTCCAAGCAACACTGGCTAGTGCACACCGAAATGACATCAAAATAATACAAGGTGATTTCAATGCCAAAATTGGAACCGACAACACCGGAATGGAATCAGTCATGGGCAAACATGTACTAGAATCAACACGTAACAATAATGGAGACAGGCTCATCGATTGTTGTGTAACAAATCAAAAATTCATAGGAGGCAGCAAGTTCCCACACAAGAACATACACAAATACACTTGGACAACACCAAATGGAAGAACCAAGAATCAAATTGATCACGTACTGGTGAATAAGAAGTTTCTATCCTCACTACAAGACGTTAGGGCAAAGCGAGAAGCAGACATACACAGCGACCATCAACTGGTAATTGCAACATTCAAAATTAAACCAGCCGCTGTAAAACACAACAAGTCATGTCAGAGGAAATTTAACATCAACAGATTGAGCGACAAAAATACAAATAACATCTTCAAAGAGTCGCTCTAGCTCAATCTACCAAACAACAAAACCACCAGCTAACGAAACCACCCCTCCCAAAAATGGGAACAAGTTAAAGAAGCTTACGTCAAAACTGCTACAGATGTGCTAGGATACCAAGACAAATCACGGAAACCATGGATTAGCGATGATACATAGAAGAAAATTGAAGAGCGTCGACAGCTCAAGTTGCAGTTGTGTCACCAGAGCACAACCGAGATCCGCAACAAATATGAAAGTACAGCAAAACAAGTTAAAAAGATGGCAAGGAATGATCGCAGAAGATATACAGAAAGCATTCTCAAGACTGCAGAAACAGCAGCAGCTAATAGAATTATGCGCACACTACACAAATGCGTGAGAAAGGTCACCAACAAATATACAAACACTCCACCAATGAACAAAAGCTAAATAGATGGATAGTATACTTCGAAAACAACTGCCACCAACATGAAGATAATTTGCAGTCTGCGGATGACAACTATAACGAAACTATCAGCACCCATCCCCCCAACGGAACGGGAAGTTAGAGATGCCATACAGAAACTCAAGAATAACAAATCTGCTGGTATAGATAATACATCAGCAGAATTACTCAAAGCAGATGTAAACACAACAGCAGAAGCTCTAACCCCACTATTTGCTGATGTATGGAACGAAGGTGAAATACCAACCAAATGGAAAGAAGGTTTAACCATAACAATCCCAAAGAAAGGTGATCTAAGAGAATGCAAAAATTGGAGAGGTATATCTCTGCTCAACACAATAATGAAAATACTAGCGATGATCATTCTCGAAAGAATATCTCCATCAATTAACATGAAACTAAGAAATGAACAAGCCGGCTTTAGACCAGGAAGAAGCTGTACCGATCATATCAACACAATCTGTAGATTGAGCAATCAAATGAATGGAATTCACCATTGAATCTCCTCTTCGTGGACATCGAACGCGCCTTCGACTCAATCAACAGAAGCGCGATATGGAAGACACTTTGTGAAATGGGCATCCTGAAGAAAATAGTTGATCTAATCAAAGAAATGTATCGGGATGCTTCAAACAGAATACAATACAAAGGACAGCAAAGTGATGAATACCAAAACCACCGAGGAGTGAGACAAGGCTGTGTACTATCCCCGCTACTATTCCTAATAGTACTAGATAGTAACATGAGAAAGCTCGATGATGCAAGTCCAAATGGAATCCAATGGAATACAACAAGACGGTTCAATGATCTAGACTACGCAGATGACATCTATCTACTTACACACACACATACGGACATGCAGCAGAAAATACAGAAACTATCAACCCTTGCACATGAAGTCGGTCTCAACATTAATATCAGAAAAACAAAGGCTATGAGACTGAACACCAAAACGGTAACACCAATTACCATCAACAATACACAAGTGGACAAAGTTGACAAATTTGTGTACCTTGGTTGTACTGTAGCAAAAACAGGCGGGACTGAAGAAGACATCAGTAAGCGTATCAACAAAGCCAGCTCAATATGCTTCACAAGATCTGGAATGCATCCGTCCTGTCAAGAAAGACAAAGCTACGAATGTTCAATGTATGTGTCAAGTCAGTACTGCTGTATGGGTGTGAAACGTGGAAAAATACAAGAAAGATCACAAATAAACTACAGGTGTTTGTGAACAAATGCCTGAGAAGTCTGATCAAATGCTTCTGACCAAACGCCATCAGTAACCAGGAACTTCTACGACAGACAGAGCAGTTAGACATCGAGACCGAGATAAAACAAAGAAAATGGAGATGGATAGGACATACACTGAGAAAATCAGTCGAAGATATAACAAGGATGTCCCTAGATTGGAATCCACAAGGTAAAAGGAAAGTTGGAAGACCACCCATGACATGGAAGAAAACAAATTTATTATTTATAAAAAAATAAATTTATTATTTAGTAAATTTAAATAAATTTACTCTAAAATAAAAATATTAATTTTTAAAAAAATTCTTTACTGATTTGCTAATTTATTTCGGTTGCGGTTTTTGAATTTAAAAAAACATACAATTTTGTTTTAAGTTAATTGCTTTGCTGCCTCACACAATATCAATTAATAATACATGTTTCTGTCTACATTAACGGTGAACTTTTGTTTTGTGTAAAGCTTAGTCATAGTATTACATGTTGATATAATACGGTTGTTCATATTAATGGAAGATAGAGTTATTTTCTGTAGTTGTAGAGAAATTGTTTATAGAGATGGAAATGACTTGACTTGCATTTTGTATTGAGATGAGATGAATTATAAATTTATGTGCAACAAAAAAATAATAAAAAAAGAAACAAAGTATGGAGAATTTTACTATTTATACTTGATCAAATGTTCGATCGGGTTATTATGCAGCTTAAGTCAAAATAAAAAGGTTATTATGTTCATTTTAATAAAAAAAAAGCTGGTGTAGATTTAAATAATTGAAAAATATTGTAAACAATTTTGTAATATTGTGATTAAAAAATACATAAAGATACAAATAACTATGGGAAAAAAGTCACCTCTGTAAACAAAAATGGCAGGAGTATGATTTAATACTTCTAATATGATATGGATTCGGCAGTTTCCACATTACATGATGATATTGAAGATATATTTTTTGGAATATGAAAGAAAATATTGAGTTAAAGTGTACAAACAGTTATATTGAAAATGATAGCTACGGTTGCAGTTTGTTTTGAAAGAAAGTTATGGAATTGTCATTAGTTGGTCTTCAGTATACAAGAACAAAAATATTTGTTTTTATTATTGCACCCAGACAATATTAGTGAAGATATGATACTGTTCGTTTCAATATGAGGAAAATTACGAATGGGAATATAACAATCAAAGTTTGGGAGATTGGTGGACTATAAATCTACATGGATCATCCATCACATAATTATACTGTAAGCTTTATTTCTTTTTGAATTGGGTTATATAATTTTTGTTGTAATTTTTTGTGTAAAATTATATTCTTGTGTACACAACACTGATTTGTGTTTATGTAGTTTTTTTTATAGAATTTATAAAATAAGAGATTCCCCTATCAGGATTCCTATTTATTTCTATAAAAAGTCAAACTGCTTACGATGTATTTTTTTAAATTTTAAATCAATCTTAGCTATAATTTTATTAGGTGGGGCAGAAATCTAGGGCTAGAAGCAGGCAATTTTTTAATAATAGAGCACAGACTTTCTTTTAAACAATAAAAATTAGAGGATGGTTTCATAAAATCAGTCATGGCCTTCAAATGTATTGATTTAATCAAAATAAGATAATTGCAAGTTACCCGAAACTAAATATTTTCAATTCTCCAAATAGAAATTTATCACAATTGCTCATGTAGTACCATTAAAATTTTCAATTCCATGACATTAATTTTATATTCTGTCAAGTTAGCATAAAAATTTGATTGCCAATGTAGTCGTTTGTAGCAAAAGATCGCGGCTTTATTTGAATAACAGAGGCAATAAAGACATGTCTTAGTGTGTTATTATATAGATAGTCTAACTTGGAAGGAATGTGTACAGTCTAACTGTACAGTATAGTCTAACTTGAAAGGAATGTGAAAGAAATGTTTTTTCAAACTAAACATCGAATGTGACTTTACAATGAAAAGTCGTGGCTTGTTATCAAAAGACTAATTGGGTTATTATTTCAACGTAGGTAAAAATACGCTTCCATGTTGAGCTTTTAAGAAATTTGGAGCATTGAATCCACTTCATATGAGCAATGATGTTATAAAATGTTACACAGGTGGTTTTAAAACCAAGATGTTTTCGATATAGGAGTTTTTCGTCCAAGAACCAAGGAGCACTTAACCCAGTGAAAGTGGGGCAAAGTTCGGTTCTAAATATAAATTATCGGAACAAAGCAACTTTAATCTTGTCGAACATCAATCATACCATCATACCATCAATCATACATACCAGTGCATTCCAAATAAGCGGAAACTGGTCGTGAAGATAATGTAAAAACCAACAGGCTAGCAAGAAAGGATATTAGAGCGACTACCGTTGACCTGGCACCCTTATGTGAAATGCTGCTGATTGAGAAAACAACTCAAGAATATGAATTGAAGACGGATGAATAGAGAGGCTCATAAACGAAAATTTTTTAACTCTCTTCATCTCTTTACATGTAAAAAGGATGTATAATTGGTGAGAGTACACTAATTGGAATATTTAAGTTTATGAAAAATTAAAATTGACAAGAAATTAAAAGCTTTAGAACAGACTCGATTTGTCAAATAAACTAGAACAAGTTAAATTTAATTATCTGTAAGGTTCTTGGACTATGATATATAACTAAATTACAAGAAAATAAGATGAAACTCCAGTCGTTTTATCAACTATTGGTATCGCTTAACTAGCGGTTGATACCGTTTGGGATGGATTGTAACTGGTAAAGTGCTGCGATGATCATCGAACTAGCTGAGCTAAAATCATGTCAAAAAAATTAGATGACAAAATTCTATTGCGGTAGATCGTCAAACAATAATTACTAATACATGGTGTCCACTATTTTTTCGTACAAAATTCCCTGACTTTCCATGACTATCCAGACCAAAAATATGAAAATTCCATGACTTTTTTAAAACAAAACTAATAATTTTGTATACAAAAAACCTAGAATTCGGCTTAAATGTTTTGACATAAGTCGATGTTACATGACATGAGACATGTTTTAATTCCAACAAAGACATACAAAATAATTGAAATTCTGATAAATATCTAATTACATAAAAGACCTAGTAGAACTACATATATAGCTTTCGAGACCGATTATTTTATTAGCGTGGTCAAATTGTAGAACTCAATGCTTGCTCGATGCTCAATCTTTGTTTTTCAAGATGAATTTTCCCCATCTGTTTCTCTAATTGACATGGTCTTCGGCTATTTAAGAGTCCAAATAATGAATGGTGTGCTAAACATATTTAACTAATTAATAATAATAAATCGATTTAATAAAAACAACAGCATCGAAGTTCGATAAAATGTTTCACTTTTCAAAACTAGAAGGCAAAGGTTTTTCCCTTTCAATCGGCATTTTTTTACACTGACGTTGCAAACGTTTTTGCTCAAAAATCTACTGAAACCATTCAATTCGGGAATAATAAATTGGTGTTCTTTTCAAAAGAAACTCCAACTAAAAAAGTGTTCGAAGGCGGCTAACTTGACTTTTAGAAGCTAACGTAAATTATTTTGCATTTGAATATATAAGAAAATACTCGTTATATCTAAATGCTAACAGTATGAATAAGCCGAAATTGATAGAGTGAAAGCAGCAGGAGCTGTCAATATTAAACAACTAACTAGAGTTGGATCGATAAGCAAAGTTGCCGATAACCGATTAATCGGCTTTCTTTATCGGCCGATGCCGATTATGACTATTAATTAGAACGCTGAACTTTTCTTCACAAGTCGGGACAGTTCCACCAAAATCGGGACGCTTTACAACTTTAGTTTAAAATATTATGCATATGTCGCTTTTATTTTTTTAATTTATAGTTCGGCAAATGGCAAAATGTTTGTAACTGTTGAAAGCGCTTTTTTCCATTTGTCTGGCAACTATTTTCCATTCCTAGGTAAAACAATCTGCAGTCCTCAGCTTATTTTTTACCCAATAACTAGGTTGACTGTGGCATATTTGGTGGATTCATGTATTTAGGAATGAATTCGTTGTCATTATTTTAAAAACTTAGAGTTCGCAATGATAGATAGAAAAATTAATAAGCATGACTTTTAGAATGAATAGAACCATCATTCATAACACAGTTTAGAGAAGTACCATTTAAAAGAGCTTTTAATCTTTAAGTAACATAGGAATTTTTTCTATAATTTTGCACTAAACAGTTCGTAAATTAAAGTCATAAAAGAGCTATTTCATGTATATGTATGGGCCGCTATTTGTTTTGTACTTGATGTATAAAACAATTTGAACAAATTTACAGCTAGTCAAGAAGTTTGGTAAAATTTAAAAATAACCCATATGTCGATGGCAGTGACTGAAGTACTTTATTTAAAAGCAGCATTATTTTAAATTAACTTTTTCAAAAGTTAGAACTGTTAGGTTATCAAAAAAATCCAGAAATACATAAACAGATTTGATTTTTTTTTAAACAGCCCTCAATCTCATACATTTTTAAAAAGTTTTGCAACTATGGCTGACTATATTGTTTTAGAATTTGGAATTTGTTGTCTTTAAAACGCAATAAACAATTAAAAACGCATATGTTGATAATCGGCCTATTAATCGGACAAAAAGCCGATACCGATAAATCAGCAAAATGGTCGGTATGGCCGATTTCCGAACCTACCGAACCAAACTCGGGCCCGTTTTAGTGAGTCAAGCCTTGATTAGTTAACATCGGTTTCAGTCTGGGCCAGTTGTAAATCCAGTTGTAAATGCATAAACTGAACCAAGATTTAGTTTATTATATTCTGTGTTATTCACCTGTCTAATACATTGTAAACATGTGAAACTCATATTATGTTTATCTTCATTTTTATGAATCTTACTAAAGAGTAACATTCATAATACTCAGGGGTCACTGGTCTGATTAGACCGTGATACGGGACTTGGCGAACCCGAGGTACCTGAGCTATAGTGGGCTCTAGCCTGCTATTGCAAACCGTAAACCTGTTGTCATGTCTAGCGGGAACGGGGACCTTGGCTTAGCCGCCCGGATCGCGGGAAGGTGCTCCCTTATTAGCACCCCCTGGTGGGGTACCATCCTCTGGGCACCTGTCGCCCCCAGTTGTATATAGACTTCTAACAGGTATAGACGAAGGCCTGTTGGTGACCTTTATTACGTGTAAACTCGTGCGAACAATATGGATAAATATTTTAGTAACCTTTCAAATTTTTTAAAAACTTTGTTTTCGCCTGTTTATTATTTCTTACATCCTATCATGAAATATTGGCCTATGTCATATTTTATTATATGATAGGATTTATTGTTTAGTTACCCATTTTTAAAACAAATTATATTTTGATCAAATGACTATCACATTTGATAAAAAACCTTTTAAAATACACATTCAAAATATTTGTGGATTGAATGCCAACCGGGACGCCGTGCAACATCATCTCGAGCAAGACCAACCGCATATTCTTTTTCTTACAGAAACACAAGTTTCTGAAAACTATCCCTATGACGTAACACTAAATCCCAAATATAGGCTTGAATCAGCTTTTAAACTCCATCAAGGTGTATGTGCATACATACATGAGAGTGTTGCATATAAACGCTTTCCAAATTATGAAGTACATGGTGATGGCTACAGTACAGTAGTATTAAAGGTTTGTTTACCTGAAATTTCTTTTTTTACAATAGCTCTATACCGGTCCCCAAACAAACATAATCCCAATTTTTTTAATGACCTGACTAATGTTGTCGAAGAAATTAGACACAATTTCAAAGTTGTGAGGTTATCGTTACCGGTGACTTCAACGTCCACAACAAATCGTGGTTGAAATTTCCCAAAATGACCAATGACGACAATGGAAGGCAGGCCGAAATATTTGCTGCATCGCACGACCTGACGCAGATTGTAAAAAGCCGAACTTTCACTCCTCGTAATGGCGGTGATAAAAGTTTTCTCTTAGACCTTTATCTCACATCTATGCAAGATATTACGAGTGTCGATGTCGATAAGGGTAGTATTGGAAATTCTGACCATTATCTAATCACATCAGTTATCAAAACTGATTTGCTACAAACTGGAGTTCCCAAATCCCGTAAAATATTTCACTTTTCTAAAATGGACACCAATGGTCTCCGAAGTTTTTTTCAAGGTTTCCCTTTTGATCGTCATTGTTTTTATACTGACGATGTAAATGTTTCTGCTCAAAACTTTACTGAAACCATTCAATTCGGTATTAACAAATTCGTTCCCTTTTCAATAATGAAACCCCAACAAAAATATTTGTTTTCGAAAGCAGCCAAATTGGCTCTTAGAAACAAACGTGGATTATTTAATATTTGGATTCATAAAAAGAACTCTGTTAATCGATCCCAATATTTAAAGGCTAATAAAATATCAAACCAGATAATCGAAAACGAAAAAGCAGAGATTGACAGAGCGAAAGCGGCAAAACTTTCGAGTATGTCAATTTCTGACAGAAGTTTTTACAGTGCCATTAATTCTTTAAATTGTGGTACTAAATCTTCTATCCCTCCTATCATTGATGGTGACTCAATCATTACTGACCCTGCAAGGAAAGCTACATTGTTCGCGGAACGCTTTGCTTCAAATTCAACAGTTTTAGAAACTCCTAAAGAAATTCCTCAAATCCAGTCTTCAGGAGTCAATATGAAACAATTACATTTCAAACCCAAAATTGTCGAAAAACTTTTAAGGGGGTTAAACAACAACAAAGCTTCTGGTCTGGACAACATTCCTCCTGTTATTCTAAAAACATTTTCAAAAGAACTTGCACCAACCCTCACCAAAATATTTTATAAATCCCATAAATCTGGTATTTATCCATCCTGCTGGAAGTTGGCCAATGTCCAGCCTGTCCCAAAAAAAGGAACGAAATGTGATATTTCATATTATAGACCAATAGCCTTACTCCCAGTCATGTCTAAAATATACGAGCACTATATTAATTCACACATATCCAAATTTTTGGAAGACAACCATTTGATATCTGACAGCCAATACGGTTTTAGAAACAAAAGATCAACAACCGATCTATTGAACTATGTGGCACATCTTTGGAATAGCATACTTGAGAAAGGTGGTGAAACGTACGTGATCGCATTACACATCTCAAAAGCATTTGATCGAATTTGGCATGCCAACTTGATCAACAAGCTCGTTGCGTACGGTTTTCATTCCGCAGTCGTGAAGTTGATTCAAAATTTTCTGTCTAACCGATACATCTCGGTATCTATAGATGGCTTTTCTTCTGAGTCCAAATTAATTAACGCTGGTGTACCCCAAGGCTCAGTTTTATCTCCCACTTTATTTTTAATTTATATCAACGAACTGTTGCAAATCACCAGTAACCCAATAAATAGTTTTGCAGATGATAGTACACTGCACAAGTCATTCGTTCCCCTATCTTCAAAGGGTAAAATGCATGAACGAATAAATCCCGTCCGGAGAGACGCTGCCATAAACGTAAACGAGGACCTAAAAAAAGTCGCTGAATGGGGAGACAAAAATTTGGTCAATTTTAATTCCACCAAAACACAGCTATTGATTGTTTCCAGATCAAAGACCGAGTTTCCAACGATATTTCAATTAATATGTATGACGACCAAATAGACGAATGTGAAAGCATTCGTTTATTGGGAGTCACAATATCCAATGACTTACTCTGGAACGATCATATAATGGCCATGGCAAAGAGCGCGTCAAGAAAACTCGGCCTCCTCAATAGATGTAAAAAATATTTTACTTCGCATCAATTACTCCACATTTATAAGTCCTATATTCGTCCCTGTATGGAGTATTGTTGTCAAGTTTGGGGCGCTGCATCTGTTACTATCCTGGCTCTTTTGGACTCTGTTCAAAAGCGAGCTATACGAATTGTTGGGGATCGAGATTTAACATTAGGTCTTGATTCCCTGCAACATCGTCGCACTGTTGCTGATCTCGTTGTTTTTTATAAATATCGTCACCAGCAGTGCTCGGATGAAATCAGGTCTATAATGCCTCAGACATATGTTTTTCCCCGTTTTACTCGTCAATCGGTTTGTGCGGGCAGTCGAACTGTCGAGATTACTCACTGTCATAGTAATAGAATGCAAAGAGATTTCTTTGTGCGTACATCGTACACATGGAATGCTTTGCCCGAATCAATAGTCTCGAGTGCCTTCAATCCACGAAGATTTAAAAAAAGCGTCCACCTTTACCTCAAGACGCATGTTGTTGTGGGACTTAGGTCTTAAAAGGTATCTATGTGTTGTTGTGACACATTTTGTAATTCCTACTACACAAAACTTCTTATTAAAAAAAAAAATAATAATAAAGATAAACATAATAGTGTGGAGAGGTTGGATGCCACAATAAGAGGTTCCACACATTTTAAGGAGGTCTGGGGAAAATATTGGTTTGGTAGAGCTGGTCCAAGTCTAATTTTCCATACTTGGCCCCAGAACATCAGACCTTGGGCCATTTGAAAATGTTAAACCTGGCCCGAACCACTAAAGCTGGTGCGCGGGCCTGGCCCAAGTTTCTTTCCTTATGGTTTCTTCTTACCTGGGTTTCGAATATGTTAATTTGAAAAGTGTTTACAGTGCCATAAATTCGTATTCTATTTGTACTACTTTTTGCTTTGCTTCAAACACCACCATTCTGAAAACTTCTGTAGAAATACCCCAAATTCCGTCTTCAGGAGTTCATATGAAAAAATTTCATTTCAAAATTCAAACTCACAATTGTCAAAACACTTTTAAAGGCGGGTTAAACATCAACAAAGCTGGACAACATCCTGAACAAATTTTCAAAAGAACTTGCAGATTTTTATTTACAGATTTTATAAATCTATAGTATTTTTTTCTTCGCGCTAGAAGAAGCCCAATATCAGTTGATCCACAAAAAAGGAAAAAGATGTGGTAGACCAAAAGCTTTACTCCTAGTCCTATCCAAAATATATGAGCACTATCTTCATTCACATATATCTAAATTTTTGGAAGACAACCATTTGATGTCTGATAGCTAATGCAGTTTTCGAAACAAAACATCAACAGCCGTACTACTGAACTTTGTATACCGTTGTTGGAACTGCATACTTGAAAAAGATGGTGTACCCTACCCTACCCCTACGTTAGTGCTTTGATTTTTTCTTTCTTTATACAAGGTTAGTGGATTAAGAATTTGAAGAAATTTTTGAGGGGCTTATTTGAGGTTAAAAAGCTTGGCATTTAAATCACGTAAAAGTAAAAGTCTGTTAAAAAGAAAAAAGTGAAACTCTGTTGAAGAATCATGCAAAAATGTCACTGTTCTACATTTAGCTATGTGAACAGTGAATGGGTGGCCAGAGAAATTTGTTGTGGTGGGACGAAACAATGTAGCAGACTCGGGTAAGATTGATTTGATCTCCTTAGAAAAAAGATCATTTCTAAATTATTTGTAGAATATTGCGAAATATGCAACATTTACTAAGATGGCTTTTTTAGTCTAAATTAATCAAAGCTGGTGCACTCTAGCCCTAATTTTGTCCCCACTCTATTTTTAATTTAAAAAACGAACTGTTATAAATCTACAGAAACCCGATAAATAGTTTTGCAGATGGTAAAACTGCACAAATCATTGGTCACCCAATATTCAAATGATAAAATACGTCGTCCCCACAAAGATGCAGCACTAAAAGTAAACTAGTAGCTTAAAATTCCGATTGAGGTAACCAAAATTTGATCAAGTTTAATGCCAAAAACACAGCTATTTTTCCTAGTTTGAAAACTGAGTTTCCCAACGATATTTCAATCAATATGTGTGGAGATTAAATACGTTAATGTGAAAGCATTCGTTTATTGGGAGTCACCATTGCAGATGACTTACTATGAAACGATCATTTAATAGCAACAACAAAGAGCATGTGTAGAAAACTCGGCCTCCTCCATAAAAGTTAAAAATTACTTCACTCCACATCAATGACTTAATATTTATAAGTCATATAGATATATGCGTTAGTTAGTGCATTATTAGTAATGGTTGAGATCACACGCTGTCATAGCGACAGAATATAAAGGGATTTTTTTGTACATTGACGAAAAAATATTATTTTGAATGTACAATTCTAGAGTATCTAAAAATTTTTAAGAACTAAAACACAAAATATAACATTAAATAGATTGTATTATAAACTATGTCGCTTGCAAAAATATTTTAAATACGTATAAAGAGACATAAGTAAAATATTAAGAATACATGCAATATAATTTTTATTTTTATAAAAACGTTTTTGTTAAAATAAAATTTTTCCAGATAATAACAAAAATTCCATGACTTTCCATGACTTTCCCTGACCAAAATAAAATCTCCTGACTTTCCATTAACCGAAAATCAGTCAATGATGATCGATTGGAAAAACTACTTTAAGGGTTGATAACTCCATATAAATAATAATTGTAAGTTTCGTGTTAAACCCATACAGAAAACGCAACCCAAACTATTTTTTCGTCAGATGCTCTTCGTAGGAGGTACAAAATACAATTCTATTTGACGGATGATCCATCGGAATTATCAAATTTGAATCTTGTTCTGCTACTGTAGGGTGAGTGCTGTAGTGGCATATCTAAGTTTTTCAACAGAGAACATATTTTTGTATCAACCACAAATAAAATATCCAAAATTGCTTGCTGAACTTAATATAGAATAATGTAATCATTCTTTAACAATGGATAGCGAGAAGAAAAAAATAAATAAATAGTTATAAAACAAAACTAAAAACGCTTTTCGAAAACTTTTGTTCTGTTTTTACTTAAAAAGACAGAGATAGACAATCCGTGAACTAAACTTTAAATTTCATTTAAAATAGTTTACTGCAAGATGTAAGATTTATTATTCACTAAATATTTCTTAAACAACCGCAATTGTATCAACAGAAAGAAGCTGTATCGAACACAAACTTGAATTAACAAAGAAATTTTATACAATTAAAAAATAAAACTTAAACTACACCTTAAGCCACCCAATGTTAATTAAAAGTATAACAATTAAAAATCATACAATCACCCCTTTAAAACAGTAACATACAGTAAGAAAATAACTTTTATGTTCTTTCAACTCAATTCATTGAAAAATAAATAAAAGTAACGAAACATTTTCAAGTTACATAGAAGGAAAAAATCTATTTTATTCCTAACGTAAGCAAAGAAACAGAAACTTTTCATACATTTTTTATTACATTAATATACTTATATTCCTACAAGTATGAAGTAATAATATTCGTATATAAAATATAGTTATGAATAGTATGAAGAAGACAAAAACTTTTTATGAAAGAAGAAAAGAGACAGAATTTAGATTAAAAAATAAAACAAAAGTACTGCACTGCTGAACAACAACAGTTATTCAGGATTTTAGCATATGAAAGTCATATTTTGATTGCTTTTATGTAAATAAAAAATTAACTTTTGTACCTTGTTTCCCGCCTTTTTCTAAACAAAAGTTTGTTTAACAATTTTTAATGGTTAGAGATGGTACAGTCGTGATAAACTTTGTTAAAAAAAGGTATGTGCATGTTTTACTAAGGTGGTGATAGTAAACAATTATAGTTCCAGAAAAAAAAAAGTTTTGATATATCGTCTAATATACATTGGTGACATTTAGCACAACTGTTATATTGTACATAGACAATTTATATTGTTTAAAGGCTACGACTGTCGGGAAAAAAGCTTTATGTTGTTTTGATTTAACTTTTGTTCAAAATTAATAAACACAACAAAATAAAAATATGACAAATACGAAAAAACTTCAAAGCAACATAGAAAACTCATAAAATAAGCGGAGAACGTTCTTGGTATCGAAAATATCTTTCAAGATTTTATATAAAAATTCATAGGCAAAAAAGGCCTCCCAAATTGAACATTGCTTTTCTGATTCGAATTCTTGGCAAGAGAACATTATCAATTATCTCTGTAACTCCTTAGTTTTACAAGTACTGTAAGTTGTTGAAACGTATCTCGAACATTATTAAGAAATCCGGCAAATGCATATTCATCAACCTTTTTTTGTCCAACGTCTCCTAAAAGTTAGTAAAATCTTTCTCACTTCTTGACTGTAGACTGTAGTGAGCAAGGACAAAAAACTACACAACTTTTTTTTGTAATGGAAAGTGACCACGTGGCAGTTGCAATGCAGAGCTATTATTAACTAAATTAAATGTTAGAGTGCCCATACCTACCCTTTCCCTTCACATTGTCAAATTAAGAAAATAATCTCGTCATTCCATTTTAAAATAAACCCAGAGTGTCCCATATATTTGTTTTAACCAACCACACACCTCACCTTAAGGTGAATATAAGCTCAGCTCTCTCTAATAAACTTTCATACAACAACACGAATCAAACAAGACCAACAACAACTCCAACTATTGTAACAAATATATCTGACGAAAAGATAAATGCAAAAATCACCAGTAGTCCGCAGCGGCAGTTAACAAATTATAAATTCTATTCGTAATCCATATACGAACCTCACAAAAAAAATTTAAGTTTTAAATCTCACAAAAAAGAAAAAGACGATCGCTGGGAAAAAATACATTTTGTAGATATTTTCTCTAAATGGATTTGACATGTTATTTGGTCGAAATCGGTGACAACTCATTTTGCATGGTGTCTTAAAGCATAGGTTAACCTATTGCCTATTTTACAACTTTTCTCGATTTTTTCCAAAAAAAAAATGATAATGAATGCTGATAGAAAGTTCTGTACATTTATATAATCAAAATTAGCCAAAATATGACAATTGGTACATAAAACTGACCATAAATCGACAAAACTTAAGCAATTGCTTTTTTTCAAAGAGTGGCACTAAGAAGCAGGTGAAAAAAAGTGAGCAGTACCGGCTAGCTACCGTCTGTAGTCCACCTACAGTAGTCCACCTGACGGAAAGAATAAAATGCTTAGAGAAGATAACTCTTAAATTAAATTCAGCAGTATGATGCTTCAGTAAATTCAATGAATTCATAGACACAGTGATTGTGAACTTAAACTAGAGTTTCCTCAAACGAGTTCAAAACAAGTTGAAGTTTTCCAGGTTGGAAACTGAGCAGCTACGGCTAATGATAACTTAAAGAATATACATTTATAATCGTTTTTAGAGCTGAAAATCTGCATTCTACGGAAAAGTGCTTTAACTGAAAAATTGACGACAGCAAAAATGTTACGTACCGCAAAAATGTGTTCACTTCATCCTAATTTAAATATCAAAAAGCCACTATAGTGATTATACCGACGAGTAAAGCCCATAACCGAAAATGATCACAAAAAAACACGGTTATGTTAAAAAAATTACTATATGTGTTATTATGGTTTTCCATATTATTCAGAAAATTATCAAGACGAACTAAACAACATAAAATACGTAGCCAGTAAAAACGGATATAAAAATGAAATAATTGACACATTAAATAGAAAATATAAAAACAAGAAACATTTGCGAACCCTAGCAACATTGAAGAATGAAGAAAACTTAGCAGGTAAAAAATACGTAGACGTAACATACAATAAAACAACATTCAAAATAGTGCAAAAAAACTTAAAAAAAATATGGATATATTGCAGCTTACAAAAATAAAAATAAAATAGAAAACTACCTATAAACTAAAAAAACCCAAACCTTAGACACAGGTGTTTATAAGCTTACCTGTGAGGACTGCAGTAAATTTTGTATAGGCCAGACGGGGCGGTCTTTCACAAAAAGATTTGATGAGCACACAAATGAAATTAACAGAAGCGATCCAAAATCCAGATATGCCCAACATTTAAAAACAGGAAAACACAAATACACCAATATAAACACAAATTTAACCATATTACATAAAAAAAGAAAAGGACAACATCTAGATAGATTGGAAAAAATAGAAATATATAAACATAAAAACAATAACAACATTTTAAATGATAAAATCAACACTAAAACTCACAAAATATATGACATAATAATAAAAAATAGCTGTTGAAATAGTATATAAGTAATAGTTTAAGCAAAAATTGTAATAATAATTTAAGAACTGAGGATGACGTAAGTCAAAATCGATATTCTATAAAATAAAAAACAAAATCCAAATTGTTACTATAAGGAAGTTTATATTAGTATTAATAAAATAAAAAATTAAAAATAAACAGTAAAAAGTATATTTTTAAATATTGCATTTTAATTTTAAAAAAATTAACCGAAAACTTCTAACTGAGTAGCGTGATCAGGATGAAGCTAAAGACGAAGAAAGTTAGGATGCAATTCCCAGCCAATTTCGCAAAATTGAACAGTTCCGATATTTTAGCTGCTGCTGGGCGCATCTAAATAAGTTTTCTGTTCGAAATGCAAAACACTCATTATTAGAAATTTAATTAAGAGAGAACGAAAACATGAGGAGAATACTGAATCAGCTTATACGGCAACACTTACCTGGGGTCAGGGAATGAAAACAGATCAAAAGTAGATCAATCCAAATTTCTAACAATATTGTCACGCAACGCTGAGTTTCACAATTCGAATTTCACATTCCGATTCCGATCTGAGCCAGATATGCAGAGTGGACCATCAATGAACGAAAAGGAAGCAAAGGAGGCTGCAAGAGGCAGAACAGGTAGATTACGTTTTGTTCTCCTTAGCATGATGAACTCCAATGCTTTTCCCTACAGATTTTTACATTCTAAATCACCTTACCCATTCTGAACTCTATTTTTGCTGGCATAAGTTTATTAGCAGTGTCACTCAGGTGATGTTACCGCACAAAAACATGTTGTTGTTGCAAAACCGAGTTCGCAGATTATACTGATGTTGTGATTTTTCAAATGAAGATTTGAGCTTTTTTTAAATACGATTTCTGAGGATGGCCAGATGATTTCATCGATCTAGCCCATAATTAACACTCTCCTTGGGAGTGTAAAGTTATTATAAAGTTGATATGTTGTCCCATCTGAGATTGGATGTTGTCCAAACAACTAGAATGCGGAGAGTATTTAGTGGAGCTATATGCACAGGGACTCAGCAGAGACTCTTATGTAGTATGGGGGCCCTTTACATACGCACAAATTGCAGTGAGAACTGATTTATTCACTCTTTACGAAGCATTACTCTAAAGAGTGTATACTCCAGTTCTAATATGTTGAAAATGATAGTCCGATAATAAGCTCTGAAAAGATTTATTCAGCCATTGATTACCATTGTCGCTGTGTAGAAACTCGGTACCAGAGTATATGTTTTTAGTATATGTTAAAAATACATCCATTTACAGAAAGGCATTAACTTTAGTTGACGTTGCGTTCCGAAAAGGTTTGAGTAATATGAATTTAAAGATATGATCAAGATATTACCATATTACCGAGTTTAGAACGGGGATGCGGTCCCAAAAAAATCTATATAGACTCTCTGCCATGGACGTTCAGCTACGAATATTGCATCGGCTTAAGCAAAATCTGGTTCGAAGTCTTTATCTGTTTACAGGTATCACAAGACACAATATAGTTGTGACGCCATATCAGCGTCTTCTTTACACCTCCACGGGCAAAAGTACTATCATCATGATGCCTCTTGATTATTTTCGCAGTTATTGGTTTGAGTAACCACAGCCTTCACACCGAATAATCATTTTAAATTGCATCATGCTTTGGTTCCACTCGGATATATAGCTTTCCATCCAAATGTTTTACCAAAGGAAAATATTTGGGGGACAGTTGGACTTTAGCTATTGTTATCGTGTAGTCCTTTATCATCAATAGGTTTGTTTCATTTACGTGGTGTGTTAGTGTTTAGTGTAGTCATACAGATGAGATAGAGTATCAGGAACTATGTTTTGAGTACACTTTTGATGAATATTAATAATGTCCATATGTTGAAGCTTTATGCTTAACCTAGCCAGTTGACCACTCAAGTTTTTCTGTAACATAAGCCACTTTAGACTTGAGTGGTCAGTCACGATTGTGAATTTGTGACAATTAACATTGGCCCTAAATTTATTCACACTCGGAATTGCCGCAAGACACTCAAGCTCCGAGACCGAATAATTTCGTTGAGCTTTGTTTAGTTTCTTCTGCATGAAGGCTGTCGGACACCCTTATCCTTCATCGCCGACTTGAAACAAGACATTACCAACCCTTGTTAGGCTAGCGTCATACCGAATGTAAAACTATATATCATAGTTAGGGTAAATTAGAACTAGAGCTGAAGCTAGGATAAAATGGTACCAGAGTCTAGTAGAGCTGGATATTCTGCTACTACTCGTACCTTATCAGGATCGGTTCTAAGGTCTTGTTCATAAATCAGAAGAACCTAGATATCGTTCTTCTTTTAAAACAAATTTGCTTTTGCCAAGGTTTATTGTCAATCCAGCCGCTTTCAATATTTCGGATGCTTAAGATAGAATTTCCATGAGCTCTTGGAACGTTGAAGAGACCTACAATAAGTCATCTAGATAGACAAAAACATGTTTATAAGCGTAGCGAAGTACGCCGGGCCCTCCTAGTATTAAAAATTCTAACAATCAAATTTACGATCTCAAACTATCATACCAACACACATATTACAAAATTGTCGCTGAAAAAAAAACACAACAATCAATAATCAATTTTTTATCCTCTTTCATTCTCAAACAATATATATTAAAAATTCTAACAATCAAATTTACGATCTCAAACTATCATACCAAACACACACATTACAAAATTGTCGCTGAAAAAAAATGCAACAATCAATAATCAATTTTTTATCCTCTTTCATTCACAAACAATATATATTAAAAATTCTAACAATCAAATTTACGATCTCAAACTATCATACCAAACACACACATTACAAAATTGTCGCTGAAAAAAAAAATACAACAATCAATAATCAATTTTTTATCCTCTCTAATTCACAAACAATATATATCTAACTAAATATTCAACGTATTAATATATAACACACATGGCCAAACCGCGGCTCGCGAGCCGCATGCGGCTCTTTAAAAGAATAAATGCGGCTCTCGAAAAGAAATGAAAAAATTAAACAATATTTAATAATTCATAAAAATTGTAACAAAATTAGAAATAATACATATAATTTATAATGCTGTTTAATATAATATGAAAATATAACAAGTAAAATAAAAGATTTAAAATAATAATATAATATGATTTAATGCAATCATATTATTATATTTAGGTCCGTCCTGTCGAAGTTACTACCATTGGAGTTTTTTGCGAGTTTGTTTTAGTTTGATACTACTTTACTTCGCGAATCAAGATTAAGTATAATCCGCTGTTATAAATAAATTTAACTAATTTTATTATTTAAGGTTATACGTTTAACATATTCTAGTGGACTAAAAATAAAATCACCTGTATTCGTTTCAAATTAATGCACAAAAATCTTTCTCAAAATCAAAAGTCTTTCCTTTTGGATTCGTTTGTTTTTCTATGATTATCTTTTTCTGCAATTTTTTTATAAACAATATTTTTGATATTTTATCTTTAGGCAATTTGCCGACGTTAAATTTAATGTATCCTTTAATATTCCAATTAAAAAATGAATAAGTTCATAATTAAATAGAATTAAAAACACGTGCAAATCCGACATATACTACCTCAACCGCTTCTACATCTACGACAGTAAGATATTACACTAAACCAAAAACGAAATTAAAAACTTAAGGAAATTGCAAGAAAAAAACGGTGATTTCATCTCTCATAGCGAAATATAATATTTTGCGTGTTTTTTATGAATACTCCGTTTTTTAATTTAACTGTTAAATATGTCAGACCACAAACAAAGGCGATATGACGGATAAAATCGTAGCTTCAGGCAAGAATGGGTTGAAGCATACGCATTCATCGATAAAGGGGAAAACCTTTGTGTCTTATATGCAATGAAACACTTGCCAGTAATTTAAGACAGTTAAATTTTTGCCAGTAATAACAAAACCAGTAATTTAAAACGGCATCACGAAAAAAACCATAGTAAATTTTTGGATAGTTATCCGTTGAATACCAACATCCGAACAAATAAATTAAACTCTTTAAAATCTGCATTAAGTAGTCAGCAAACATTATTATCATCTTTTAGTTCAGAAGCTGATAATACTACCGAGGCTAGTTTTATGATCGCTTGGAACATCGCCCGTGCTAAACGACCTTACACTAAGGGGAAAATTTATCAAAAAGAATATGGAACAGGTGTTTAAAATGCTGGATCTTTTAAATATCAAATTGCACAGATTAATTAGCAATGTTCCAGTATCACGTCATACCACTGAGCGACGTATTACGGAAATAAGTAAAGATATTAAACAGCGGCTACAAGTAGATGTAAAAAATTGTGTAGCTTTCAGCTTAGCCCTTGACGAATCAATCAATATACAAGACACCCCCCAGTTAGCTGTATTTATCCGATACGATTCCGAATCTTTAATCGTAAAGGAAGAACTATTGGATTTGGTAGCACTTAAAAATACTACTCGTGGTATTGATACTAAGAGTGCCCTTGATAATATATTGTCAGATACAGATATTCCACTGAATAATTTGGTAAGTGTAGCAACTGACGGAGCACCTGCAATGTTAGGAAAAAATGTAGGCCTTATTAGTCTATTAAAAAATGATCCAAGAATACCCGAATTTTGGCACTTCATTGCATTGTTCATCGTGAACATTTAGTTGCAAAATATTTTAAATACGAAAACGTAATGAAAACTGTGCTACAATGTGTGAACTATATTCGGACGAATTCAAAAACCCATCGCCAATTCAAGAACTTTATCGAAGCACTGGACTTTGAAGATCATTGTCAAGATATAACATTTTACTGCCGTGTGCGATGGTTATCCACCTATAATGTTCTAAGCCGATTTGTTGATTTAATGGAACCTATCAGAAATTTCCTTAAAGAAAAATAAAAACACTATCTGGAATTAAAGAATGATGAATGGATTAATAACTGTATGTTTTTGACTGATATAATGGAGCATCTGCAATCCCTCAACCTAGCTTTACAAGGAAAAGATAAAGTTATTGCTGATCTTATTCAAACGATTCTGAGTTTTATTAAAAAAATTCATTTTTTTCAACGAGATTTAACAACAAAAGTGTTCAACCACTTTCCTCGTCTGAAGAACAGACTCTCTAAAATTAATGATAACAAACTGAGTGAATACGACAGTAAATTAGCAGAATTATTAAAAGACTTTCACTTGCGATTTAATGATCTGAATAATTTAAATATTTCTCTTAATTTACTTGTAAATCCATTCGAAATTAACATTATTAACGAGGGCTTATCGATTCCTTGTTATATTTTGCATGACAGTGCCTCAGGAGAAATGGAATTACTAGAGCTACAGGAAAATCACATTCTTAAAATGCATCACAAAGCCACACAATCTCCAAATGAGTTTTGGAAACTAGTGTCTCAATCAAAGTACCCCAATTTGAAAAAAGCTGCTGCCAGATTACTGTCCATATTCGGTACAACATATTGTTGTGAATCACTTTTTTCAACAATGAAGTTTATAAAATCAAACCACCGTTCACAACTTACAGATAAGCATTTAACGGAATTAATTCGTACTGCGCTAACAAACTATGAACCAGATTTCAAAAAATTCACGGCCAATTTACAAACAAACATGCCATCTACCAGCAGGCATGTCATGTAACAAACTTTAAATATGTATTTGTATGTATTTATAACCATAAGTACATAATTGTTTTTTCAATAAAATAAATATTTCCAAACAACTGAAACTTTTGAAAAAAAATTTTTTTGTGGCTCTCGAAACGAGAGATTATTGTACTGCGGCTCAACGTGTAGTGAAGCTTGGCCACCTCTGATATATAAGATAAAACAACAAAGAAAAATAACGTCCATACTCTCTTAGATCAATGCATAAACTGAAAAGAAAATATAAAATACTATAAACAAAGTAAAGATTTGGACGATTCCATTTGATCCATTTGATTTGATTTGAGGGGAGGCAGTTGAATTCAAAAATACATTATAATTCGTCTATAACTTTTTTATTTATGATCTGAAAAATCCCAAAAATCTCTCAGATCTAGGTTACAACAACATCAGTTAGCAGTGAAAATTTGGAATGAGTGAAAATTCGAATAAAAAAGCCTTAGGCTGTACAAAGTACAAAGTTAGCGTATTAATATATAAGATTATTATAAAATGTGTTTTAGAAAATTTTTTAAGATATTAATAATTTTTGTTTGTGAAAATATTCAACCGCCATTTTATTGATTGAATATTAATCTTGAAATATATTTTATTAATTTATGTACAATTAATATAAAATTATACCATATAATATATAATATATTGATTATTATTATTTATTTTGCAATAGACTTGTGAAAAAGAATGATAGGTTTTTTCTTAAAGCTTATATAAAATTTGCACAAATAAAACAACATGAGACACCAAACTTTGTTAGTGCAAATATAAAATCTTCAATCGCCATTTTATTTATAATCATTAACATTATATATTTTGTTCAATAATTTTGATACAAACTTAAATAAAATATTAGTACATTATATACCGAGGTGATTAAGTAAATTTTCTACATTGAGGTGGATATTAATTCGCGAGAAACGAAGTTTCGAGCGAATTAAGCACCGAAATGGAGAAAATTTTCTTCACCGAGGTTTATATACTATTTTTTTTACTACTTGATATAAAAAATGCAATAAAACTCTTTAATTATTCACAAAATAAAATGTCAATTAATAAGCAAATGGTGAATAAATAAAAATTTTGATTTGGTGAAACATTGTGTATCATATCATTGGATTGCGTATTGGATATTTATTATTCAGGACTGCTTAGTTAGAAATTTATTTTCAATGAATTTGCTTAAAACTATATAAAAATCACATATGCTTTGCATTAAAAAATATAGCTTTTATTTATTTTTGACATGAATTGAATTGAATTGAAAATCTGTTCAATATTGTTGAGTCAAATTTAGATTTTTTTAGTCTACAACTCACAACCAAACAAAATTTCTACAGAATTCTGTTTAACACGAATTAAAATTTCAAATAAACTAAACTATAGTTGCAAAGAAATTTTTGCATTCATTCATTATTTATTATTATTAAAATAAAATCAAAACGCTTATTATTTTTTAATATATTATTATTATTTTAAGAAGAAACTAAAAAAATTCAAAGATGAACTCAGTTAACAAACGAACAAAAATTATTTTTTCATTATTTACTAAGGTGCTAAAATATTTATTATTAGGTGTGGGGAATAATTATTAGTAACCTTAGCTGAGAAAAATACCTTTTGTCTTGGGTTTTTGAGTAAATAATTGAAATTTCTCATGCAAGTAGTAAAAATAGATAATTATTATAAATTTTATAAGAATTACAGAAATAATTCATAATTATTATTTTATTTTTTATTAATGGGCTATTATTTTGAAAACGTACATCGAAAAAAAAACAAATATTTTAAAAAAATCTGAAATTTTGATATATTGTTGGCATTGACGAAAGGAAAAAAGTAATTTCTGCTTTTATTTTTTGAGTATCTGAATCGGAGTTATGCGCGGATGAATTTCGAGGCTTTTTCACGTAGTTTTGGTAATGGTGGCAATGTTTTGTATATTTTTGCAAGTAAAAAGGAAAATAGTTGAATAATTGAAATAAGTAAGTTTAAAATTAATAACTTTTCTCTTTTCCGCTAGGCGGCGCATAAAACCTTGGTTTACTTCAAAGCTCATATTTCAAAAAGTGCCTTTTTTTTTTTGTTTTTCACAAATTTTAAAGTAAACATATGCAGCTATAAAATTGAGAAATAAAAAGTAAGCAATTCAATATGGATTTTTTCTTCCGATTTTTTAAAGTTTGGTATATGAAAAATTCACATGTGTTTTTTTATTAAGTTAATAATCCTGTACTAAATGTGGATCTAATAAATAAAACATTTCATATTTTAACACCTGCAATAAATTTGAACCATTTTCTGTGCGGTTAAATGGTTAAAAACTTATTAAAAATTAATTTAAGTGAAGTGGTAAAATAAAGGAATTTAAATTATTAAAAGGGTCTGTAAATGTTTATTCATTTTAAAAAATGTCTATTCAGCCCCTTTTTACTAATTAAAATCTCATTAGAGACTCCTTATTTTAACATTTAAAATTTCTAATGACGCCCACAAGCGGTTTTTGGAACAAATTATGCTTGCATCTAATCAAAATATATTAAATTGTACCTACCTAATTTTACCGAATTCTACCTATGTCAAAACTATTTAAAAGGTATATATATATATTGATGTGATTGCCTTATAGCAAGTATATTCCAAAATATTTAGAAGACATAACGTTTAGAAAAGATAATACATAATAGAAATGCCTTTCAAATTGTGCTGTAACTTGTACGGACTTAAAAATCATAAGCGGACATCAAAAAATGTGAAACTGGTCACACCAACTGTTATTCAAAAAGCTGCGACCCTAAATTTCACTTTGCGTGATGACCAGTTTATATATAAAAAATGTGGCACTTATATCTATAAAAATAAGGTAAATTTAATTTTTTTATTAAAATGAATAAAAATTCATATGCCACTAATATTTTCTACAGCAGCTTTCATGTTCGGAAACTATCGATAGTGAAGTTATTTCTATAAATCAGGATGTTGAAAATGTTTTAACGAACGAAAATATTTAAATACCTCCAGCATCTTTAGATCCATCATCAGCTTCGCTTGATACTATATCTCCACCAGTTCTTGAACTACTTAATGACACTTTAGAATATATTAACAATGTTCTTGGAAGGTTAGCCGAATCTCATATCAAACAAAAACATATTACATCAGGAAGTTATAAAAAAATTGCAAGTCTCACATCGGCAATAAGTCAAAGAATATTTCAAGTAGATTCAGTTAAAGTGTTATCACCAAACGAGGAATGTGTATATACATCATGGCTTGTGAACCTTAAAAAGGAATTTAAAGATGCCAGCTCTAAATCAAAACAAGTGTTTTTGTTGACAATTCTACCACGTAAATTTTGGTCAAATCAACGTATCCAGGATACTCAATGGTAACGCAGAATGAGATAGAAGCTGCACAATAAAGTTCAATAAAGTTCAAGCCACAATCCACCCAATCGTAATTTACTACAAATCATGTAATGATAAACTAGAGGTTTTATCTTTTGTCATTATATCTGATCATTTAATGCATAACACAGTTGCAGTTCATAAATACCAGGAAAGGTGTATTGAATTCATTGAAAAACATCCAAGTATCAAAAAAATTTTATATTTTACTGATGGTTCAGCAGCTCAATATAAAAATAAGAAGAGTTTCATAAATCTCTGCAAATATATTGATGATTTTAAAATACCTGCAGAATGGCATTTCTTTGCAACTGCCCACGGAAAGGGCCCATCCGATGAGCTTGGAGGAACACTTAAAGGAGAAGCCCAGAGAGCTTCGCTTAGAGGAGAAAAAATATCAACAGCAAGGGAAATATTTGAATGGGCGGAAATTTGGTCGAAAAAAACAAACCACGTTATGAAGTTTTCATATGTGTCTTCAGGAGATATCGAATTACAGGAGCAATTTCTTTCGATGCGGTTTTTGGACATTAAAACCATAAGTGGAACTCAAGGATTCCACTGTTTTTTACCGTATAACACTACACCCGATAAAATAATTGCCAAAATGTTTTCTTTTTTTGATAATCATAAATATTTCAATTTAAGAGCAAAAAGAATTATATAAATTAATTTTTTAATTCGTTAATTTATATAATATTGATTAAATTATAATGTTTATAGAAAAAATATTTTTTTAATTTTTTTTTCTAGTGATAGTGTTGGTGATGTTGATATTATAACAAAATCTTCGATCATTGGGATCTCCTATTCTTATTCTGAATAAAAACCTGTTTCTCAATCAGAAATACACAGAAAATGGTTCAAATTTATTGCAGGTGTTAAAATATGAAATGTTTTATTTATTAGATCCACATTTAGTACAGGATTATTAACTTAATAAAAAAACACATGTGAATTTTTCATATACCAAACTTTAAAAAATCGTAAGAAAAAATCCATATTGAATTGCTGACTTTTTATTTCTCAATTTCATAGCTGCATATGTTTACTTTAAAATTTGTGAAAAACAAAAAAAAAGATACTTTTTGAGATATGAGCTTTGAAGTAAACCAAGGTTTTACGCGCCGCCTAGCGGAAAAGAGAAAAGTTATTAATTTTAAACTTACTTATTTCAATTATTCAACTATTTTCCTTTTTACTTGCAAAAATATACGTAAGCCGGATGAAATTTGTGGCACTTATTCACAAAACATTGCCACCATTACCAAAACTACGTGAAAAAGCCTCAAAATTCAACCGCGCATAACTCCGATTCAGAGTACTCAAAAATAAAAGCAGAAATTACTTTTTTCCTTTCGTCAATGCCAACAATATTTCAAATTTTTTAAAAATCAAAAATTTAAAAATCAAAAAAAAATGTACGTTTTCAAAATAATAGCCCTAATATAATTTTTCATACAAGAATTCCAATAAAAAAAAAATGAAACGTTAAATTGTGATGCTTAAGATGACCATATTTGATGATCTTAAGTAAGGGGTTTTTTTTTGACATCTCACAGTTGTGACTACATACAGAATCGCATTTAAGAGGTTTTTGTCTTAGCTAAGAGAAAAGTCTTTGCTATGACTATTTTTACATCTGTGAGGGTATGTCAGAATCAGTCTGTTGACGATGAAAAACGTGATCTACGCAGGTGAAAAAGTCGAATTTTGAACTTGACCATTTTTGATTTTCCTGAAACTTGGCATATAAGTAGTATGGACAAAATAAAAATACAGCTTATTTTAAAATTTTTTTAAAGTGCACAGTTTGAGCATAGGGGGCACGCCAACATGCATGAAAAATGAAAATTCTTCCAATTCGATGTAACTTTGAAACTAAATTGCTCAAGAACGGCTCTACCGATTTCATCAAACTTTTTTTTGATTGATAGATGATTAATTAGTCGTTTGAAAAAAAATTTATTTATTGTTTTTATAATTAATTTTTAAATAAAAATATTAAAAAAACTTTTTTAAATATGGCGCTTGGATCAAAGATCAATTGGAATTTAATTAATTTTTTTTCTGAAAATAGTTCTATCTTTACTCTAAAATATATCAAATTTACAAAGAGGCTAAAGTTCTTGTTCTTGAGATATTTAATTTTAAAGATTTTTAGTACGGCTGAAATTCGAGTTTTTCTTCATTTTTTAAAACAACTTCCATTAACAAAAAATTTTAAAATCAATTAAATTTTAACTTTTTTATTTTTTAAATATAGTTCTAGCCTTCCTCTAAAATACATAAAATTTACAAAGAGGCATTAATTCGTGTTCTTCAGATATTTAATTTTAAAGATTTTTACTTCGATTAAAATTCTAATGTTCATTATTTTCTCGAACTTCAGTGGTTAAAATTTTTTGATGATAAAAATTGTTCGAAAAAATAATGAACAATTAGAATTTTCGAATGACTAAAAATCTTTAAAATTAAATATCTCAAGAACACGAATTAATGCTTCTTTGTAAATTTGATATATTTTAAAAGAAGGTTAGACTTAGATCTATATTTAAAAAATAAAAAAAAGTTAAAATTTAATTGATTTTAAAATTTTTTGTTAATGGAAGTTGTTTTAAAAAATAAAGAAAAATTCGAATTGCAGTCGTACTAAAAATCTTTAAAATTAAATATCTCAACCTCTTGTAAATTTGATATATTTTAGAGTAAGAATAGAACTATTTTTAGAAAAAAAGTTAATTAAATTCCAATTGATCTTTAACCCTAACGCTATCGTTAAAAAAGTTTTTTTAATATTTTTATTTAAAAATTAATTATGAAAACAATAAATAAATTTTTTTTCAAACGAACTAGTTAATCATCTATCAAACAAAAAAAAGTTTGATGAAATCGGTATAGCTGTTCTTGAGCAATTTAATTTCAAAGTTACATCGGATTGGCAGAATTTTCATTTTTCATGCATGTTGGGGTGCCCCCTATGCTCAAACTATGCACTTTAAAAAAAATTTTAAAATAAGTTGTATTTTTTATTTTGTCCGTACTACTTACATGCCAAGTTTTAGGAAAATCAAAAATGGTCAAGTTTTCACAACTCTGTCTAGAACACGTTTTTCATCTATAAAATTGTTGGAAGTTGAATAAGCAACCGTCTTCATGCTTACCATCATCTAAAACAGTTAACTTCTGTACAAAAAGTAGGAGTAGTTTTTTTAAGATACTTAGAGAGACGTTTCACGAGACCTGAAAGATTAATCGGTGTTTAAAAACCAAACTACTGTTAGTAGACACTATTTTGTGACACCAATAACCAAAACATCAAAATTGTTAGCTTAGTTTAGAATCTAAGGTTTAAGGTACATCACTGTTGATTAATTAAAACTCAGAAGAAAAGCTGTATTGGGACGAAAATATTGTAAAGTTATTTTCTTAAAAAAAAAAAACAAAATGAAGTTTCTCTTTCATCAAATTAAAAACCCCTAAAACATAGAAAATTAAAACCCATCCCTTAAAATTTTTTATTGTAGTTTACCTGAATACAACTATAAAACCAGCCTATCAAAAATTATAAAATAAGTTTAGGTAAAAAGGGTCAAACGTTGAAGAAATCATACATTCATACTGACACATAATACGTTTTGCTGATATATTTAACTAAAGTGTTTGTATGTTGAACGTATATGAATTATGTTTTTAGATGTGTTTCATTAACATCATATATTCATATAGATAAAGGATCAATTCCTTAAGATTTATATAGAAGACCCAATTTAAGATTATAGCAAAATATGCGAAATGATTTAATGATAATTTTGTTTGTTTTTGTAGTGAAAAATGATTAAATTTTAAAATATGTATGGAGAATACTGAAATTAATTCTTTTGAATTATTTAAATATTTAAAATCTTAACTCTTTTGTATTGGTAATAGTACCTTAACATGATTTAACATCTTTATTTTAAATAACTACTGGTTGACCTGCCTTAAGTGTTTGTATAATATGTGCTTTTTAATGTTTTCTTTATTTTTATTTTTATTTTATTTTATTTTATTTATTTACAAAAGAAATCCATAAATATGATTTCACATAATATACAAAAAAACAGAAATGATTACAAATCAAAGATGATTAAACTATACAAATAATAATAGTAATCATTAAATTATAAAAAAAATTAAAAGAACAAAGAATTAATAAATAACATTAATAAAATTAATAAATAGTTGTACCTAAGCTTTGCTTAGCCGTCTAAAATAAAAAATAAAAAAAAATACATTTCCTATGTATAAATTTTAAAATAAAAATACAAAAGTATAAAATTAATATACAAATAAATTATAAATTACTTATAAAGTTGACTTAAAATATAATCTAAAAAGGTATTCAGAACGAAATTGTCAAGGGTTGTTTAATTGCAGGTAGTGTTTTTTAATAATTTACTTCGGTCTGAAAGACCTAAGTATTACATTCATGAGCTCAAAGTGAAATTCTTACCCCCACTTTTTTTGACATTTCTCGACGTTTTAGGACCTCCTGATTCTAAAAGAGCAAAAAAAAAAAAATGTATGTCTGTCTGTCGGCCGGCCGTCCGGCCGGCCGTCATTACCTACGCTGCAGGGAAAACCACTGGAAGGATTTCAAAAATTTTTTTTCTAAAAATAGGTATACTCAAGGGACAGGTCCGAAAGGACGCTGTGTTCGATAACTGTACCGGAAGTGTGTCAAAAAAATCATTATGTGTGTCAAAACAAGGAAATTTGCATATTTTTGGCTTAAAAAACGTTCATTTTAAGTGATTACGAGTAGGAACATTAAATTTGGAGAAATCTTGATGGTCGGGATTGGTATGTGAGATCAAAAACCAGATTATTGCATTATAAGTTTGTCAAAAAAAGTTGTCAAGTGTGTCAAAAGAAAGATTTTTATTTATTTTTTTACCTAATTTTTTGGGAAAAAAATATAAAATTAATTGTTTGTTTAAAATGAAGTTTTATTATTATTATTATTGAGAATTATGGCATTAAGTTTGTCAAAAAAGTGTTGTCAAGTGTGTCAAAAGAAAGATTTTTATTTTTTTTTCCCAATTTTTTGGAAATAAAATTGTTTGTTTAAAATGAAATTTTATTATTATTATTGAGAATTATGGTATTATAAGTTTGTCAACAAAATGTTGTCAAGTGTGTCAAAAGATTTTTATTTAGTTTTTTACCCAATTTTTTGGAAAAAAAATAAATTGTTTGTTTGAAATGAAATTTTATTATTATTATTGAGAATTATGGCATTATAAGTTTGTCAAAAAATGTTGTCAAGTGTGTCAAAAGAAAGGTTTTTATTTATTTTTTACCCAATTTTTTTAGAAAAAAATAAAATTAATAGTTCGTATGACATGATATTTTATTATTATTATAGTAGTCTAAGATCCGGCTGCAGGATTAGTGCGCTCATCGATTTTTTGATAAAACCAAATTTTTATGTATATTTATAATTAGGAGAATATATATCTACCAGGTTGCCTATCAAAATTTGGCCGCCAGTATTTTTAATTAAATTGTTTTTAATTGATTTTTGGGAAAAAAATTTCGTTCACTTGTTTTTTAAATAAAATATCGTCTACATCACGGCAATTTATATAAAGATTCTAAAAATTCACGGTTGCTGTTGCGCACCTGGCCGCACCTGTTCGCAGCCAGGTGTAAACAGGTATGATTTCGATACATTTATACGTTCATAACGTACATTGATTAATTCTATATCAAATTTAAGCTAATTTTTTTCTATTTATTATCATATATGGTTGCCTAATTAAATCCGGCCGCAAATAAGGATTGTTGGCTGTTAAAGATGATAAATATTTAAGGTAGAGTGAAAGAGAGTTAGCACGTAACATCATTTGTCAGACGAGGATAGCGATTGCCAGCTGTGCGACGCTCTTAAGCCATTGCGCATGCGTCGAATGTTAGTGTTCTCAACCACCGGGGAGTAATAAAGACAACTATTTATGACGACGATTTATACTCCAAAAAAATTGTCTTCCTTTTCAAAATGACAAATTTAAAAATTACAACCAAAAATGGTAGAATCCTAGTTTATCCTCCCAAATAAATTTGCGTTTTTTTTTTCAGATAAATAGAAAGATTAGGTCCTCTGCATCCTAATTATGAAAAAAAAAATTTGCGGAAATGAGTGGGTCAAAAGTTATAAAGGATCAAACTTTCAATTTTACCTTTTTGAGTTTTTAGAAGTAACTTGATTTGATTTTTGATTTTTTTTTTGACTCGCTTCTGCGACCTTGCACAACTTCGATCAAAAATAGCACAAATAATTTGCCGTGATGTAGACGACATTTTATTTAAAAAACAAGTGAACGAAATATTTTCCCAAAAATCAATTAAAAATAATTTAATTAAAAATACTGGCGGCCAAATTTTGATAGGCAACCTGGGAGATATATATTTTCCTAATTATAAATATAAATAAAAATTTGGTTTTATCAAAAAATCGATGAGCGCACTAATCCTGCAGCCGGATCTCGTACTATAGAGAATTATGGCATTATAAGTTTGTCAAAAAATAATGTCAAGTGTGTCAAAAAATGATTTCATTTAATTTTTTAGCCAATATTTTGGGAAAAAAAATGTAGCTGTTTTTATGACGTAAATGTAATTTAAAATGAAATTGGACATGGAAATTTTTGAATTTGTTGTAGTTTTTGAAATATTTTTGGAATTTTGAAAAAGTTTGTATTTTTGATTTTGTAATAATTTTTGCAATATTTTTAGAATTTCGGCAAAAGTTTTAATTTTTGATTTTGTAAGAATTTTTGAAATATTTTTAGAATTTTGAAAAATTTTTAATTTTTGATATTATTATAATTTTTGGAATTTTGAAAAAAGTTTTAATTTTTGATTTTGTAATAATTTTTGCAATATTTTTAGAATTTTGGAAAAGTTCGAATTTTTAAGAATTTTTGGCATATCATCAGAATTTAGAAAAAGTTTAAATATTTGATTTCATTCTAATTTTTAGAATATTTTTGGAATTTTGAAAAAGTTTGATTTTATTTAATTTAACAATATTTTTGGAATTTTGATTACAATTATCCGGCAACGTATTGATGTTTCGTGTTAGTTTTGTAATAAATTTTTAAACAGAGTCTATCTCTGAATACTTGTACTTTAACAAAGAGTTATGTTTGATATTCATCGCTGCCCAAAACTAAAAACCATGTCCTCATAAAAGTTTTGTTGCCGAAAACTATATCAAAATCCTTAACCCAGACCGAAGTCTTGATATCTCAGAGCTTGAGATTTCAGCCCCTCCATATTTTCAAATTTGATTTATTTATATCGAAGTCAAACAGATCGGAAATTTCATTAAAAGTAGATGTCATGGCATTGATTGGTTCATGCATACCATAGTTAGTTCTGTGAAATTGAATATTTAAGAAATCATGCTTACGTAAGGTTTTATTTGGGACATTGAATGATATATTCTCAAGAATGTAAGGAGAACTCATATTTCCGTTTATGATGTTTGCTAAAAAGCAGGATGATAGAAGTTTTCTTCTATCATCGAGATTAAGAATGTTGAATGTGTGGCATCTTTCCAAATAGGATGGAAGTAGTGCGAGGTTTTCATGATATGGGATACTGGGATCATATCTTCCTCCATTCTTGTAGTGAAGAAAGACTAGAAACTTTTTTTGAACTTTTTCTAATCTTTTAATATGCACTTCATAGTAAGGACTCCACACTTGAATAGCATACTCTATTTGAGAACGAACATAAGCAAAATACAATGTTATTATGCAATCAATATCTTTTATGTCTTTGGTCCAACGTTTAAGAAATCCTAGCATTTGATTAGCTTTGGCTATGGTGATATCCATGTGCTTATTGAAAGTTAGGTTTTGAGTAAAGGTTATACCCAGATCTCTAACTTCACAAATTCGGGCTAGTTGGATATTATTGATATCGTAGCTGAAAATAATAGGATTACACTTTCTATAATGACTTATGACTTTGCCTTTATCAATATTCAGATCCAACTTCATTTTGTTATACCAGTCACTAATATGACTAATATCTTCTTGAAGCAGAATACAGTCTTTAATCGTGTTAACAACTTTAAAAATTTTCATATCATCAGCGTAAATAAGTACCTGAGAGTTACCTATTATTTTGGCTATTCCGTCAATTAAACAAATAAAAAACCAAGGTCCAAGATGTGAACCTTGAGGAACCCCAGATTTTACCTTGATGTTATCCGAGTATTTGCCATTAATACATACGTACTGGCTCCGATTGGATAGGTATGATTTTATCCACAGCACAAAGCGTTTCGAAAATCCGAAATCATATAGAGCGTCTAATGTTTTTAGGTGACTACAAGAGTCAAAGGCTTTTTTAAAATCCGTATGAATTGTATCTACTTGTTTATGCTGCTCAATTGCTTTTATGGTAAAATTTTTAAACTCCACCAAATTAGTTGTCGTTGATCTGCCAGGAAGAAAACCGTGCTGATTTATGGAAATGGAACTTGTTATTCTTTCTTTGAATGTATTACACATAATTACTTCGAACAATTTATGTATTATCGATGTAGAAGAGACCCCTCTATAACACTTTATATCATTCCTGCAACCCGATTTGAAAATAGGTGTGATTTTAGAAATTTTCCATTTATCCGGAAAAGAATGAGAAATGAGTGACTTATTAAATAATAGCGATAATGGCAACGCTAGTTCGTCCTTAAAACGTTTTAGAAGATAGGATGGTATTCCTTCAGGACCACATCCATCTTTAAGGTTATTAAGAGATTCAATAATTGTTTCCTCAGTTATAGTGGGTGTATCGATAAATATATTGTTTTGGTCCAAGACATTTTCAGAAAAATTGTGCTGGTTAATATTTTCTCCTTTATAAACGGATTGAAAAAAGCCTGCAAACATATTAGAAATTGTTTGATCATCCGAAGAATGAGTATCATCTAAAGTCATAGTTTTAGGAAGTATACGCGATTCTCTTTTAGATCGAAAATAATTCCAAAAATGTTTCGGATTCGATTTAATTTTTGTTTGTAAATTCTCAATATACTTATCGAATTTGGAATTATAGTAACTTGTAAATTCACTAGAATGTTCATTGAAGATCTTAGAGTTCTCTTTTGTTCTTTTGTTAAGCATGTTGCGGTATGCTTTGTTTTTTTTATTTTTGAGATTAATCAGTATATTATCATACCAAGGGGGATATTTTGTAGAAATAGTTTTTTCGAATGGTACAAATTTTTCAAATCCAATTGTGAGCAAAGACAATCATTGATATTTTTATGTTGAAATTCAGACGACCAATCAATGTTTGTTAAATATGTTGAAAAATTATTTTGTACTTTACGAAAATTAAATTGAAAATCATTGCTAATAGCGGATCGGTTGGATTTTTCCTTAGTCCTGAGAGATAGTTCCAAACTTTTGTGATTAATATCGTTCGATACAAATGGATGATTTGATTCAGTGATATAAATCCAATCAACATCATTAGCAAAAATTAAATCAAGATACTTATTTCTGTTGTTAGCTATACCGTTAGGCTGGTACATGTCAAGAGCAAAAACGGTGTCTAAAAACATAGACTCAACGCTGTTTGATACATTAGATGGCAGCATACAATTGGATTCTATGTCAAAATCCCAGTTTAGATTTGGTAAATTGAAATCTCCAAAAATTAGAATTCTGTCTTCAGGGTTAACATCGCCGCATATTTCACTAATCACTTCAGAAAAGTTAGCATACACCGTGTATGGGGAACATGGAAGAATGTACACGACAAATATTAATAGATTCATCTTTCCAATCCCGATTTTAACACATAACATTTCCAGAGATTCTATCGAGAGCTTAACCCTCTCACTTTGAATGAAAGATTTAAGCGCGATAAGAACTCCACCACCACTTGATTTTTTACTATTCAGAATTGAGCGGTCACATCGATAAACAATGTATTCTGGAGGAAAGAATTCTGAGCTGGCTAAATTTTCATTTAATGATGTTTCACAAAGAATGTATCCAAAGAAATCTGATATCAACACAAATTTATGAAATTCAGAAGCTTTAGAAGACATTCGATTAACATTCTGAAAATAAAATGAGATAAGATCCGGTTGTTGTGATTTATAAAATGTCTGTTTTTTCTTAATTAAATCAGCTTCCTTATTACACGATTTATTAACTATAACCTTAATGAGATCAGTAGTATTGGCATAAATGGCTCTTTTCGCATACGAAGGTAGTACGTCGTTTGAACAATTTTCTGAAAACAAATATTGAAATGAAACGGTGTGTCTTGTTAGTGCCACGATAATATGAGGTTCACTCTTAAAAATCTCAATTTCTTCACTAGAAAGTCTGATGCAAATAACATGTTTATATGTTAAGCCTTGAGCTTCATGGATGATTAAAATTTTACTGGTAGGTGGAATTTTCAAATTAGATAATAAATACTGCTTATCTTTTTTAAGAAATGTGATATAAAGAGTATCATCTTTTACTGGAACGCTAAATCCCAAGACCATTTTATTAAATGCTACAGATTTCATTATAGAATTAGTTGTATTAAAATTTGGATATATATCTGAAAGAGCAAATACAATATCAGAAGGACATCTATAAGTTAGTGTTAAGGAACTTGTTGAGGTGACAATCTTACCTGGATTAGAGTACCTAAAATCGACAAAGTGATTACGATCGATAAAAGGAATCTGTTTATTGTCTCCCAAAACAAACATTTTCTTACAACCACTTAAGAAACATACCAGACCAATAAATCCGGCGTGTACCATAAGATATTCATCAACAAACACAGTGCCAAATTTTTTAGTGCAGTTTACCAAATAAGATGCAATTGTGCGGTAATTCGATTCAATGTCTGAAAAATTCAATTTTTTGGCTTTACAGAACTTCATAACCTTTTCTTTAACTCCTTCTCTGGACGCGCATAGAACTAAATCCGTCTTGGATATATTATCATAAACGTATATTTTTGCTGATTTTAACGAAGATGCTGAATAAGGTAAAGTATTTTTAGTGTTTGTATAGTTATTATTAAAATGATTAATAATGAACTGCTTAGAAAATTTCAAATAAAACATAATTTCGATTACTGAATTTACAAAATAATTATCAGAATTGGATGGCATGAAATTTGGAGATTCAACGGATGACATAGTTCCCTTCGGTTTGACTTGAGGTATATCATCAAAAATGAACCGCGACGATAATGCAAATTTAAAAGAGAAAAAGTTGTTAATAGGAACCAGAATTTTGAACTTAACATTATTAAAAAAACTACCTGAAATGAAAGATAAAACTACTTGCTGGCTTAATTTAACGCGATCGATACAACAATTCCATCATACCCATCTGCTATTGTTTTTATTGTTTAAAATTTTTTGATGGAATCGAAAATTGAAAGGGTTTTGAAATAACTTTGTTGTAAGATCCAGGTTCACATGGAAATCATAGTTGGTGATACTTTTAAAATAGGGTATACGATTGGAGTTTTTTTTAATTTTAAACTTGACAGCCTTTGGTAGCTGGAAGTGTAGTGGATATTCTTCGGTTGCTGCTAGTTGTTCAGGTGTTGCAATGAGGTAGTTGATCAGGTGATTTATCACTTATTAAAGTATATCAGCAATATTTGTTGTATAATAAAACTTGGTGTCTTTTGAAATCATAAATTCAAGCAATTTCTTTTATATATGTTTCCCAGGAGCGCTTTAATTATTAATGCTGTTTTTCAATTAGATAAAAAATATTTATAACGCAATGCGGTGCGTAAAGAAAATTTTGTTTGTTGGCATTGTTATTATGGAATTGGAAGTTATCGAGTAGGAAGCAAGTAGGAGGACAAGTGGTTCTGCGTGCTCGCGTAATTGTGGATATAGGATGAAATATCTATTGCTGAGTAATGAAATTAAATTTAACCCTTTTAAATCAAACTCTTTGATACAGTTGCCTTAGTATCGAATTGCCTCATTTTTGGAGGTTGAAGAGGAAAACGGGAATGTGTCGGAAGGAGTAGAATGGAAAATGTAAAATTGGTACTCGAAGTAGGTGAGTTTTGAGTTAAGTTGTCTTGAGATTGTTCCCTAAAGCAAGCTTTTAATCTGTCGATGGAGACTAGATTTTTTTTAATGTTAGTATTTACATTTTATATAATTTTTTTAATCGAAATCGTTTTTAAATCTGTGTTTACGAATGTCTATGCGCTAATTTTTCAACCTATACTGATTGTAATGCATATAGTTTTTAGATCACTGTATTTCGAATTTATACAACACATACGAAGTGACATAGAGGCAAATAGGATTCAGTCAAAACAATTGTTCAGGAGAAACTCTCCTCTATCGTTATATCTAATTTTGTTCAAAAACATTGAAATATTTTGAGAAGACCTGGGACAACAACTTGTGTTCTGAGGTGTTGATAGACACAAATATTTTTTTGATATTTTTAGTTTTTATGAATGGCAAACTAAACAATAAGTCCTATCACATCTAAAATATTACGTAGACCAATATTTCATGATAGGATGGAGGGAATAATAATAAAAACTTGTAGCAGGTGCTCTGAAAATGTGAGCAAGTTTGTTTCTTTCCGCCGTTATTTTGAGCAGGGAATAACGTTCCAAATTCAAGGAATATTCCATAGCTAAGATTGATGTTGTTCCAGTTGACTGAATATAATTCATCCATCAACACCCCTAAAATATCATATCTGACAAATATATAACAAAAAATATATAACATACATATATAACAAAAAAATCAAACTATAAAAAACCAAACAACATCAAAAACCATAACAGCGAAAGTTGACACTGTCACAAAGTCATTGTATCAAAAGATTGTTGCATCGAAATTTGTTCGATGTACTGGAAAAATCATATCGTCGAAAAATAGAGTGAAAAATCATTTTATCGAAATATCATAACATCGAGAATATTTGATATAATTAATACTTCATTACATAGAAAAATAGGGTAAACCCTACTCAGAGCTAGGAATATTGTAAATTTGATGCGAGATATCTGCAGTATATAATACTTATTATATTGATTTATATTTTTGGCTATGCATATTCACCAAAAACCAAATTTTTATTAGAGTCAGAACCATTAATAAATTAGTCAAATTAATCGCACTCCTATGGATGTGGATTAAGATTCGGTTTGAATAGAGGTTTTGAAAGCATACACTTAAACTCAATATTTAGTTTCTTTTATTTTAACTGACATAAACAACTTAATTTATGTTGATCCTTATCCTCAGATTATATTATATACAACTTTTAATAGCGTTTTAGATTACAATGAACGGGGGTGACTGCCCATTGGATCCAAATCCTCCTACTTTATTAAAATTTCATAAAAAATAGTTTAAAATAAGTAGAGTTCAATCTTTCCTTAGAATCTTTAAATGCAGAAGAAAAACCTTCCATATAAAAAATTTGCCGTCAATTCATGACCTATTTACTAGGCAACTATCTTAGCATGATAAATATAAGTCAAGACGAGACTGGCTATAAAAATAGAAATAACAAATCAGGTCGGAAAAATGATAAAAAATGAAGTTTTGAAAATACCAAAAAAATCGAGGACAGGAGAAAATAAATGGCGTGTAGTAGTAGATTTTAGGCGATTAAATAACATGAGTATTGGTTATGTCTTTCCAAAACCCAACATCGTAAATATTTTAGATCAACTTTGGCGTTCAAACTATTTCTTAACATTGGATTTAGCTGACGGATATCACTAAATACCATTAAGTCCAATAGATAAGCTGAAAACTGTTTTTAATACTGAATTAGGGCACTATCATTTTAGTAGGATGCATTTTGGGTTGAAAGTAACTCTAGCACCCTTGCAGTGAATAATGAACACTATACTTACTGTTTCTATTAGTTTTGAGATCAAGCATTTTATTTCAAACAAAATCATCACATCTGACCACACTTTTGATTTTTTTTTTGTATAATTTACCTGCTCACAAACGTTGCTGTTCGAATTGCTTTGAAGACTTTCTACAAACGATGGATCTGCATTAAAACGTTCACCACCATTCCACATCTACTAATTTTTAAAAGTCCTCTTAATCAAAATTAGTCAAAATAAGGCATAGTAATAAAACTGTCCATAAATCTACAAAATGATGCCAAGTGCTGAGATTCCCTTAATTTTGCTGAAATTTCCAAGAGGAAAAGATCTTTTGGTAGAACAACTTTGTAAAATGCATTTGATTGTAATGCAAATATTTCAATATTTTAACCCTTCAACCAGAAACCTAAAACTTTAAAGCCTCATGTCGTCAACAATTCGATAAACTAAATCAACCCATCAGTATTTTGTTTATTTGCTTTTATTTTCAAATATCGCAGTTTTAAATAACTGCTTACCTCAATGAAATAAACTGTAACATCTCCTACGTACGAGTATATTCAAATAAGTTCGCCTTTATTGCCATGCTATAATAAAAAAAATATAATTCATTTTTATCATCCCCCATCGCCATCTCCATTTTATCATATAAAAGCATAGAACATCATTCTCAGAAATATATATAAAAAAAATCAGCATTTTTACATAAAAATAGTTGTTGCTAGATTGCTTATTATTAGTTTTTATTTCAGATAACTTTGGTGTGGGCACCGAGACTTCAAGTCACCACAGATTTTTATTTTAGGTCCAACAATTTACATCATCTACAAACAAAAATATCTAAAATTTTCTTTCATACGTATTACTAACACAAATATACACTTAAACAAAGAAAAACGTTTACACAAATAAAATTATGTTTTTATTTATTGGAAGTAGAGCTTTTTATATGCTTTTGTTTGTAGATGTGTATAAAATTTTTTTTCTTCATTCAAAATGTATTTATGTTCAGATAATATGGAGTATAATAAGTATGGAGGAAAATGCTGGTTATTAATTATTTTAAATTGATTTTGTGTGTTTTTCTATTTTTGGATGTCTGATGTTATGGAATTTTGAATGATTGTCTTTTTATAAAAGAGTGAAAAATTGGTTCAACCCGTTGAAACTGTAAACTTAAGAGAACGATTAGTCTTTTAAGAGATGTGTGAAAAATAAATCCTCTGTCAAAATATTATATCTTTTTATTCGTTTTGTTAAACTGGTTCTGTTGTTCAGTTTTACATCTTTTCTATGATTATTAATTCTCATTCACAAGTAAAGTTTTGAACTGCCTCATTTTACAAATATCACAGTCTTAGAGTTTATATAAATATAGAACTTAAATACAAAACTGTATGAAGAGAGATGAAAAAAATCGTGATAGCAAATTTGTTGAAATAAATTTCTCTTTTCTCCATTTTGATTTGTTTTCCAATGTTTATATTTACCACCACAAATTTTTTATTAAATTTAAAAACAATTCTAAATCTAAAATGCCAAAAGTTATTAAATGTTTTCTTGGTAGTAGTCATAGAGTAAAACAAACAAAAAATTAAATTTGACAGATTGGGTATGGTTATCGATTGACCAAGGTGGACATTTTTTCACTTAACTAGTTGGACTTGCGATTTTTTAACATTTTTTTTATTAAGACTCTGAATTTTTTTTGGGACTAAATGCCCGCTCTTAACATACCTGTCTAGCATTTATTAACAGTGGAACCATCGTAATCAAATATAATTCTTAAATTTGTTCGTCAAGAAATGACAATTCAATATCTACAGAAATTTGAAAAGAGTTAATGGAAGTCGGTGTCACATACCCGAGTATGCATTTAAAAGTATATATAAAAGACGTCAGATGATACCTAAGTCGTATAGAATAACGGATTTATAATGAAATTAAAATATTTTAAATAAAACTTCAACATTTTATACGGCTTCAGTTGCATTATTGACCCAGCTCGTAAAATCGAACCACGACATTGTTCTGATCTAAAAATCTTGCACAGAAAAAAAACTACAGCAATCATCTCGACCTCATCTCGACCATTTAACAGTTTATTATTCAAACAAAGAAAAAATAATTGCAAACAATTTCACTGTGATTGGGACAACTACAGGTAAACATCTTCCTCATTACAGAAAGAGAAAAATTTTTCATTTTAAAGTAAAGTAGTATTTGAAATTAATTAAATTTTTTTTAAATTTCACATAAAAAATACGTGCGCTTGCCTCAACTACACCAGTTAAGCTGTTAAATCAATTTCAGAGTTCAGTTCGTAGTTTCCGCCCTCTCGGTGAGGTTGAGGCAACCGCAATTTGATTAGAAAGAGAATATATTTTTTTTAGTGTAACTCTTTACGTGGTCCTTAATCATTGAGGTAGACTATGCGTCGCATGACGTTGTGATTTTAATAATTAATTCTTTCAAATACCTAGTGATTTGATTAACAGCTAAAAAACCAATTTTTTTTAATTTCAGTATTCCATTAATTTGCACAGATGAGGGATGGTAACTAGTTATAGTTTTCGACAAAAAGAACATATATTTGACAAAATTAATTGGAGCATTTATTTAACAAAACTAATTGATGAGATTGTCATCGCATCTTGTGTTGGCAATGCCGTCGGTCCTTTGGGTTTAGTTAGGGCCTTAATCTTAAGATTAATCAATAGATCTATATATCAATAATCAGAAAAACAAACACACAACGCAAAGAAGTCCACTAGACTGATTATTTCTTCTAGTCAAAGGGTTGTATTTTATGTGAATAGCTTACCGTTGAATAAAAAGCAGAAACTGGTCTGTAGATGGAATATAATACCGTGAGAATCATTAAGAAATTTTTTTCTTCGGTGGATATGAAAATGGTATTTTGGGTTTATCTTAACCGCTTTCTTGTCATTATTTAAGGATGTTGCGGTCATCAAGATGAATGCCCTGTGGAATACCATTTTAGGAAAAATGTAAATTTTTTTAAGTCTGAAAAGGAGAACTCTTATGACTATGGTCGGTGTTCAAACAACATGGACATAAAATAAACACCTCTTTAGCATTGGACTGAGAGTAACTCATCTCTACCAGTGTTCTATCATGTGTCAGAGGAATTTTTAGTGTATGACCGACCTTCTCCATTGTTAGAGCAAGGATTTTAGCTCTTTTCCTGAAAAAAAAACTAGCACAACCCAACTTGCTAAAATAGTCGGTTTAAGATTTTATTAATCATACCCAAAGGTTTTCAAATAGTTGATCATAAGCACAAACTCGGTAAATTCTGCGTACCACACTGTTCATTACTATCTAATTCAATCTAATTTAATCTAACCCCATTAGCACCACAACAATTATGTCTCTCCTGAGATTATGCTTTAAAATTGAAAGTCTTAAACCCACCACGAGCACCTGAATTGAGCGAAAGATAATGTCCAACAATCCAACATCCTCTATAGTGAAAATTTGGAAACCATTACCCTCGGGGAAATGGAAAATACAAAAGATTGACTTAAGTGGATACATCACAAATTTCAACAGACAACTACAAGCTGAAAGGTAAAATTGAAGCCGAATGCTTTTAGAACGGTCTACTATTTGGAATTCTTGCATTAAATATTAAAAGCAATTTAAGACTGTTTGAATCATAATATTATAACAACTTTTAAAATCAAAATATTTGGAGAGATCCAAGTAGACTGAAATTGTCAGAAAGTTATCATAGTTTGTTAGTTACTATGATGTTAAAACCAATACTCTGCAAAAGCAATGATGGTGGTTATTTGGGCAGGACCTACAGTCAAAAAAAAAGTAAACAAGTTGCTCGATTCTCTTAAAAGATTATTATATGATGGAGATTTCGATGAGCAAACATCAAAATTTGCCAAAATCTATAGCTCAAACCCTTGATCTGAAAAGAGTTTCAAAAATTAATTAAATTGTTTTGATGATTTCTCCTTTTTCATTATACAATTATTACTGACTAGAAATGCTTATCGTGTTCCTGTGGCATGACGATTGCTGTCATATTTTTATGACAAAAGTACCCTTATTTGTTCGTGTTGTATGGTATGAAAATTTGGACAAGATTAAATTTCTAGTATTATGTCTAATGTTTCGTATGGTAACCTTCTGTCATTTTCTGATGGTGGCATGGTTAATCAATCGCTTAGCAATAAAGCAAGAGTCAGTTGTTTTCAACCAAAACGATATTGGTCAACAGATATTGCCTACTCTAGAAAAGGCAAATTTTCGTCGTGTTTTCGCGTCGTGTTCCTAATTACTCCTAAAAGTGAATACTGAGAGCCGCGGCATGTAAGCTGAGAAATAAGCACAGAGCATTGAGAGTGTTCAACTAAAATAAATTTTTTAAAACCGTTCGTGTTTGTAAACAGTCATATGTTGTGCCAAATTAACCATTGTTTTTTAAAAGCCCTGATGGCGTAAACAACATAGCATTCTACAGTTCAGACGATGACAAAATTCTTGTCTCGTCCAAAAAATAGGATAGATAATTTAAAAGAAAGCAAGTAATTTCCTTCTCGTACATGTCTGACTCTCGAGTTTGAGACACTTAAAAGTCTAAAGTATAGTTTCACTATTGTACTTCAATATTAGTTCTAAATGACATTCATGTAATCAACACGAAATAGAAAACTGATATTTGCCAAACATAGTTGACCTATCATTCTCTTAACCTCATTTCTTCATTCGTTACGAATACTAAGACAATTATTTGTTCGGATAGTATCCTAACAAAAACTTACATCCAAAGATAGAAATAACTAATGAATAAAAAAATGCTTTGTAATGACGCTCACAGAATTAGTTAGTGTTGTGTACAAAATTAAAAGCAAATACAGATTATATTGTGACTTAATATTTATACATTTCAAAGTTAGTTTATAGGAAAAGTTTTTAATAGAAAATCAATAAACAACTAAACCTCGATTTACATTTAAACCGAAAGTCAACTAATAGTCAAACGTTTAATTACTATTGTATTTAACAATAGCTTACTCTTTCCTATAACATATAAAATTTAAACTTTTTCATAAGCTATAACCACCCATAAATAATTCCAATTAAAATGCATATTTCATATCTAAAATCAGATGTCGCCGGTTTAATTCGTAGATTTTCTATAATCACTCAATCTTTAGAAAAAAAAAATGAATAATCCACCCCATTACACAAAACTCCCACTACAAAAATCAAAATCCATTCAAACAATTCCAAACCAAACATTGAGTCATTTATTTTAAATGTTTTTACAAATAAAACGAATCTCATAAAAATAATAAAAATCCCGGCAAAAACTATGACGTCTTTATTCCGTCACAAACTCTGTCGTCAATGATCTCATGCCATCTTTTCTATTTTGAAGTTAAAACTAAAACCAATTAATTATGTACTGAATTAATTTGTTAAACGAAAGTTTTAAAAACACAAGTTACGTACAAGAAAATAATTCTTAAACTTCTTTTCATATTATAGATGAATGACGTCATCAAAAAATATACAACGACATAGAAAAACATTAAGCCAATACGCACTATGTTGATTTAAATATTTTTCTAATTTTCATATTATATGTTTTCTTGTGAATGAAAATTAAAAGCACAACAACCAATAACGACAAACAACAAAAACAAAGATTTTTCTTTTTCTCTAAGTTTTTTGTTTTAATTTCGACTCCCAAATTTTTCCTAATAATTTTATTTTCCCGTCCGAGTGATGTACCATAAAGGAGCAAAATAAAATTCAATCACAGGATTTTTTTTTTTGAATAAAAATTTTCCATTTACGTTTTTCTATGTGATGCTCAACAAAAAAAAAAATAATAAAATAAAAACAAAAAAACGAAGGAAAACAGAGAAAGAGACAAAATCACTTCTCTACATATTTTTTTCGGTGATGACGACAAATAAAGAAAGATGATGTGGAAATTTTATATCTATATAATCATAAAAAAGAAAATGAAAATATGGCGCCGTTCAAGTTTCAAGTAAACAAAGTAAAAAATTTTCTTTTAATGATTTTGGTGATTTAGAAAAAAAAATCAAAATTTCGATTTATTTGTGATGGAAAATATAAGAAAGAAAATTATTTGAAAAATGTAGGAGTCAGCTGATTGTTCTGAGAATATGTATATGATGTCATGCTTGTGGGATTTATTTTTCTGTTTTGGTTTTGAAAGCTTTTGTAGGAGGTATTATTGGTCTATTGAAGCGATGTAACAAAGATTACATTGTAACTGTATGAACTGATAAAGTAGGTAGCTCGATAAGGTCAATCAATAAAAAAGTTTTTACTTCAAAAAATGGTTTATATGTCATTCGCCAGCATTTGTAACAACTAATTTTTATGGATTTATAAAAGCACCACAGTTAACCCCTTGCCTATGTTGAGATTTTGTGTCGTTATTTTTGCCCCAAAAAATTACAAAAATATGCTGAAAGTAAGTTCCGTTGAACGATTAAAAGCCGTAAATCGAAAAAACTATAGCGATCGAAAATTTTTCAGTCAAAACGAAAATATATCAAAAATATGCATCTATGTCTATAGGCCTTTTGTTCGATTGAGTTTTACACTTCAGCATAGTGCATGTTTTAGTCTTACCTTTATAGTCATACTCTTTATAGTCATACGTCATTCGCCGAGAATTGTGACACTCCTTTTTCTGAATTTCAAAAAGCGTAGGTTGACCCCTTCCTTAAATTGCAAATTATTGTCAATATTTTTGTCGCTGTAGTGAAAATAATAAAAGTGAATTATGAATGATGTTTACATCAACACAAATTTTTCTTATAACAAAAACAACAAATAAATGGTAAATTTTCTTTGTCTATTACACAAATTATAATTTAATAAATTGGGTCAAGACTAACAAGAAAATTTAATAAAACTAATAAAAAACTTGAAATAAATGCATATTTATGGAATTGAATTAAGAATAAATATAGACATGAAGAAACTACGTTTAAACATAAAACACGAAGGGATATGGATAAATGCATAAGTTTACTGATAAATTCCTCGTGTTGATGTTTTAGAATGTAACTTTTGTAAAAACTAGAACGATTTTATTTTCGCATATGAATATATGTATGTATAACATTATGGTGGTAATAGACATACAAAGTTGGTTCTATATTAAGAATAAAATTTAATTTCTCTAACGGCTATGATGATCGTTGCTTCAAGTAGAATAAACGAAATGCAGAGACCAAGAATAATCCCTACCCTACCGATAATTCTTGCAGGAAAATTATATCGGAACTTACATGATCATGATCATTTCTTGTACAGAATTGGGACAAGAAGTTTACAAGATCATACAAGATTATTGAATGAAAGTTTACAAGATCATACAAGATTCTTGAATTAATCATTCAGGATATTGTTTTGTCCTATATGATTCTTGAAAGAATCATGTGATTTATGTAAAAATCTAACGTAAGTTCTTTCAAGGATCAGGCATGTTTCTCGGAAGATCCTATACAACACTTGCAGGAGACTTGTTTTTTTCACATAGGGTCTTTGATAGTTCATGCAAGATCCTAACAAAAATTCCTACAAGAATTTTTGCCAGGGTAGGTTCTATGGTAATATTTTTCTGGGAGTTCTTTTGTTTGAAATTTTTGTGAATGCCAGCTTCGAACAACACCCACTTGGAGCGTTAAGTTTAATCTGCTTCTTCTACCCAACTGAGTCTGCTAGGTCATTTAACTGAATCTGTGAAAGAAAAGAAATCTATAAAATTGACTACATTTCCCTTAGAGTATGGTTTGAAAGGAGTTAAAGTGCTCTAATACCCTTCATTGGGAGCTTTATAGGAAGTGAGACTTAGTAGAAGATGATGTGGTGCATACCCACATTTTATGCAAACTAGGCCTGCATGTGAATTTTTAAACCTTCTTACATCGCAAAGTTTTTCACCGCAGGTAGGAAAGCTTTTCGGTAAGAGATTCAATAGGAATTTTTACGTATTGCTCCAAATTCGACGGTAGATTGAGGTGAGAAATTTTCTAAAAAAAATTAAATTTAAACCTTTTTTCTGGCATTCAGACCATCTCAGCATTTTGCAAGCTGAAGTGTTTGCAATAAACACAGCTTTGCCATGATGTAATTTTAACTAGAAATATTTTAATCTTATAGACAACCAAATGGCCAAACCAACCTGCCAGTTTGATAAACAATATATAATTGTATATGCGTGCCAGGTGCGGTTACGGTTTGTCTGACTCCAGTGTGTTGCAAGTGCTACCCTGCAGGCTTAGTTAAAAACTGTGAAGAGGGTATTTATCTAGTACTGTCTTGTACTAAATAGGTACCGCTATCTAAGACCGCCAGTGGTTGCTATCGCACTTCGGAAAAAAGATGTAAAGGCAAAGATATGGATGAGGCCGACTGTTTTATCTTCTAGCTTATTCAGTCTTCGCTCTATGTTATGTTTATCCAGATCTAAACGTCGTGGGTAAGAAAATGACTGATGTCTTTTTCACAATTCTGTTAAAAATTTGTGTTTGGCAATTGGTAATTGGCGGCTCAGTCAGGTTTGGGAAACGTCAAAAGAGATCTTCAAATGGTCCATTGATCATAAACTGTCTAATTTTCTGTAATGAATCCTTTAATTCCATAGTATCCCATAGGTTGTTATAAGTGAAATCGATATATCATTTTATGCATAAGTGTTTGTTCTGTTTCATCGGTAAGAACTGTGGTATGTTTTTGTTTTACATTTCAATTTTTGTTTTCATTTTCCATGTTTTCAATTTTTTTTAGAATATTTAAATAACTGACCGAAGAAACTGGCATGGAATACTTCGCTGCAGCAAATTAAAAATTGTAACAATATAATTTTGGCTTACTGAAGGAGGGCCGAACGCGTTACTGTGACCGATAGCAGTGTTGTGACCTGTTTCGAGAAAAATCAGGAGACCTTGAGTGTTGTCTCTTGTTAACCTGTTGGCAAAGCTCTTCTATGAAGATTGCAAAATTTTCTAGAGTTTTTTCCATAATTCATTATTTTGCAGAACTCTAATAATCGCAAATCACATCGGCAGTCACCAATATAATTATGCTAAGTTACGACAAGCTAATATAATTACTGTTTGTCTGACTCCAACTTGTTGCGATCAATAATACAATATCTGTTCAATCTAGATATTTTTAAAATTATCTTCTATTTATTTTAATTTATTAATATTTAGTTCATTACTCCTAATACAGAACATACTGGATGTGCCGGTATGCATATGACAGTGTTCAAAGAGCAACACCTCTAAGATAAGCAAACAAATATGACCCATAACAAATAACTACTGCATAACATGTAAGAAGGAAGAAGAGGAGGAAATAGTAATTTATCTATCTTGTACGTGCCCAGCATTGACCCATAGACATCAAACTTACTATGGAACGCACATATTAATTCTTACCAAGTTGAAGTTATTAATTCTAACTGAGTTGATTAATGTTTAAATTAGAGCAATACTTTGCTTCACTAGAAACGTAAAATAGTTAGAGTGGGAAGAAGCTAAAAATGGTCCGAGTAGGGGTTCGTAGTATCACAATGAACCTATTCTGGTCTAAGTGTCTTGTTGCGACCTTGTGTTATCATGAAACTTAAATTAATCTGAAAATGAGTAGCTCCGTGCTCAAACAATTGTAAAATCTAATGGATAATCAATTCACGGTAAAACTGTTTTCTCAGTAACCAGATAACAAAAAGCATTCAATCAAAACAAACAAAACAAACAAACTTTTATTTAAATAATTGTGGTGAAAAAGAACCAATTTCAAAACTAAGGCATTCAAAACCCGGAATTTGAATTGAATTTGAATTCAAACAAAGGTTTTACAGTCCCTGGCTGGCGCTGATTTCATGTTATGATTACCACATATTTTATACTTCGTGAGGCGCCTGTTCTTGACGAGCCCGAAAACATTTGCTCTGCGATTTTTCTCAAATCGGCTGTTTTTGCGTTCGGCAAGCTCCGAAAAATGCCGATTGCCCGGGATCTTGTAAATTTTTGTTTTTTAACTATGGAGGTTGGAAATTTGATTGAGAACACGAGGGCAACCTTGTCCGACAAAAATGTGTCTGTTATTGTCTAGTCCGACAATCCATACATACCAAAATGTCAGTTGTCGGACTCGACAATAGCAGACACATTTTGGTCGGACAAGCTTACCCTCTTGTTTTAAATAAATTTCCAACCCACACAGTTAAAAAAAAATGTGGTAGCAAATTTACAAGATCGCGGGGAATCGGCAATTTTCGGAGCTTGCCGAACGTAAAAGTGGTGGATTTGAGAAAAATCGCAGAACAAATGTTTTCGGTCTCGTCAAGGACAGGTGCCTCACGAAGTTTAAAATATGTGGTAATCATCACATGAAATCGACGCCAGCCTAGGGACTATTATTTTATCCTACGAAATTTATGGTCGGGGATACGAGTGACAAAAAATTGCAAGCACTTTCTAAGGGTTCAATGTTTAACATAATATCACATAAGTGGAGTAAAGAAATTGTCTGCCGTCAGTCAGCCAAATTTGTTAGCGTTTGGTGTGTGGCGGCTCCAATTTTGTAAAAAAAAAAATCATAAACCTTGCAACTAATTTCTAAAACCTAAAATAAATTATACGATCATCAGTAATGCAAATCTTGTAACCGGACGCGTCACGCGTTAAACTTGTAAAAAATTAGTACATGGTGCAAGTAATTTCTATAATCTGAAATTTAGTAAACAAGTTAAGGATATGTCAGGTCAGTATATTTCTGTAACAGATGCCGTTTGTTGCCAATAAAAGGTTGCGCCTTGCTTTTGTGTAATTCGACGCCCTCAATAAATATTCTAATTTAAGGAATGAAGTTTCTTTGTTTATTGTATAAATGCATTTTATTTCGTGTATACATTGAAACTACATCTACTCAATAAGAAGACGGTTGTAACAATTAAAATATGTAAGGTTGTTTGGAGAGTAAGATCGCTTTTTCCCAACAGAGGACTAAATGGTTTTTTTGCACACCAAACATCACTTTTAAGCCACATAATCATTAAATATTTTGACAGTTGATAAAGCAAGGCATGTTTGAGAAAAATTTTAATTTATTCTACGCAGCAGTTTTGGATCGGTACCCTTTCAAACATGGAGAGTGAAATGCTATATTTTGCACATATTTTATTATTTTATTATCGAAAATGTTAAAATGCTGTTCAAGCAAGAAAAAAATGTTTGGATCTGTATGAAGAAGATGTATTGTATTGACAGAACACCAGTATTAAAAGGGTTTTGCAAAATTTCAATCCATAATTTTGATATAGAAGATACACCACGGCCAGCTTAAATAGATGAAAATATAATTAAGGCATTATTTGGTGCACATCGACGACTCATTAAGAAATTAAATTTGTGAAATCCGACCGTTCATGTTCATTTGAATGTCTAGGTTTAATTTCAAAACTTAACATATGGGTTCCTCATGTTCTTACAAGAAGATATTTGTGTCATAGCGTTGATGTCTGTAATTTGCTTCTCAAACGTCAATAAAATTACCCATTTTTTAAACGCATCATCACTACAGACGATTTATATCGTAATTTTTTAATTATTCTCGAAATTAAATTATAACACTGTGCGACAAATGGTAGGGGTCAGTGATCCGCTGGGGTTTTGACTACTGCGAAAGGTTATATTGGTCAAAAAAAAATTTATACGTGCCCCAGCGTTTCGCTGGGTCACGTCTAGGAATCGAGATATATTGATTTGAAGTTAGTAGGGGAATTCATAGGGGAAATCATATAGGGGAAGTTGTCCCGTTTGGGGATCTTTTTTTTTACATTACTCGAGAACGACTGTTCCGATTTTACTGAAACAAATTTAGAAAAATTAAGAATTACAATTCCTTTAATCTACTGTCATACTATTTCTTTACACAATCAACAGTTTCGCAGCTATAATAAATTTATGAAGAAAAAAAATAACTTTTTGCGTAAAAAATAAAAAAATTGTATATTAAAACATCATGAAAAATTCAAAACGGGAAAAAGTGTAAAGTCTTATTACTTTGCCGTAAAATCACATAATCTTTGCACACAATGAGACATGTATCATGAAAATCTATGAACGCGTTTCGCTCTTATTCACAATTAAGTAAAGGTATCTCATTTTGACAAGAATTGATTGAATAGAATATCCAAATGATTTTTCATAGAACTTTTTTTTAAAATTAAATTTATTGTTTTAAATGTTTTTGGACATGTGTCTATGTGTACTGATTTTATTTATTTTTACTTTTTTATTTTTTATTTTTTATTTTCTATCTTTTATTTATTTTTATTTTTTTTTATTTATGTTTATTTATTTTATATTAATATTTTATTTTATTATTTTTATTATAATTTTATTTTAAATTTTTATAGTTTTATTATATTTTATTATATTATTATTATTATTATTACCATTTATTATTATTATTTATTACTATTATTATTATTATCTGTTATTATTATTTATTATTATTATTTATTATTTATTTATTATTTATTTATTATTTATTTAATTATTTATATATTATTTATTTATTATTTATTTATTGTTTATATATTATTTATTTATTATTTATTTTATTTATTTAATATTCTTTTTTTATAATTTTATTATATTTTTATTTTATTATTTTTATTGTTTTTTCATTTTATTTTATTATTTTTATTTTATTTATCTATTTATTTTACTTTTTTTTATTTTTTCGTTACTTTTTCAGTTTAGTATATCAGTAGATTAAAGGAATTGTAATTCTTAATTTCTAAATTTGTTTCAACAAAATCGGACTAGTCGTTCTCGAGGTATGTCAAAAAAAGACCCCCAAACGTGACAATTTCCCCTATATGATACTAACTTCAAATCGATATATCTCTATTCCTAGACGTGACCCAGTGAAACGCCGGGACACGTATAACTGGTTTTTGACCGATAAAACTTTTCCCGGTAGTCAGAACCCCAGCGGATTTGGGCTGTCGCACAGTGTAATTAATTAATTTTTTCTTAATTAAATCAAACTTAATTTACGTTGATGGCGGAAGAGAAAAAAGATGAAATGAACGTTATGACTTAATTTTTAATTTCATGTTGTAGATCGAATGAATGATTATTTATCTGGCAGTCGATGTGCAGCTTTAACAAACTCTGCCCTTAGTGTTTAGAAAATTAGAATGTTCTAGAAGATCTAGAGAAACATCTTATGTGCTACTTGTATCCATATTCCAATTAAATCTAAAAATCACCGTATACCCGATAACCAAAGTTTTAAATCTGAAAAGTTTAACGTTCACACAGAGAACTTTTTCAAAACATTGTACATAAACAAGTAATACTATTCTTATCGCAGGCAGCAGTTAAATGATGTTTATTATTTGTTAATATACTGCAAAGACTTAAAATTACCTACAGATATTTTTATTTTAACCTAAATTATAAAACGTAAATGCCACCAGTGTAAACTGTTGATAGCCACTATATATTCTTTTTTCCAACTTTGATTCTAAGTTACTTTTCCTCACCAAAAATAAACCAAGCTTTTAAAATTTGTAAAAAAAAAAACGATTTGTTGTTCAACTGTACTTTCATAAGTAAAAGATAGTACGAGTAATCCAAAGACTATTTGACCAATATTGACTACAAATACAACGAAAAAATATGGAGGGGCTGAAATCTCACAGCTCTGAGATATCAAGACTTCGGTCTAGGTTAAGGATTTTGTTATAGTTTTCGGCAAAAACTTTTACGAGGACGTGGTTTTTAGTTTTGGGCATCGATGTATATCAAACATAACTCTTTGTTAAAGTACAAGTATTCAGAGATAAACTCTGTTTAAAAATTTATTACAAAACTAACACGAAACATCAATACGTTACCGGAAAATTATAATCAAAATTCCAAAAATATTGTTAAATTAAATAAAATCAAACTTTTTCAAAATTCCAAAAATATTCCAATAATTAGAATAAAATCAAATATTTAAATTTTTTTTAAATTCAATAATATTTCAAAAATTCTTAAAAATTCAAATTTTTTCCGAAATTCGAAAAATATTGCAAAAATTATTACAAAATCAAATATTGAAAATTTTTTCAAAATTCCAAAAATTATAATAATATCAAAAATAAAAAATTTTTCAAAATTCTAAAAATATTTCAAAAATTCTTACAAAATCAAAAATTAAAACTTTTGCCGAAATTCTAAAAATATTGCAAAAATTATTACAAAATCAAAAATACAAACTTTTTCAAAATTCCAAAAATATTTCAAAAACTATAACAAATTCAAAAATGCCCATGTCCAATTTCATTTTAAATTACATTTACGTCATAAAAACAGCTACATTTTTTTCCCAAAAAATTGGCTAAAAAATAAATAAAAATCATTTTTTGACTCACTTGACATTATTTTTTGATAAACTTATAATGCCATAATTCTCTATAATAATAACAAAATATCATGTCATACAAACTATTTATTTTATTTTTTTCTAAAACAAATGGGTAAAAAATAAATAAAAACATCTCTTTTGACACACTTGACAACATTTTTTTGACAAACTTATAATGCCATAATTCTCAATAATAATAATAAAATTTCATTTCAAACAAACAATTAATTTTATTTTTTTCCAAAAAATTGGGTAAAAAAAACAAACAAAAATCTTTCTTTTGACACACTTGACAACATTTTTTTGACAAAATTATAATGCAATAATCTAGTATTTGATCTCACATACCAATCCTGACCATCAAGATTTCTCCAAATTTAATGTTCCTACTCGTAATCACTTAAAATGAACGTTTTTTAAGCCAAAAATATGAAAATTTGCTATTTTTGATACACATAATGATTTTTTTGACACACTTCCGGTACAGTTATCGAACACAGCGTCCTTTCGGACCTGTCCCTTGTGAATACCTATTTTTAGAAAAAAAATTTTTTGAAATCCCTCCAGCGGTTTTCCCTGCAGCGTAGGTAATGACGGACGGACGGCCGGCCGGCCGGGAGACAGACATACATTTTCTTTTTTTGCTTTTTTAGAATCAGTAGGTCCTAATACGTCGAGAAATGCCAAAAAAGTGGGGGTAAGAATTTCACTTTGAGCTAATGAATGTAATACTTAGGTCTTTCAGACCGAAGTAATTCGTGGTTTTTTGAGGATTTTTCACAGATAATCTTTGTTAGGAAACCATTTAAAAATTTCCACATTTACAGAGAAATCAGTTTTATGTTTGAAATGATAAATCATAAAAAAGGTATTGTTATATGAGTCGACTCCACCGAAGTCCAAGTAACTTTAATCATGGTTAGTAAGACTCTTATAACTATAAGTTCAACTTCTTCGTAGAAAGTTTTATAAAATAACGATAGGCAATAATGCAATAAAATTAAAATACCCATTCTCTAATTATCTGTTTCCGAGAAAATGATTTGCATATTTCCAAAACGATTTTCTATTTCATATTTCCAATTTTCCATTTCGTCATACCAAACCCATACACACTATCCCCTCTCTGATATACCTATTTTACAAAATCAACAAAAATGTCTTGCTAAAATATAAAAAACAACAAAAACACAACCAACAGTACACATTCGGAGAACTAATTTAAATGGGTTTGAAGGGAAAATAACAAAAAATTAAAACTAACAAAATTTCTATAGTACGAGTACGAAATGGATACATTTAGTTATATGGTGATTATTCCCAATAGGCGATATGACATGTGACACGATAAATTTAGTTAAATAGCCTAAACACTAATTATTGTTATAAAAATAAAATTAATGTTTGTTAATTAATTAGAAAGGAATTTTCACAACAAACCAACAATGTTAATAAATATTAAATGATTAGTGTAAAATTTTAATTTCAATTGAACAAAAAAAGCTCATGATGGTGTTTTCCTCAGTACTATAAAATAATGCGAATGGAAAAACTTTTGTTTTCATTGTTTTTGCTCAAAAGTGAACTTGATAAAATTCATTATACTGAAATTTTCATAATTTGATTTTAATTTAATTGTAAATCCCAAACTCATCACCATATACAACGAAAATCATTTTCCCGACTACGGTTACCCAGTACAATATTTCTCATTTTCTTCATTCATTCAGTTTTTCAATTTTCTATATTTCCAGCAATACACCCAAAACTAGTTACAACATATTTTATTTTGGCACAATAAAATTATTTTGAAGCCATGTAACCCATTTTTTATATGTATGTACGTTTCACAAATACATTTATTAGAAATATTTAATATATCCATTATGTAGTGATATATTGAGTTACTTGTTTTTTATTTTAATCATATAAATTTCATTTTTTTTATTATAATTTTATCGCGTCGCCAAATAAATCAATAAATCATACAACACGATAAAAAACTAGAAAAAATTATGTTTAAATTATGGATTGTTACCTTTTTTGTTGGTTTGCTCTTTGATTGTGACGAACATGATATACCACACTGAACGGATAGTGAAGTTTCCACGTGTAAATTGAAAAAAATTCTAAGTATGATGTTAATGTAAACACAAGTTCTGTTGGGTAAATAGATCAATCAAAAGTTATACATTTTTATGTGCATTGTATGATGGTGTCGTTTTTTATTGTTTATGGTTTGTAATTGCTTTCACGTGTTCTACAAAGTAGGTTTTTCTTTCTTATAAAAAATTTAGATGATAACTCTTTCATAACAAGATAATTCTACAAAATATTTGTTGAACTGAATAGCTAGGCTGTAGAGGTTTAATTGATCGAAAACTCGATCTAGAAAACGATAGAAAACAGGTTCTACAACTACGTATAATCAAAAATAAAAATTCGATCAGAAGGTACACAATGCTGCATGAAAATTGACCAAAATGCCAGAAATTTCACTGCAGTACGACGTTACAATCCAGATTGGGATGGTAAAAAATCTAAAATAGCTAAATTCTTCAAGAATGATAAGCACAGAATATCTTCGTTAGGTTCAGGCGGGCGAAATGTCTAAAAGGTTGTGAGAAATGTCAACACTGTTAAGAACAAAACGAAAAAAGTCCAAGCGGTAGGTATATCTGCTAGAAATAGGTTGTGTCAGATTAGTTTACATAAAAAATTTAAGTAGAAACAGAATAATCCAAAAAATTATCAAACCAACCAAACTAAATACATAAACGGAAACTACGTTATCAATGCAATTTCGGAGCAGTTTTGTTTAATTTGGTTAAAACTACTTCATAACATTTTAAATATTTGGGTGGATTAATGTTCTAATTACGTCACAACTATAATTCTACCACACATAATTTATAATCAAAAATTATCAAACAACTTTTACACCTCAAATAATACAAATATCTATCAATTTAGGAAAACTATTGAAAATATGTAATCAATATACATATATTTATGTCAACGAAACCACTTCCAAATATTCCAAATTTCCTAAAAAATATTCCTCAATTCAAAACAATATTGACTCAGCTTTGTTTTAATTTTTTTTTAAATTTTTTCCAAAAAAAATAAAAACTGAAAAAAAGAAACAAAAGAAAATTTATTTAATATTTCTATTGGATATTAGGGTTCCGTACTTTGAAAAAGTAAAAACGGTACCCTATTGGTGGGACTTCGGTGTCCGTCCGAATTTCTGCATAATCAATTAACTTACAAACTATAAATGCTATCAACTTGAAATTTTCTATAGTTATTAAATGTGTTGTCCCCCACCTGATAATAAAAAAAAAATAGAAATATTTGTTTCTATCTATATTTTATGAACATAGATAAGGAGATAGTAAAACAAACGTTTTTCTTAAGGAATCGAGTTTGGTCTAGAAAAATCCGAAAAAATGGAAGTATTTAAAAAAAAAGGTCATTGAATTTTCGACTGCTTAGTTTTTGAGTTATTACCAAAAACGAGTGGTTTTTTTTGTCCCCCCTTAACTTCGAACATTACAAAAGAAAAAATTTAAAAAAATTCATAGGTGTAGAGATTTTGCTAAATCGAAACCAAAACTTTTTTTTGGTTGTTACAATTTCAAATGTTCATTAGAGTGGGTTTATAGTAGAATTTTTGAAAAAAAAAAATATTTTTTGATCATTGCATGTGGGGTGTCATATTAAAGGTAATTTTTTTTTGTAATGCAAAAGAGTTTATTTTGTAATTTTCGATTTATTTTCAAAAATGTAAAAATTATTTTTGTCCCCCCCCCCTTAACTTTCAACATTACAAAAGAAAAAATTTTAAAAAATTCATGCGTGTAGGAGTTTTGCTAAATCGAAACCAAACTTTTTTTTTGTTGTTATAATTTCAAATGTTCATAAGAGGGGATTTAAAGTAGAAATTTTAAAAAATAAATATTTTTGATCATGGCATGTGAGGTGTGATATGAAAGGTGCTTTTGTTTTGTAGTGTAAAATAGTTTTTTTGCAATTTTCGAAAGCACAGCTTTCGATTTATGTTCAAAAATGTAAAAATTATTTTTGTCGCCCCCCTTAACTTCGAACATTACAAAAGAAAAAATTTAAAAAATTCATGAGTGTAAGGAGTTTGCTAAATCGATACTAAAAATTTTTTAACTTGTTATAGTTTCAAATAAACGTGAAAATATACTAACAAAAACTGTTTTTTTTCTTAAATATTATATACGGAACCCTCAGCGAGCGAATTCTATTCGCACTTGTGTTATGCCGCAATCTGACGTGAGTTAGGACCAGTAGTATTTGTAGTAGTGTCTACACCCCACTCCAGAACGTGTTCAGGTTCTGTACTGGTGGATTGGAGAAAGTGTATGGTTTGGCAGTGAGATTTAATAATCAACGAACAGTCAAAGATATGTTTAATCCGATCGCCACATTCTTAATATCAACATCCGCAAATACACATAACAGCAGACATAGTATGGTCTTCAATGTCTTACACTGTTCATTATCCATACGATTAATAACATTATACAGAACCTATTAATCGCGCTTCTTCAACAACACGATCGTATTGTTTACGTTCATTGTCAATTTCTTTTATATTTACTCTGTTGAAAACAAACATAAGAAAAATCTAAATTATCGCTAATATTTTCTGATTGGAAATTAATTTGACCTTGTTCATCTAATATGTTAACGATTTATTGTCATTACATAATTTATTGTCATTTCATTTTGGTAATATTAATAACTGAAACAAAAACCGAATTAACGGACTTCTCTTTTTGTATGACTGGGTCACAATTGAAAATGAATAAAATGAGTTTTTTTTCCCATGCAATGCAAAACTAAAATGCCAATTATTGTGACTTTGCGTGTTTTTTTTTTGTTGAAAACGGAAAATAATATCAATAGAAAGAAATATACGACTGTTTTGAGCAATCATCTCGCTTCCACACCTTCGTTTAGGATATTTAAAGAATGCATTTTATACAATGCAAGATCAGTTGGTGTTAAATAATTAACAAAAATTAAGTTCATTTTTTAAATCAAATCAAAAAAATATATATATACATCTTTGAAAATCGCGATATTTTTTCAAAAATATTATAAAATATAAAATTGTAGGCGTAGTATCGGATTTTTATTAAATATTGTAATAAACAATTTACGGAATAAAAATATTTAAAAACTTTAATTTGATATGCGAGTGTTTTTATTTTTATTCAAGTTTTGGAAACGATTTTAAATCGAAATAAATAAATTTTACTAAATTACGTAATCTTGGTTTTTGTGAAGTATAGATAAACATTGTGGCCTTGAAAAAAAAGGTTTTAATTGAAAACAGAAAATTTCAAATTTCATTATGACAGTTCACAAAAGTATTTAATTTTCTGTGCAAATGTTTAATCAAAGGTTTAATTTTTGTTGTGTGTTAAAAGCTGGAAGAAGTTTTGGTCATGCAATTAGATGTGCTTGCATAGCACATAGTACGCTTGAATACATTGGTGATGTAGTTAGTTGTTCAGGATCATCAATGGAACCAACATTATATTCAATTCGAACATCATTTAATTTTAATCCAATTTCAAAGAGTCATAAACATAAATTCAAAATTGGATACAATTATGAAGACGACGAAAAGAGTTTCGATGAATCCACTGATCTAGACAATTTTGGGAAAAATAAAAATTGGAAGTCAACAATCTACTAAAGGTTAAGGTTAGATTTTAATTTTATATATAATTTTACTAAATTCTTTGAATTTTTTTATGGATTGTATTATGACCAAAATGGTCAGTTAACTTAGAGTTTGTTTATTAGAGATTTTTCCGCGGTAGAGTCCACACCTGATCCGTACAATTCGGGTATCATTTTTAAATATTGAACAAAAAATAAATAAATAAATAAATTAAATAAATAAATAATAAATAAATCATAAATATTGAACCCTTGGATAAATAGATGCCTTAGGTATCTATTGTTAATTTGTAAAGTCCAGGCTTTACACTTGCCTGATTTTTTTATATTTTTATGAGATTTGTTGATGGCGTGCATTATGTTAGTATAATTACATTTGCACTTTTTGGGTTAGAAAGCTGAAAATTTCTGAGGTTATGCTTTAAAAGTTTATCTAAAAGCTAGTATTAGTTTAAACAAAATAAACTCAATAATGATGAAAGCATGGCCGTTTGCATTTGTTTTCGTTTTAACAGCCCCAGGATCTCAGCCTCTGAGCTTGAACAATTTTTTTTTTAAATTTTTTAAAGATTTATGTTGTATCTTCATGTAAAAAAGTTTTCAAATATTCAAAAATGATTAAAATCAAACCATTTAAATTATACCAAATTTATTAAAATCGACCTTAAGGTTCGATCACTAAATGATCATTCTCAAGAGAGTTTTTTTTAACAAGAGTGTTAAAAAACTCTCTTGAGAATGATCACTTAGTGATCGAAACCTTAAGGTCGATATTAATAAATCTGCTAAAATTTAAATGGTTTGATTTTAATCATTTTTGAATATAATTAATTGTGCTTTTTGGTCGAAAACTAAATAAAACAAAATTTTCAAATATGAGCTTGGCCATTTTCATCTAGATCAAGAACAACAAAGTTTAGTAAATTTTTAAGACAGTTGATTTTTTAAGAATCCTGAACGTTAAGGTTGTTAGTCGAACAAATATGATAAAAAAAGGTTCAAATATTCAATATTTATAAAATTTATTTCAACATTATGTTTCAAACGGCTGTTATAACGCCTTAGATTATTCCACTTTTTTGGCTCTAGCCGCTTAAATGGTAACCGGATATGGCCAGTTCGCAAACTTGTTCAAGAAATTATTTTTCGCAACATACACAGAAAATAGTTTTTTTAGGTAGGTCGAAAATTGCCCCCGTGAGAGCGCCAGATAATTCCGTTATACCTTTTATCGTTATATATATATATATATATATATATATATATATATATATATATATATATATATATATATATATATATATATATATATATATATATACATATTTATATATATATATATATATATATATATATATATATATATATATATATATATATATATATATATATATATATATATATATATATATATATATATATATATATATATATACATTTTTTTTTATTTTGATTTTCCGTCTCCGTTTATCATATACAGTCGTTTGGTACCAAAATTTTTCCGAAATTCCGAGATGAAGCTCATTGCAATAGGTAGATTTTTATATGAAATCTACCTAAAAAATAGAATTGAAGTGAAAAGTAATAGCTTAAATTGTTTAATGGATGGCGAATAATAAGTTGATGCTAAAATATTCAATGATTTAAAATAAAAATTTTAATTAAGAAACTTTTATTACTATCCCTCAGTTTAACTTGAATTACTCCATTGCTAGCATATACTACGCTGAACTACGCTGTGTCGCAAGGAATAGTTATTGTTGTATACTTGAAATATATATATATATAATGTACAGGTATTACAGTATAGGTATAGGTAATATTATGTACCGGTTTAACATTTTTTGAAATGCAATTTACATACTTTAAGTTAGTTGAAATAATGCAAGCGATTAAAACACACGGTTCAAATAAATGAATATAAAATAATTGAATTCTTAAATAAAGATTTAAAATATTTGAGTTATAGTGTTTTGTAGTTTTAAATATATTATACGCTAAGAACGTATAAAACATGGCGCAGTTGAAGTGAAATAGTAATTTACAAAAATAGAACAATAATATTATATAGAAAATTTGATCCAATTAATATAAAAATAATAAAAAATTAGTGTTACAATCCATGTGCGATTTGACCTTCAACGGTAACTGGTGATATATATTTTTTTTAATAAATAAAATATTACGGCTGATAACATTGTGGTACTACCAAATTAAATTAAATATAAAAAAGAAATACATTATTATAAGATACAAAACAAGCTGTTTTACGCTGTTGTTACACTCTATTAAATATGTCAGTAGATTCATTCTTACGGTTTAAACAACCAGATTCGCTAAACCTAACTGGAAATTTGCAAGCAAATTGGAAATCTTTCAAAGATTATTATGAAATATACGTCACGGCAACTAAATCAAATAAAGAAGCTCCTGAGGTACAAGTAGCACAATTTCTCGCGCTAGCTGGAAAAGATGCTATCGAACTATTTAAAAATTTAACAATATCTGATGCAGATCGAAAAAATATTGAAAGCGTGTTAAAAGCTTTCGAGGAATACTGTAATCCTCGCAAAAACATTGTTTACGAGAGATATGTTTTTTACACACGAAGTCAAAGAGAGGGTGAACCATTCGACCATTTTTTGAATGATATTAATAAATTAGTAAAAAATTGTGATTTTTCGGATCCGGACGACATGCTTCGCGATCGTATTGTTTTGGGAATAGCCGATCAAGATCTTCAAGCCAAATTACTGAAAGCCGACAATTTGACATTAAAATTAGCAACTGATACATGCAGAGTAGCAGAAATTACAGCCGCTCAAGCGAAAGCTGTTGGGCAAGGCAGATCAATGCTGGATGAGGTAACAAACGTAAGGTCAAAAGGTCAGGTAAACAATTCAAATTATAATTTTCCAAAATATCCACGAAATTTCAATAGTCAAAGTAGTTCCGGCTGTCAATCAAATTATAAAAATAAAAATAACAACTTTAAACAAAACATTAATAATAACAATTTAAATACTTTCGATCGTAATTCAAATTTAAATTCAAATTTTAAATGTAAAAATTGTAATTACTATCATTTATATGGGAAGTGTCCTGCTTATGGGGCTACTTGTAAAAGCTGCAATAAATTAAATCATTATGCTAGTGTTTGTAAAAAACAAAATAGAATAAATCAAATTAGAGAAGTGGTTTATGATACCTATAATTCTTATCCACAAAATGAAGATATTGACTATGATGCTCTTATTATTGATACTATAACGGAAATTGATTCCTTAAATAAAGAAAATAATAATCGTTGGTTTGTAGACTGTACAATCAAAAATTTTTTAATATCGTTTAAATTGGACACTGGAGCTGATGTTAATATCTTACCTTTTAATATTTTCAGACAATTTAAAGAAACATTTCAAGTTCATCCTATAAAAATTCATTTGGAGGCATTTGGTGGTTTCACATTGGATACTGTTGGAGAAGTTCTTCTACCGGTTGAATATAAAGATTTAACATTTCAAATCAAATTCATTGTTGTTTCCAATCTTAAATGTAAACCAATACTTGGATTAAATTCATGTATAGAACTAGGACTTATCAAAAGGTTAGACACAGTGACAGTAAGTGATAAACAAAATTTTATAAAAAGTAATTGTGACATTTTTACTGGTAAAGGCTGCTTTCCAGAAAAATGTTCATTAAAATTAAAAAATAATGCAGTTCCTGTTGATAAGCCCCCAAGGCGAATTCCTACAGCTATTCAAGAAAAGGTTAAGCAAAAGCTAAAGGAAATGGAAAAAGCTAAAATAATTTCGAAAGTTGATGGGCCTACTGATTGGGTACACAATGCTGTCTATATTGAGAAACCGGATAAATCTATTCGTATTTGTATTGATCCAAAGGAACTCAATGCCAATTTAAAACACGAACATTATTTAATACCAACATTAGAAGATTTTACTTTGAAAATGCAAGGTATGAAATTTTTTTCGGTTTTAGACCTGAAAGATGGCTTCTGGCAGCTGGAGCTGGATGAAGATTCCAAACAGCTCACAACTTTCAATACTTCATTTGGATGATACATGTTCAATGTCCTTCCATTTGGTCTGAACGTTGCACCCGAAAAGTTTCAAAAACTAGTAATGAAATATTTCGGAGAAATTCCCGGATGTTTCATATATATTGACGATATTATAGTCGGAGGAGCCTCAAGGGAAGAGCACGATTATAATTTGAATTTAGTAATTAGTCAAGCAAGAGAAATAAACGTTAAATTCAATCCCAAAAAATTACAATATTGTACAGAAACAATAAAATATCTCGGCCATCAATTTTCAAAAAACGGTTTGGAACCCGATCCCGAACGAATAAAATCAATTTTAAAAATAAATCCACCAAAGAATCGGCGCGATTTAGAAAAAATCTTAGGTACTTTGAATTATTTGCGAAATTTTATTCCAAATTATTCAGAAATAAATACTCCACTTCGATCCTTGCTTCGCAAAAACATTATTTTTCAATGGAATCAAAACCACACAATAGTTTTAGAAAAAATAAAAAAATTGATAAGCGAAACTACAAAACTTCAAGTTTTTTCTACCGAAAAGCCTATATTCATACAATGTGATGCCTCAAAAAATGGTTTGGGATGTTGCCTGTTTCAAGATGATAAACCGGTTTGCTTCGCATCAAAAAGTTTATCTGAAACAGAGTGCAACTATGCGCAGGTCGAAAAAGAATTACTTTCCATTGTATATGCGTGTAAAAAATTCCATTTATATATCTATGGCCGCAAAGTGGTTATATACTCAGATCACAAACCGCTAATTTCTATAATGAAAAAGCAGGTCTGTGATATTCATTCCAATAGATTACAAAGAATGCGTATTAAGTTACTGAAATATGATTTGGACGTACAATTTGTCCCTGGACGATTGCTCCATGTTGCAGACTTACTGTCAAGAAATGCAATACCAGATGAAGGTATCAACTTGGAAACATCTCTTTCTGAAGTTATACATTCAGTTACAATAAGCGAACCAAAAAAACAGCTTTTTCGAGAAGCTACTCAAAAAGATCAAACTTTACTATGCCTAATAAATTATTATAACAATGGCTGGCCCTCCGATAAAACAAAAGTTCCAGATAACGTTAAATTTTATTACAATATAAGGGACAAATTTTTTTATGAAGACGGTCTACTTTTTACGAAAATCGCGTAGTGGTACCAGAAATACTTCGACAAAGTATGCTAGATTTGTTGCATGAGTCTCACTTTGGTATAACCAAAACCAAAGCTCGTGCAAAAAACTTACTATATTGGCCTGACATGAATGTCGACATTGAAAAAATGATATTTAAATGTCGAATTTGTGAAAAATTTCGACATGCCAACGTAAAATTACCGTTAATTCCACACGAATTAGCAGAGTACCCTTTTCAAAAAGTCGGATGCGACATACTGGACTTTGGAAGTGAGCCATATCTTATCTTAATGGATTATTATTCGAAATGGATAGAAGTTGTAAGACTTCGTAATAAAACAGCTGTGGCTGTAAATGAAACACTTAAGCACATCTTTTCTACTCATGGAATTCCTCAAATAATAGTTTGTGATAACCAACCTTTCAATTCATTTGAATGCAGAAAATTTTCAGAACTATACAATTTCACTTATTCATATTCTAGCCCAACCTATGCTCAATCAAATGGACTGGCTGAGAAGGCAGTTGGTATTGCAAAGTCAATCTTAAGGAAAGCATTTGAGGAAGACAAAGATATAGTTTATTCTTTACTAGAATATCGTAGTACACCGGTTGCTAATCTTGGATATTCTCCAGCACAAATTTTAATGAGTAGAAACTTACGCACAAAGATACCAATTAGAGATGAACTTCTTGCACCCAAGGTAGTTGATATAAAAGAAAAGTTAAAACAAAATCAACAGAAGCAAAAATTACATTATGATCTAAGTTTTCGTGCCAATGAACCACAATTCGCTGTGGGTGATAATGTCGTTTATCAGCATAATAATAGATGGGAACCTGCCACTGTAGTTATGCCCCATGCTAGTCCAAGGTCGTTTATAATTAGAAATGAAAACAACAACGAAATCCGTCGCAATGTCATACATTTAAGGAAATCAATGAACCATCCACAGTACCATCAAAATCACGAAATGCTTCAAAATGGAAGTCCAATCAACTCTCCAGTGTCAAGACATGAATCAGTTAGTCCGAATTTATCTTTACCTGTAAATTCAAATGCCACATATATAACACGATATGGACGTGTTACAAAACCCACTAGTTTTTATAAAGCCTAACAAGATTTATTTTATTTTGTTTTATTTTGATAAATAAACTTTTATTATATTATAATTTAACATTTATTCATAACAGGGAGATGTTGTATACTTGAAATATATATATATATATAATGTACAGGTATTACAGTATAGGTATAGGTAATATTATGTACCGGTTTAACATTTTTTGAAATGCAATTTACATACTCTAAGTTAGTTGAAATAATGCAAGCGATTAAAACACACGGTTCAAATAAATGAATATAAAATAATTGAATTCTTAAATAAAGATTTAAAATATTTGAGTTATAGTGTTTTGTAGTTTTAAATATATTATACGCTAAGAACGTATAAAACAGTTATGAAATGTTACTATATGAAAAATCACAGAAATTTCTTGATCTTTATGAATACTGAAAGTGAAAATATGACTATATTTTATCTACAATCATATCTATAATATCAGCGGCGGTGGGTGCCGAGATGTTCTCTAAGGAACATTTAGGATAGGTAAAGAGCCTTATAAACACTAAGTGAAAGGAAATTGTAAAGAAAACATGCACAGTTTGGTGTTGATAGAAGTAAGCAAACAGTAACGGGATTGCATATGTCAATATGTGGAGTGTGATTCGTCTAGCTGACTTTCTTCATTTAAAATTGCATCTTGATGTAAAACATGAGCCAAAGATATGGATTTTTTCAAAAAACATTTGAATTTTAATTATATCACTAAAACAAACTTTGAGGTATTCAACACATTTTAAAAATTAAAACCTATTTGTTTTATGAGGAACCAAACCAGTTTTACTCTGTTATTTCCTTCATCCAAAAATTTTAAAATGTTGGAAGTATTAAATATTAGAAGAAAACAAGAATGCTGCTATTAAAAAAGTAATTATATTAGCTTCATGAGTCAGAATTTAATCCACTGTGAATTGATTTTCTTATTTAAAAATAAAACTTAATAGTAGTTCAAGTACCAGTATATGGGGTTTGCCAAATTTCTGGAACAGATTTGCCAGATTTGTTGAAAACCGTATTAATATCCAGTATACTATGTGTCCTTAAATTTGGATATCTGGCCTTGCATATTAAAATAAAAGTATGTTTGAGAGACTCATCATAACGTAAATATTCAAAGAAAATAAAATTTAGTCAAAAATAAATAATTTCAAGCAAGTCACACTGATTGCAAACAAGTTACACTTATAAATCAAAATCAACAAAAATGTGTGACAGTTTTTGAATTTAAAAACTAGAACGGTGTAAACCCGTGTAACGAAACGATCGAAAGTCACGAGCAATACCATCGTACATTGCTAAGTACAACAAAATATCATAAAAAAAATATAAGAAAAAAAATAAATGAAAAAAAAAAATAATAATAAAAATAAAAATATACACAGTAAAAGGATCTAAAAATTAATGGCATACGATATATTGGCCTAAGATTAATGTGTATACCAAATTTTGGGTCAATAGGTCAAGTAGATTCTGAGATATTGTGTCCATAGATCAACAGACACTTACGTGAATACACATATGCGTGACACTTATGAATTTCAAAGGGATATCTACTCCTTTGATATTTACCGATTTGGTTGGAGAAACTTGTATCTTGATAATGAAAATGCACGATACCTAAGGTAACGATAGAGTCCTTCTCCTAAATCTATTTTTCGTGCCGAGTAGTGCATTCGTCAGAGGTTGAGTCTCTTAGTATCTTAATCTCAGAACAGTGGTTTCAAATAATTCGCTAGCCAAACCATGCAATGTGGTAATTCAAAACGACTGCAAATCATGAGCACTGCGAAAGGCTTCTAGAGCAGCGATCAGTAGATTTCCCAAATTCTAGCTTTGTTAGTGTAGCTTGATTACCAATTTACCAAATCAAATTCTAACTTTTTTTCTCTGAATTGAATACTGTTTAACAAAGCTTACGTCCGCGCTTCCCTCAAGTCATTTGTAGACTTTTGTATTTCTTGAGTTTTTCTTGCAAAGTGCTTTAATGAGATGTTCTTCCTCATTCTCCTTTCCCTTATTAAAATTATTCTTAGAGTGTCAATTGTCATACATTTCAATCAATTGCATTACCATCCACCCAATATGTTTCTTATGTCCTGAATTGTTTCTTATGTCCTAATATGTTTCTTATGTCCTCAAGTTGCACTGACACTCGTTTCAAAACAATTAAATATTCGTAGCTATTTTGGAAAATATATAAAAAATTCTAATAAATATTTAAATTGTTTGAATATCGTATAGTTGCTTATCATATAGATTTTGTAAAAGAAAACCAAAAAAATGCGAGCAAGTAGCCAGAAACAATCTAAATTAGATTCCAATATTTTGCGTTATAAAGACAAATACCCGTCCCTGGAACTCTCCAATAGTTTTGATACGCATACCAAGTAAAGTTCGCCTGTGGTTGGATTCCTGTAATATAATCCTATAATATCCTGGTTACCAAAGTACTGGTTACCAAATTGCATATTCGTCAATTAAAAGATTCCTTAACTCGTTTTTCTCAAATTAATTTAATTTTTGTTTGTACTTGACGTATTTTAGGCGATACATTTCAAAAAAGTTTCTGCTGAGCAAGTGTTCTAGTTCGCAAAAATGTCATATGACCTCTGTGTCATCCTACATTTATGGTTATATGTTTTTGTGTACCTTTATGACCAATTAATAAGAAATATTTTTTAATGGTTATGAAACATTGCTATAATTTTTTTCCCAATTTTTATTTAATGATATGAATTGGGCTACTGGCCACATTTTTGTCGATGTATATCCTGAAAGTGAGCCTAGTTATTACTTTTAGAGAAGAAGGGTTCGTTCAGTTTTTCTACCGGAAGCAATAAATCAAATTGAAAACTGTTTTATTTTTTTTCAAAAATTGTTTCGAATTTTTTAATCAAATTTCGCTATCACCAATTGAGTTATTGGGGTTTTAAAATAAAATTGTTTGGTTGTCTCCTACCACTGTAGTTTACACAGAATTTTGGTGTTGATTTTTACTCTATTAATGAATTCCAATCTCACATCGCACGGAATTTTATTGAATCGAAAACATTAGAATTATAAATGCTGGTATGCCGTGTTTGTCAGAAATCAATATTGCTATAATGGAAATTTTAATTCCTTATTGAATGTCCTAGACAACTAGGACATTAAATTGTTTATAAAATCTTAAAAATCAATAAATAATTTAAGCAGGAGTGTAAAGCTGATAGTTACAAAAGGGATGAAAACCATATAAGTATTCAATATACCAAGCTTAAAAGTGGATATCAGCAGCCAAATTCTGTAAGTGTGAAGTGGGGAAGTTTTTTTTTTTTTTTTTTTTATTCAATGTTAGGCATGTTTAGTGTTAACCAATGTAGATCAACGTCTCTGAATATCCGAAGATACCATGCTAACTAGGGAACTAGGGTTCGAAAGTATTATTCAATTTTCTTTGAGGAATTTATTAACGTTGATCTTAAAGTTGATCTTATCGCTTCACCGCAAAAATATCTAAGTGAGTGAAGTTTTAAAACAATAAAATTAACACTGACGTTTTGTTTGGCAATTAAATGAAATCGTTTCTTTTGTTGTTATTGACATTATGTCAAAAAACAGCAAAACGTCAATGCGATTTGATTTTTAAAAATTGCATTTCTAAATTAAAAGCAGATTAATTTTACAAATTTAATTTTTAAGTAGTTATATATAACTAAATTTGTAAAAATTTACGTTCAAATTGTGTTGAAACTTAAAATAAACATTTAATTTTATGTATATTTGACGTTTGACAGTGCGCGGCTTGCTATTAGATTTTTTAACACTAATCGCATATAGAATCGCAAAAATGGTAAAATGATAAAAAATTAATGATAAAATCGAAATGAAGAAATTTTTAACACTTCACCACTTCACAGTTACAGAATTTGGCTGCAGTACTATGTACTTATAAGCCGCATTTGTAATTCAAAATTGACAGACAGGACTTACATATAAAAAACTTTAATACAAATTAATGATTGAAGACCGAACATTTTTGTGATTTCGAACACATGCTGATCTTGATGTTTGGTCGCCGGGATCCACGGGCTGCTCTAGATTTTTTGCTGGACAGAAAAAAATTGAAACTGGTATTTTAAATTTTTCAAGTTGTTTGAACACTTCCCAATTGCATATCAATTGAATTCTTTTACCTAAATTACTATAGGTTTTAACACAGAAAAATTAAAAAGCTTCAAATTGCAATAAGACTCAAACCCATGTTATATCTACTCTAAAAAGTATATTAGATTAGTTGGGTTGGATTTTAACATTTCGTGGGATTGAGAGAAGTACTTTTGTCCTGGAACTCTCCAAAGGTCTTGGTCTGCATACGAAGCAATGTCCGCCTGTGTTTGGATTCCTGAAAAGGTGCACCTTAACAAAAGAAGCCTCATATCCGACAGATAGATAGTACCCTAACTTATATACTTCAAAATAATTTTATCTTCAATTTAGATCTGATGTTTTAGCAGATATTTTTAAGAGCAAAAAATTTTCATCGTTTCATCGACCGTAGCGATTGTCACCTCCATTAAATGTCATTTTAACTCTTCAAAGAATCTCAAACCATGCCTAAATTAATGGATCACGAGGTCATTCTACATCTTGGGTCAGTTATTTTTATGTTCCTTGACATTAGGGTACATCAAGCTATTAAAAGAAAACGCAATTATCTGAGACAAGCGAACTATAGCTATCAGTTATAGTTGTGTTCACCTGTGGACGGAACCAATATTTTCATCTCTCTGAACTTTTACAAGTAAATTAATGAAGATTCTTAAAACGAGTGTAGTTTTAAATTTCGCTTATCGTTATTAGCGCGATAAAGTGAACCTGATTATTTTGCTTTTGATATCGGAAAACGGCCGGGGTGATTTAGAAGTGGTTTACTCTTGCAAAAATGTTCTCTTTGATCCTGACTACCGTCATTAAATCTAAAACGTGTAAAATTGATTTGAATTCGGCCGTTTTTAAAATCGCAAGCTACTGTTAGTTCGTAAAGAAAACAGCTAGCTCAAATTTACGTTGCACTGAGGGAGAGGTTCTCGATAGTAATTTTCCACGGAGAGTTAAAGCGCAGCAATTACGAAACACCAAATAATTAAATGAAATCAACATCCCAGACATAATGGTGAAATCACTTAAACTTTATACCAGTTTCGTCGTTTATTGATTTAACCCTGGATGCTAAACCAAGTAAATCCGTTACTTATCACTGTGAATTCTGCAAAGTAATACAGGTTCTCCAACTATGGCTATCTTCCCTTAAGATCATCAATTTGTTTGTACTTGACAAGAAAACAATCAGCGTTGCCTTTCCTTTGTCCTGTCCTGTAACGGTTGAAATATATTTCTATAAACTTTTATTGAACCTATTTTAACCATGCCTCCTACAGATTTGGATCGAATATCGAGTTGAAAATTATCTGGAAAAAACTGTGTAGATAAAAATTTCAGATCTAAAAGATATCATTGAAAATTAAGTTGCAAGGCAACAATACTGTAATTCATCATTTACCCTTTTAAAAAGAGAGCCGCTCTGTTCTGGTGTGACACAAAAGATTTTGAAGACCCAGGCTTAATCGTTCTGATCTCTGTGGCAGGACACTCATTCATAATGTGTGTATACAGTATTTAAGAAGAAAATTATAGTTGGGATTCAGGAAATCTATCGATCATAAAAATTTTCAAAGATTGTTTCCGAAACGCAGATGAAAATTTTTCATTCAGAAAGGGGACTGTTATAATCTCTAAACTCAGAAACAGAGTTTCGGTGCTGGATAAATTATTACTATCTTTCATCAAAACTTCGTTTTCGGTGACCTTAAGAGTTTTCCCTTCGTCTTGTCCTGCAACGATTGAGACATGTTTTTACAAACATTGTGTTAAATTTTAAATAAAAACTCCTAGTCAGAAAAAAATTTAAAGCAAAATTTGTAAGCTGAAAAAAGTGATGCCAACATTCTGATAAACTAACACATTCCGTTTAGATATGACTGAGGAAGCCTAACGCTATGCGTTCCCTAAACTTCAATACAACAACTAAATAACCTAGATTGATGGAGTTAATGTAGGCTTTGAAACTGTGTTGATGAATAGTATACTATGGTCACAAACCTCATATGTTTGTAAGCCACCCAGCAAAAGTTCATAATACATTTTTCTTTTTCAAATTTCTGACAACTAAACAAACTATTATCAAACATACATTTCAAACTTGACATAAATTAACAAAAAACGTAAAAGAAAGTCATAGACAGAGATGACTTCTATTAAAATTTAAAACAAAAACGCTTTTCATATCAAAACAATTTATCGTATTTATATTTTTTTTTCCTTCAATAGTGTATGATTAATAAATTTTCTAACAAAAGATTATTATGTCATCATCATATAATAATTATAAAATAAAATTTTTCAAGGGCAGTCAGTTTTCCACTGAATAATTTATCATTCATCCCTCTTTCCGTTAATCTATTTTTAAAAATCGTTACCCGACACAATTTCTAATTTTCTTCTTGTACTATACATTTTCCTTTTCTTCTTTTTTTTAAATGTTAAGGTTATTCGTATCAAAACGGTTTGACTTGGCTCAGCATATCAAGTTAAATTCTATGCGCAACGAACGTCAAATTCAATTCAGGTTAACCTCATAATTTTCTGTTTTCCATATTTTATTTATTTGAAATTATTTCATTATTATTATCATCATTTTTTATCATAATTGACCTTGAACGGAGAAAAAAAATCTTAGGAATAATTTTTTTTTTCTTAAGATGATTTGATTTTACAGCAATTAGAAATAATGAATTATTAATTAAAAGATGATGAGAAGAAAGTGAAAAAGAATAAAAAGAATGTAAATGTATGTTAAGGACTTGCTGATTAAGGGAAACAATGCAAGTTGAATTTCATGATGAATCTCAATCGAGATCAAATTGATTCGTTTGTTATTGAAAATATTTGAAGAGATTAGTTTTACAGTCGGGTGTTTTTTTAGTCTAATATTTCGAATTTTAATTGTTACTATTTCAAATTTCAAAATACCCCTAAAACGTCTACGATAACGATATTCTCGATTTCTTTGAAAAAACGATTGCTTGAACTGTGTCGATTTGTGGCCAGTTTGATGTTGTTTGTGACTAATTTTGGATATTATTAAATTATTAAATTAAATAATTATAGGTTATCTTATGCTCTTTGAAATCCAGATTATATCAATATAAAGAAAACATACAAGTAGAGCGATAAACCCGTGCTAAAGTCACAATGCACTCCCAACCGTGTAAAAACAGGTTTTCCTGTATATGCTTGTTTCACATCGTTTGAAAAATGATTTTCATATTTCCAATTGTTGTGTTGTTGTTTTCTTTTCGTGTTTTTATTTTGTTGTATGAGAGGACTAATATTTTTGTTTGATTTTCTTTTAATTACCGAAACGTGTCGATTTTAATTATACGCTTTTTTGCTAATTCATTATTAGTTATAATATTAATGTCAATCAATAACTTTGGTTAATTTGTATAAAATAAAATTTATTAATGCCAATATTTTTCCTTCACAAATAGTTTAATGTTTAACTATGATTTAAGAGAAATCGTTTGTTGACTAAAGAAAAATCTATTTGACGTCAATGTGTTGTTGATTTACAAAAATGAACCCTTTTGTATGACAATCGTTTTCTTGAATTTTACTATAATTGAAATATTAACTTATACTTCTGACAATACCAAGTCAAAAATAAAAATAAACACATAAGAAAATGTAACGAGCTTTAAACAATTTGGTGTTGCCAGATTTAATGTTCGTTTCTTATAAATGATAGTTTTTATCAATAGATCGTATTTTTAGCAGTTAGTATTTTTATTCTGGCAAGATACCAAAAAATTATTTCGAAACTTTATTTTATATATATATACATTTTTTTTCCATTTTGTAATAGTAAAAACGAATTTATTTATTGCATTATAATGCTATTGATGGTAGGATTCTCTTATTACCATGTCCTTTTTCCTCTTTATCGGTTGTTATACATAAACTTTATGGTATGGGTGTATTTAGTGCTTGTTCTAGTTTTTTGTTCAACATTTCGGAGTATAATCGATTTGTTGCAAGATTTAATAAATAGTTTGTCTGGAGATGGTTTAAATTGTTTTCATTATAATACATATAGTTTATATGCCATTCATATGTAGCGGATATAAAACGTTAAATCTAATTTATGTCTTTTATTTTGAAATTGGGGTAGGTTCAGTTATTTCAAAGTCAAAATATTTTAGAGTTAATCAAAATTACATTAGAAAAGTTTTTGGTATAACAATAAAAGGTTGAACTGAAACGACAAAGGTAGAGCATAAGATCAAAATCTATAAATATATTTCATCGTTTACAATAGATAGATACATCGTATAAAAATATCTTATCATCAGCCATACATCCAACTAAACCAATAAAAATAATTCACAAAAGTGTTCCCAACAAACTGTAATCATATAAATAAATATTATCCACTTAATCCGTTCATTTTCCTTTTAATTTTTGTTTGTAGGTTATTTTTTATTTAACTAGATGAAAAATTACTCCTTAGAGTACTCAATAAATAAAAACGTACAACCAGGATGTGTTTCATAAAACATAAAACTATTCATACAAAAATTACACAATATTATATTTGGGTAATTGCAATTATTTCCTCTAAGTTGATTATGTTCAAATATAAAATGAAAATACAGAGGAAAATGTTTATCTTGTTTTTCATATTTTTTCATACAAAATAGATTTAAGATATTTCTGGAAAGATCGGTTATAAATATTTAAAATTGATATAAAAGTCAAACTTTTAACACTGACAAATTATTTTTTGTAACACATGCATAAAAAATATTCAATTTTGTACTAGAATAGAATAAAAGAAATATCTATTTTTCCGCACATATGACCACAAAATATTTTGTATGCCTGGACAGTAACGCCGCCTGAATGTGAGATTTGTAGTTAAAACTATCTTATATATAATATTTTTATAACAGTAAAATATCAATATGATAATTTAAAAAACTTACCATATAGTAAAAACAACTTAAGTCTTAAACACATTGCATCATTTGAATTGCAAGAAAAAACAATTTATTTGGGTTTCCAAAGCTTACAATTTTGACAGCTCTTAGTTTGATTACAATGTTTTTTTTATAAAACCCGTATAGTTGAATTCTTATGTTTATTTTTTTGAGCTAGTATAATTTACAACTGTTACAATCTTAAATTTGTTTATAACTTTGTTAAATAAATTATTAAACTAACTATTAAATAAATATTTATAAATTTTATGCATTTGTTACAAAAAACAGTGTGTATTACTAATGCGAATGCGTTTTCTAAACGCGAGTTATGGCGGCACTCCCTACGGTCGTGCTGTAAACTTACTTTTGTTAAGAAAGCGCATTCGCACTAGCAATACAATCTACTATTACGGGTTTGATATTTTCAATTCAGTCAGTTTCATAATTGCTATCCATTTTTCTCATTAGATTTAAGCTTATCACCAACAAACTGTTTTTGTTGTAATTAAAGCATCGTTAATGAAAATGTAAAAGAAAAAAATGAGCTCATAGTTTCTGTTATGCCTAAACTTGTAGGTTTTGAAAAGAGGCGATACTTAACCTTCAACCATCAACCTTTCAACTTCAACCTTCAACTTTCATCCTTTAACCTTCCACCTTCCACCTTTAACCTTCAACCTCCAACCTGCAACTTCCAAACTTCAACCTTCAACCTTGCACCTTTAACCTTCAACCTTCAATCTTCAACCTTCAATCGTCAACCTTCAACCTTCAACATTTAACCTTTAACCTTCCACCTTCAACTTTTAACCCTTCACCTTCAACCTTTAACCTTCAACTACCAAAATTCAACTTTCAACATTCAACCTTGCACCTTTAACCTTTAACCTTCAACCTTCAATATTTAACCTTCAATCGTCAACCTTCAACCTGCAACTTTCAACCTTTAACCTTCAATCTTCAACTTTCAACCTTTTTCCTTACACCTTCAACCTTTATCCTCAAACCTTCAATCTTCAAACTTCGTCCTTTAACCTTCAACTTTCATCCTTCAACCTTTAACCTTCAACCTTCAACCTTCAACCTTCAAACTTCATTCTTCAACCTTCAACGTTCAACCTTCAACCTTCAACCTTCAACCTTCAACCTTCAACCTTTAACCTTCAACCTTCAACCATCAACCTTCAACCTTCAACCTTCAACCTTCAACCTTCAACCTTCAACCTTCAACCTTTAACCTTCAACCTTCAACCATCAACCTTCAACCTTCAACCTTCAACCTTCAACCTTCAACCTTCAACCTTCAACCTTCAACCTTCAACCTTCAAGCTTCAACCTTCAACCTTCAACCTTCAACCTTCAACCTTCAACCTTCAACCTTCAACCTTTAACCTTCAACCTTCAACCATCAACCTTCAACCTTCAACCTTCAACCTTCAACCTTCAACCTTCAACCTTCAACCTTCAACCTTTATCTGTAAACCTAAAATTTCCAATCTTCAAATTTCAACCTTCAACCTTAAAAAATAGCCTTTCATTATCCACTTTTGGTCATTAGTCAACAACCTTTAAAGTATTAAGTCTTCCATTTTCAGGATCCAAAATGCTTCATGGAACGGTCAACCGCATGACATCTATTATGCCTAAGTAGACATTTTTTGAAAACAAAGCAAATCCCTTGCCGTTAAGCTCTAATTCTTCAAAATTCGTCTTCAAGTCTGCAGGCGACAAGCTTACGCAAAGTTGCAGTTAGTTTACCACATGTATAAAAACCATGCAAAACAACTTTGGAATTATCTTATTTTGCCATTATTTTTCATTTTTTAAATGAAAAGTGTTAGGTTAGGTTAGAATGATTATCATAAGGACGAGGCAGAGACAGAAGTGGCACCAGTCATATTTTGAAAAGAACTTTTGCTGTTCAAGCACTATATTTTGGCAACTAGTTAGAACTTCTCAAGAAACGTCAAATGTCCCTGATGTTCATCTCGCAGATATCCGTCGGATCAAGTGAAAAGTCTTACCAGATATAATTTAATGAGAAATAAAGAAGATATTTCAGCAATAGAAGTGCCAAATTAATCATATATTTACTTCAACTTTTTTCCTATATACTAGAAATTAAAAAGTGTCCGGTTTTACTAAGAAGCTGGCAGAGACCAGATCTTCAGGGTAATTTTTGCTTAAAAGGTGACAACCAAGTCTTTTAGAGATGCTGTGAAAGGTTAAATCGGTGCCCCGCAAACTTAAAAAGATGGTAGCCACACTCAGGCACGACAAGAGGGGGGTAGGAAGGGGTGTTTTCCCCCGGGCCCAGCTTTTTAAAAGGGCCCGGACTCAGACCAAAATGAAAATATTATATAGGCAAAAAATAATTTTCAACCAAAACTAAAGTATATGTGAATTTGATCTTTCACTAAATTCTTATCATTAATAAAATACACGATGATTTAATTAATTCGGCTTCAGTTTAAATAAGAAGTATTTCTTTTCAAGCATGTGTCATATAATATAAAGTTGTCTTAATACCGTACATATGTGATTAGTGATTACAAATGTAAGAAGACGATAAAAAGCGGTCATTTTTGCATAGGATGATTTCATAAAGATTAACAGTAACCAAAAAATTACAGTATTGAGATGAAATTTAATTTAATTGTTTTATGTAGGACCTAAAAGAATCCATCCTGTTTTGACCGCTTGTATTGGCAAATGGCAAATGGTTTTGAGAACCACCCATGACAAATATTTATTTTTCTCTCACAAAAACTAAACAATTAACACAAACCATTCGCGCTTTGAATTTCTAATATGGAGAGTATATTACACGACTTAGTAAATGTTTTCCAAATTTAAACTTTAGCCTCAGCTTCCTCAGCAACAAAAGTTAATTCTGATTGTAAATTAGAATCCCCAATTCCTTTAATATGTACAACGCAAGTAGAAAACCAACCAAAGTATATTGGGTTTCGCAACGGTTTTGATATTGGTAGTTAGTTCAGAAGATAAAATAAAAAAGTCACAAATTACTGAAAATGTGATTTTCCAAGGGCATTTGTAAATGCCTACATTGTGTGTCTGTAATCGTAAACCATTTTCTAAGTCGTTCCTTTTCAAAATTTTACCAAAAGGAGAAAAATTGTACGAGATTGGTTAGTTGTGAGCTCCAATAAAGATACCTTTTATTACCTACCGTGTCTATTATTTAGCACGAATATTAAGTAACATTGTTCTCATATCTGTCGTCCTCAAGGATATTCTTAAGTTAAATTATGCGTTATATTACCGGTTTACAATTATTTTGCGATCAAATAGAAGGCCAAGCAAAAATAATGATGCACATTTTAAAAAGAATTTGGGGTCTATTTTGTTTTGAGGTGAAAGGAGAATGGCTTTGAGTGGAGACAGCCATTTGAAAGATGAACCTATTACCGGTAGCTTCTTTGGAATTTTGGAGATTATTAGTCCATGTGATCCTTTGCTACGTTATCAGTTAGAAAAAGTAAGAATTTCCAAGCAAGCTTAGTATCGTTAACAAGTCCATTATTTATCATCGGAAATCCAAAATGAGCTTATTCAATTATGTGCAAGCCATTTAGAAATAGTAATTCAAGCTGAATGAAGGACAGGGGTATGCTAACGCAAGCAACATGAAAAGTGAAAACAAGAGTACAAAAAGATTTCTAGAGAAAACCTATATGCTATGTATTCCCCATGTGAAGCTCACAGTCTCAATCTCTGTTGAGTTGATTCTGCCGAATGATGTTCAAATTAGGTTACATTTGTTAGAATAATTTAATAAATGCTATAACTTATTTAGCGGCAGCCCTCAACAATGAGCAATTTTAAAGAAAAGTATTCCGCAGTCACCACACAAGCTTTCTAATAGGCCGACATCAGCTAGAATTGATGCTGTTAGATCTTTTGCAAAACCTCTTTCAGTACTAAAAATATGGCTGAAGATCTTAAAGGTCTTAATTTAACAGCTGATACTTATCTAGACATCAACGGAATTAAAATAGTACATGAGAAAATTTAACTGAAGATTAATGCCATCAATATGATTTAAAATCTGGCTCGCAGAACTGCAGATTCTAAGAAATCAATGTGAGGTCATCTTGAAGGAAAGTAAATGGTGACAAATGGTTTAAATATCTCTTCTTTTTTTGTCAATAAGTATAAAAATAAAACGGTACAGAACCGTTTTTGGAAATGGAAATGAAGATCCTGAAAACATCCGCATTTATGACCAAGAAACAGAATTCAAAAGAAACACAATTTTAATTATTGCAGATTTAGTAATACCAAGCGTAATGTTTAAATTCGAAGGAAAGAGGAGAAAATAATAACTGCATGTACATAGCAATTCGTTGCAATATACAAGGCAGATATTTGAGAAGAGTTGGCAAATGAGGTAATTCACCTCAAACACGTAAATCTTTCGCTCTAGATTTATCGAATGCAATTGCCATTAAAAATATTGATACTATTTTTCCAGCACCATTGCCGAACGTTCCTTTAGAGTATTATTACGAATCAAAAAGTTCGACAAATCCTGTCTCTTGTCTCTTACAAGAGCATGTCTTGCGATTCTGTACTAAGAATCAAAATTAGCGTGGCAGTTAATTTTCGGTGACATTAAAGATGTTTTTGTATCAACCAAAGCGTTGAAAGCTCAATTGTTATAACAAAAGTAACAACAACTCACAAAATTCGCTTTTGACACATGAATTCACGTGAGATATCACATATACCACAAGAAATAGCATTGAAAATAATGAGATATTACTAGCCGAGGTGATTGCCTAGAGGTGCTGGCAGATGAACTCTATTCAGCCAACGGTAGCCCCCTCAATCTTAGGTATGAAGCATTCCTTGACAATAGTACGTTTTGGCTTGATCGAAGAAGGGGGGTGGGCCTTCATATAACTCTATGTGTGAACTATTCAATGAGGAAGACAGCGTAGCTGGATTATCAGCAAACTCGTTTTGTCTTTGCAAATTTTTAAATCAAATTTGCTATTTATCTCTTATTTTATTTTTATTTGCTCTGTCCTATCACGGTGAATTTGCCGGTCTATATTTAACATTCTTTTAAAATTGTTTTTAAACAAATACAAGTTACAACATTTTAATTTTTGTGATATTGTGATGATTATGGAAGACGATAGAACACAACAACAAAACAAAATCTTCAAGAAAATTCTCGTTAGAGAACTATCTTCGAGAAAATTCTTCTAAAAGAAATGTAAAAATCAATAAAACCAAATCAACGTAACCGAAGTAAACATTTAATAGGAAGTATTTGTTTTATCGAATAAGGATTGGTTAACGAAATAAAAATTGGTAAATAAAACAATTGAAAAGAATAGATTTCACACCTAGGTGTCAATATTTGAAGATCGTCTTATTGTTGATAAAGGAAGAAAAAAAAGGTGTGTTCTAGAATATTACAGTAATATCGAGGCTATTTCATGTAGTATAAATAAGAGGTGTTCTTCGAGGACAGGATTAGTATAAAATTGTTAACGATACAAAAAGTATAAAAATTTAGCAGTAATAAAGGCGAAGTAAAAATTAACCGTGTTATAAGTAGAAAGTTAAAAGTGATATTGTGAACAAGTATAAAAGAATTATAAGTGGTGAAATATTGTTAGAACAAGAAGAACTAAAAGGAAAATAGTAATAGGAGAAATATTTTTATTGTAAAATCTTGAACGAATAAAATTATAACGTTTGGAAAATCCATTGTGTTTTAAATTTCCTGATTTAGTGATCGAACTAAATAATTGTAACTCGGCTAAAGTAACGTTACAATATTATACTTTAATTGGTTAATAAAATAACATAAATGTAAGGGGCCGGTATTTTATCCCCCCCCCGGGTCCCGTTTTTCTTTCTACGGCCCTGACCACACCAAATGATATTTTCTAAAAGTTATGGTCCAAAGTGCCGTCTCAGTCACGATCTGCCGAGATGAGATTGGCATTGAATCCATATAAAAGTATTCGATTTTTTTGCTTTACATGAACTTATTAGCTTACTTGGAGAGATATTGACCAATTGGACCCAAAGGCAAGCTTTTAGTGGTCAATGTTTAGTATAAAAGAAGTCGAGCGAGAGCTCATGCTTGAATCCCTTCAAACTTTGAAGAGCTTAGGAGTCCTCTGAGGCTACCAAGTATTATTTGCTAGTTTCACTAGTCCTGAGTGATAATAGCCCTCTTGTCGTGACAAACTTACCACGTAAGACCCCGCCGATTAAATCATCAATTTTAGTATGTGAGACCTGATGGGATTATCCATACAGTAATACCTTGTTTGGTAATATTTAAAAATTGTGGAAAATTTAGTAGCAAAAAATCTAGATATATCTAATGTTTTCAGTGGCTCAACATGCATATTGTTGCTTTAGAAAGAGCTGGTCTCTGGATACGGCCTTGCACTAGCTTAGACATCTAAAAGAGAAATATCTTGACTGTAATGAGTTAGGCTGGCTAGGTTCTGGCAAGCCCCAAACGGATTTAACGGATTTTAGTGACAAGCCTTTGATATTTTAACTAGTTAAGAAGTGCTGTGCGATTGCCGAAGAGTTAATTTAAATTTCTTGAATGTTATGGCTACAATCTGAGTCTGGTAATTCATTTTCTTAGGAAGGGCATGATATAACCAAACGTATTCTAACATTATTACTAATCCGTATTCTAACCATCCTTTATATGCCTGACAAACGTATTTTGGTTTTAATAGTTGATGTCCATGGCTCATTTCATTTAACGATGAAGAAAACTAACATGGGGTACATTCAATTTTTAGAGTGTTTTGGCGTTAAACTTATGATGACAAGCAAGATGTGAATTTTATTTTATCCTTTTCCAGATCAATACAATTTTTTGAATGCCTATCTGTTGCCTCAAATTTTTTTCGACGAGATTAAATATATATTTGAACGTCGGCAACTTTGTTTATACACACCTGCAACGTTTAGATTCGTCCGTATATTTTAACTTTTTAGCCCTACCAAGCTTAAAAGATATTTATTTATAGTTTCAAAGCCCGTCTGTCTCTTTCATCCTATACACAACGTTTGTAATCCTGGAACTGTAGGAGCTGTATCAAGTGTGAATCATATTCTACAATACTTATTGTTAGACGTTTTGTGTGCTGCTTCTTTACGTGTTTGTCCGGCTGAAAGGACCAACAATAGATAATTATCTGTATAAAAACTATAATAATAATTACTATTTCTGTGCTATTTTGTATCAGCAAGGTTAGTTTTTTTTCCATGGAAAATATAGATAATCAGAACAATCATTCAAAACAAGCAATTACTTGAAACACTGCATCATTAATTGAGAATAAAATTTGTTAAGTGATGGAAAGTGGACAAAATGGTTAAACAGTAGAAGGGTTCAATGCAATTAAGCCATCATATTGTCTGTGAATTTAACTCTTGGTATTATTATTTAGGAACGCTGATATAACAATAACTAAGATAAAATGCCACTCATTGCCAAGATTAAAAGATACGTCTAATATCGATAGCTAAGGCGTCGAATGTCGAATAATAATGAGATCGTAGGCCGTTGTGCTGTGTTATCAAGACGACCATAAAAAGTGGAATTTCTCCAATTACACTGTGGGACAGCCAAAACTGGGGTTCTGACTACCGTGAAAAGTTATATCGGTAAAAGAAAAATTATACGTGTCCCGGCGTCTCACTGGGTCACGTCTAGGAATTGAGATATATCGATTTGAAGTTAGTAAGTATCATATAGGAGAAATTGTCACGTTTGGGGTTCTTTTTTTGACATAACTCGAGAACGACTAGTCCGATTTTACTGAAACAAATTTAGAAATTAAGAATTATAATTCCTTTAATCTACTGATATACTATACTGAAAAAGTAACGAAAAAATAAACAAATTAAAATTAAATAAATAAGAAATACAAAAAAAATAAAATAAATAAATAAATGAAATAAAAACAATAAAGTAAAATAAAAAATAATAAAAATAATAAAATAAAAATATAATAAAATATAATAAAAAATAAAATAAAAAAAATTTAAAAAATTAGTAAAATAAATAATAAATAAATAATAAATAAATAATAAATAAATAATAAATAAATAATGTATAAATAACAAAAAAAATAATAAATAAATAATAAATAATAAATAAACAATAAAAAATGATAATAAATAATAATAACAAACAATGAATAATAAATAATAATGATAAATAATAGTAATAATAGTAATAAATAATAATAAATAATAATAATAAATAATATTGATAATAAATAATAATAATAATAATAAACAATAATAATAATAATAAATAATAATAATAATATAATAAAACCTGATAAAATATAATAAAAATATAAAATAAAATTACACTAAAAATAATAAAATAAAATAAATTAATTAAAAATTAAAAAGTAGAAAATAATAAATAAAATTAATACACAAAGACACATAGACACATATCCAAATACATTTAAAACAATAAATTTTGGAGTAAGTACGGAGATACTGGAATAAGTAAGAATATTAAAAAAAAATTCTATGAAAAATCAATATTCTTGTCAAAATGAGATACCTTTAGTTAATTGTGACCAAAAGCTAAATGCGTTCATCGATTTTCATGATCTATGTCTCGTTTTGTGCTCAGATTATGTGACTTTACGTCAAAGTAATAAGATTTGACACTTTTTCCCGTTTTGAATTTTTCATGATTTTTTAAAATACAATTTTTTTATTTTTTAGGCATAAAATTATTTTTTTTATTCATAAATTTATTAATAACTGCGAAACTGTTTACTGTGTAAGGAAACAGTGTAATAGTAGATTAAAAGAATTGTAATTTTTAATTTTTCTATATTTGTTTCAGTAAAATAGGACTAGTTGTTCTCGAGTTATGTCCCCAAAACGTGACTATTTCCACTATATGATACATGCTAAATTCAAATCGATATATCTCGATCCCTAGACGTGATCCAGCGAAACGCCGGGATACGTATAACTTTTTTTTTACCTTTATAACTTTTCCCGGTAGTCTGAACCCCAGCGGATCACAGACCCTTACCATTTGTCGCACAGTGTTATTTGCCATCTGTACCCAAAGGGTATATTTAGGTAATATTTTTTACTTAAATTAATTATTTTAAATTTATTTTTCTCTTCTCACAAAAATCACATCAATATCCGTTTTTTCCATTTATTAATTTGAAGAAAATAAAATGTATGTATTTCAATTAACAACACCTCTTCTAACTTAAAAGCTTTAATAAACAAAAAATTACTGTTCTGCATATATACGTTAATATATGATGCAACTTAGCCTGATTTTCATTTTTAATTTTTTTGCTTCCTCAATTTCCCGGTTTAACATTTTCTTTTTTCGCCTTTTAATCTTTTAAAATATGCACTTAAGTTAAAAATTGCTTTTTTGTCGTTGTTGTTGTTGTTATTCTTGAAAATATGAACAATAAAAAAAAAATAAAATCAAGTTATAAAATTTCAATAAATTTATAAAAAGACAGAAGATGAGCTGTCAGAAATTTATTATAGTTTATGTTATTTACTATGAATAATGTATATGTTTGTGGAGGTTTTGGCAACAAACTTTTTTAACAAAATTTCATGGGTATAGTATATGAGAGGAAATATTAATCTCCCTTTGTTACTCGAAGTGCATGTTGGTCAAACCTGCTAAAGAAGCAAATTGTCCAAAAACTTGAACTGGGAATTCTGAAATGAAAAATCAAAGAAGACGTCTCGTTAGGAAGAAAGTTGCGCAGATATTATGAAATTGTCTTGGTCAGATAAAACACAAAATTTATTCAATCAGTTAAAAGGGATTTTGATTACTGCAGCGGTACTGATCGTTTCAGATTTTAAACAAAGATCTTACATTTCAATGTGATGCCAGCAGTATTAGTGTAGGAAGTTTACTATTTGTGGCAGATTATAAAAATGAGAAACCGATAGAGTATACGAGTCAAAAGCTTAAGACCTCACAATGCAATTACAGTGTGGCGGAACTCAAACGTTTTGCTGCATTTCTTAGTATAAAAATTTAGAGCACATATTGAGTGATTACCATTCACAATAGTTACTGACTATAGTAACCTTAAGTAGCTAATGGGTCAGAAAGATCTTACTCTCAAATTTTAATCGAACCTCTTTGCAACTAAATTGCTTCCCTTGTAATTAAATTTTAGGAAAATCAAATTTTTAGTCTTTATGGTGGCTCTGGGTGTCTTGCTTTGGATAACGGATTCATTTAAATCTAAGAAGTTGAAAGATTTTTTAGCAATACACGTCAATCATCATACATTTATCGCATTATATTCGCCACAATGCAACTACCTAGTCCGGTCAATATAGCATGGAAATAATAGTATATTTTCCTACAAGAGATGAAAACATTGTTTTTTTCGTGAGTAAACATTTGTTCACTAGACGCGCTAGCGTCGAATGAGACATGTTTACGAACGAAAAACGTTTTTATCTCGCGTAGGAAATGAAAATTTTTCTATGATACTAATATATAATCGATATTTACTATAAATTATAAAGTTATAAATCGACAACAAAACATTCAAAATTTATATTCTATTTTTTCATGGTAACGTTGTTTAAAATACTTTGTAAAATTATATGAAAAACCATAGCAACTATAACTTGTTATTTTTTTACACTAGTGAGTTTACTTTTCGTAAAGAAAAAAAAATTTCTTATAGGAAGATGAATCAAAACATTTTTTTTTTCATTAGCTTCTATGAGTCCCCTGGGTCATTCATGACTAGCAAACAAAGTGACTAGCCTCCCCCCGAGCTGATGATACCTTTCTTCCATTCAGCTGGTCATATGCTGTATGCAAAATCAGCACAGATATATTTGCACGATATGCGAAATTAAAAAAATGTCATGAATGAAGATGAGTACAAGAAATTTACTACGGGAGGATTTTGGACCATTCGTCGTTTTCCGAAATTTCCCTGGCTTTTTACTTCTTTACATTAGAAACATTATTATTCAACTTTAGGCTTGAGCTCAATTTGACAACGCAAAAATTAGCAGGAAAAAGTCGGAAAATTAACAAATTTTTCGATTTCCCGCTCCCCATGTGGATTTATCGGAAAACTGAGGGCCGATTCCGATTTTCACTTTTGCTGTATTTTGCAATATTTGTAAATATGGAGTGTGAAAACGGGGTTAATTTTGAGTTTTGGGGGTGTTAAGGGGGGGAAGGGGGCTTGTCACTTCGATTGCTAGTCGTGAATGACCTAAGAGACTCATAGAAGCTAATGCAAGAACATTGTTTTTGATCCATCTTCCTATACGAAACTTTTTTATTCGGTCGATTTCCCCGCTATATTGACTGGACTAAACAGATCAGAGCCTGTAAACTGGTCCATTGATTTAGCGATTTGTTCGTCTTAATACGATTCTCATCAATACTATGACCTTCACCTCCTCAAAATTAGAACCTCATTGTATAAAGTGATACACAATTCTACAACATTTTTATCCCAATTTTTAGTTTTTGGTGAACACATTTTATTCCATGGATCAAAATATAAATAAATTCATTCTGTTCCTGATTTTTGAATTGATCCATTTAATTCAATGCTCTTCCGATCGTTTTTTTTTTTGGTTCGAGAGAAAGTTTTAGTAGTCAAAGAGCAGCATATCATAAAAGCGCTGCTCATTACAATATTCGCTTTCGCGTCCGAAAACTGGAACCAATGCAAACAGTTTTTGTTCGGATTTTTTTCCAAAAGTGATGCTACGAAAAAGCTATCCCATAAATTCATCAAAGAAAAAATTCTTCGGTCGGTTGGCACCATTGACCATGAGGTGGCTGACGAAGCTGGAAGGGTGCTTAGAATCTCCATCCCAACAGTTTGAGGTGGAGAAAAAGAAATCCTTCTTAGACATTTGTTCTATATCAATCGACTTGTATCACATTTTACATTTTACAAACAAATAACGGTTTGATCTCCGTTCAGTCGTTTTCTGAAAGTTAAATTCAGTTGTTATGTGATAATTTGGTATTGGCTTTGGAAAACACCTCCGTTTTTTTTTCATTTATTATCCTTGGGTATACCGATATTGAGTGTATCGTTTGCCTGAGTAACAACTGAGCAGGAATTTTTAACACACGATTAACATTACAGTTAACTTTATGTTCGCAGAAGAAATATTGGTAATAACTGATGAGACCATATGGAAGAATTGCACTAAACATGTAGAGATATGAATTTAACTTGTTATAATTAATCTAACTGGGACAATTACTGCAAAATGATTTCCAATAAAAGCTTAAGCTCACTTAAGTACTAATTGGACTTGCGTATCCCAGAATAATATGAAGAAGGTTTTCTGCTCTTTTGATCCTTGAAAAGTGGTTCTCATTGAAAATAATTCCATTTCACATCGTAAGATTTAAATTGTTTTTAGAACTACAATTAAACTTAAACAAGTGACGATCGGGACTCACAAATTAATTGTTAGTTGTAATCAAATAATTTTAATAGGTTTACATTTTTTATGACTATAAATAGTTTTCTGGCATCCAAACACAAATGAACATCTCCAATTGGATATTTAGCCAAGACATGGACAAAAAATATAATTTGTTGTTGAGATCCTTTTGTCGTCACACGAGAAGAGGAAATTGCACACCATTTTAGATGCTTTCAACAAACTCAATGATTGACTGCGTTGGAACATGAAATTTTTGCCAGTCCAGCAATATTAGTTAACTGTCTTTTATCATCGGGGTTGGTGACTCCGATCATGTGAAACTATCTCAAGAGATTTTTCGATCCCTTGTAGGATTGAATTGCAAATAAGTTTGGTTCGAATGATAATAAAAAATGGACGAAAGACCTCACACATTCGAGTAACGTTCAGAGAGATTTGTTTTGTCTGTTCTTCTCTCTCTCAAGAAAAAAGTTCTTGTCGTAGACATAGAGGAAAAGATCCCTTCACCTGCTGGTTTCTTTTGCAACACCTGTCTTGCAAATTAAATTACGCATCGCGGTATTGATGAGTAGTTCCATCTTGTAGTAAAACATTAAGAACAGAGAAAAATCTAGTAGATTACTATAGGATTTCAAAAACTTATCATTAACTTTTAATTTTCGGTGGAATTAATGGGCCTTTGGAATTGATTCTGTCGTGTCACGTGTGATCAGTGCGCTGATCCAAGAATCCATTCTTTCAGTGCCTACAGTAGCTAAACCTAGGCTGTATAACAAAAACAGTTGCAACTACAACTAATAAAGGTTTAGTAAAGATGAACAACCGTCAAGCATTTTATCCAACAAAAACTTGTGAGAAATTGCTTGATGCTCATCTTCAAAAATCAACCATTCAAAAACCAGGTGTTCTATGCATCAGCAAAATCTTAATAAAGAAAGAACAACCTTTTAGTAATCGTGGGGTTTGAGACTATTACTGAAACAATTCGGATTTAAATATTTGAAATTTTCTTTTGGACTCTCTGGTCAATTGCAATCATATGTGTTACATATACTGAGTTTTAATTAGTTTTATTAATGAGTAAATGGATGCAAATCCATCAAAGTTTCTTCTTGCCACATGCCTTATTTAAAAAAAAAATCCTGCTCGTCTTCCACCTTTAACAAACTTTCCAAATGTTCAAACGATCCCTAATTGTGTTTTCTAAGTTCGCCCGTTGTGCATAAAGTACTTCAAAAATCTTTTAACCACTTTCTATAGTCCCTCATATGGAGGAGTTACGCCAGAATTAACTCTATCCTCTCTGATGAAAACTTGTTCACAGTCTGTAAAATCTGTATCTTTAAAAATTTAATGTTGAGAGGAACTTCGGGTATCTTTGGGAACGATGTTGCACATCACTGTTCTTGCGCAATTTACCAGAGAAGAAAGATCTGTCCATGTCGTACAGCATAAAAAGTCCTCTTCGCAATGACGTGCAGGTGGCGCCCTCAATGACGCGCAGGTGGCGCCACAAACTCCAGGGCCTGGTTTAGAGACATCTTCAGGGCTTGGGGCATCCTCACAATTTGTGGTGGGGAAAAGAAACCTTCTTTTTTTCTGCGTCACAACAGATTGCAATATAAACCTTCCTAATAATTAATCACCTTAAATTTTATTCGGACCATCTTACAAATTATTCTACATTCTTAAATCAGTTGTCAGTGATTTATGATCGGCAGAGCGTCTAAAGTATTTAATGGGATAATCGATGCCAAAAAGTCTACGTCAAAAGCTCAATATTTGCATTCCAAGTGGGGAGACGGTTTTGGGAATAAAATCCCAATGGCTCCCAACATCTTCTGTGGTACTGCTTTAATACAGTACCTAGAGTGGTGTTGATAAATCCGCAGTAATTTTAAATTTGCCCAAATAATGTAGAAAAATAGTCACCTTTGCCAGAGGTACTTTTGTTTCATCAAAAGTTGCCTGGGATTCAGGAGAACATATGAATGGTGATTTTTTACCAAATTTTGCGTGAACCTAGTAGTTCGACCAAGTGAGGAATAGATTAGCGATAAAAAATGACCATACCGATAAAGTGCTAAAATTTTCGTATAGATGTCTGTTAAGGGAATAAAGTTATAGCCATAATTTTCTCTTGTTTTTCTTTCTCTGCTCTAATTTCATGACTTAGTGAATTTTATGAGGTTGCACTGAATATAAACTTCAAAAGTTTTAGATTTATGCTAAAATCTGTGAGGCAAAGGACTTGAAAGCGAAGGGGATTATAATGTTCGACTTTAAACCAGCTGGCCGACTTTAAACCAGCTGTTCAGCTCTAAACCAGCTTGGAAAATAACGAAGAAGATCACCATTTGGGTTGTTGATTATAAATTATTGCACCATTGGCAATGAACCTTTAGCACCCATTACGTTAACAGTTGAAGATATAACTAAGATGTCCCTAGAGTGGAATCCACAAGCTAAAAGGAGAGTTGGAAGACCACCCATGACGTGGAAGAAAACGGTGCTAGCTGAAGCAAAGCAAATCGGCATCCTAAATGGAGATAAAAGAAAAAAAAAAAAAAAAAAAAAAAAACGTTAACAGTTAGGGAAGTGTTAGAGTCTAGGAAGCGTTTATTCTGTAAATCGACTACAATACCAAATTTTGTCAAAATATCAGCACCTATAATAGGTGTGGTAGCCATAGGCGAAGCGTCTTTGGATGCTAGGGAAGCACTGCTTCCCTTTGAAAGAGGCCGCTTTTTTCAAATTAACGATTGTTTTTTAATAAAGATTTTATCAACCATCATTCAATAAATTTTCAATAATTTAGTATTTATTTAAAATAAATCTTCAAAGTTTCTGTAAAATTATACAAATATTTCCATATAAATATTTATTATTATTATTTTAATTATATTAATTTCTAATATTTATAAACAAAACTTCAACGTAATCAAAATATTTATTTATTTCGTCCAAATAATATACAAGAAGCTGTCCAACTTGCAGCGTACGAAATTATAAAATTTGTACGCAAAAAATAAAAGAAGAAACACAAATAGGAAAAGAAAAAACGAAAAAAATCAAACAAAAACTATAGCAGTAGATGCTGTGTTGCTTATAGCATATCCTATACTATCATAGCAGTACTATAGTAAATCTGTTTTGTTTTAGCTTATATGTACTGGTTTAATTGTTTTAGCTTAGTTTTACTACTTTACATCAAAGTATGTATTGATTTTTAATAAGAATTTGGATTTATTGTTACAAATGTTTGAATAAATAATTATGGTGCATTATTAATTAAAAATTATTGCAGAACAGATTCCAAAACAGTTTTGTTTTAATATATCAACATATTTTTCAATAAGAAAATAGAAGACCCACTGATTTCTAAATTATGTAGGTATTTGTCTTCTTTTGAACCATTTTCGTCCAATCAACAAATACAATAATTTTTCCCTTGGTGAATTTCAATAATATAAAACTATAGTCCATACTTTGATATATTAAGCAAAGAAATTTTTTCATGTATCTGATGAGATGAGCTGCTTTGTAACAACCATATTTATGTTCCAAAATTAGTACATATAAATAAATGCAATTTTTAAAATGGATTGAATTTTGCGTTTCAAACCAGACGATTAATTTTTTACCGTAAAATTTATTTATTTTCCTTGCCGTTTTGTGCATTGATAATTTCATTGCAAACGACTGCTTCGGATATTAAATAAAAACTGTTCCTCTAGAACAAAATAACTTAAAAGCTTTGAGTAGATCACAAATGGAACGCATAAACTTTAAAAATATTTCAAATATAAATACACAATTTTATTCTTATTTTAAAATAATTATTTTGAGCTTATGATTGATCTGACTAGTCCATTATTATTTTCATCTGACTAGTCCATTTTATTATAAAAAATACAAAAACATGTTTGTAGCCGCCGACCTAAATAAATTAGTAAAATGAAATGCTTTTCAATTACACAACTTGTTCGAGGGAGAGTAGATTAAAGTGAAACAAGTTTGATCTTCAATGGTAAGCGTCTTTAGTTAAAATTAATAGAAAAATATGCAAAAAATATATTTTTCTACAATAGCAAATGAATTATATTTCCATGCAGATTTAACACCCTTTGAAAATCGTTGTTTCCTATAGTGTATAAAATCATATACGCTAGATAACAAATTGTAGTTGCTATGGTATCTTCATCAAATAGTTTTTAAGACAAAGTAACCATGAAAAATAGAATATGAATTTTAAATGGTATGTCGTCGATTTCCAATTAAATAATTTATAATAAATATCATTCACGAAAAAGCAGCGTTTCCATATCTTGTAGCAAAATGTACTATGTTTCTTCAAATAGGCTATTTTTGAGTTTTAATAATAGTTATTGTGGAATATTATTTAGACCGCAGCATCCCATTCTTAAAAACTCGCGCTTCGCCTATGGTGGTAGCTAACGCAATGGTGAAGGCTTGACCGAAATTGCGGCGTAAGCGTTTATCCACGCTAAGTAACCCTACACCATAGGCTTGGATAAGCATGCCATTTCCAGCACAAATATTTTTACAGGAATCTTTAAAAATGCTTGTAATGAGAAATATTTTTGAACATTAGAACAATCATTTAACATCTAAAATTTTACAAATGTCAAATAAAGTTTATTTATTAAGGTTAATAATTTAAAAAGCTAGAACCCATATAAAGTATAAACAACATCCAATGGAATAATTTTTTTTTCTACTCCTATCACAGTAAATTATAAATTACAACACACTATCCATTATATGTAAATTGATTATTTCAAATCGCGTGCGGTAAATAAAAAAAAGCGTGCGGTAATGGATTTTCATATTTATATTACCGCACGCTTTTAATGTAATAGTATATTACATATCTAGAGTTGTAAATAGCATTTTACATGCGAGGGAAAATTTTGCGCACGAGACGCGTAGCGTCGAGTGCAGTATCTTCACGAGCATGGAAAATGCTTTACAACTCGAGATTTGTTATATACTTTTCCTACGACTTTGTTTTAATGCCCAAACGCATATAATTACTTGAAAAAATGAACTACTTATTATAAATTAAATGCAAATAGTTTACAAATTGTGGTAGGCTTTGCATTATTCTGTGTCAAAATGAATTGAAATACTTAGTTTTTAAAAATCAAATTTTTCTTTAAATAAAAATTTCTCTTTTTATTAAAAGCGTGCGGTAATAAAAGCATATAATAAATAATATTGACACAAAACAATATTCAATTTCAACTTTTTATTAAGAACTTTTTTTTGATTGTGTGGATATTGGATAAGTTTTCGTTTTTGTTTTGACAATTTTTAGAACAAAATAAATTTTATTACTCTTTGATTACAATATAATAAGATGTCAAAGTGTTTTTGGTGTGATCATGCGGCTCAAGATGAGGATGAGATGCTGTTATGTTTGTTCTGCTGTAATGTTTTTCATGCCATACGTTGTGAAGGGTTAACCAAGGATGCATGTGCTGCAGTCAAGGTAATTAAAAATTTGAAGTTTATCTGTGATGACTGTCTTGATAATGATGTTTCGAAAAATTCAAAGCGAAGACACGTAGATCAAGTTTCAGCATCAACTATAACATCTCCGTCAATTGATAACAGTAACGCCAATGGATCAGTTTTGGGAAACTTGATTGAAAAAATTGAATTGTTAACGGCTGATGTAGCTGCTATAAAGAGTGTTGTTAGCAAGGGGGAGCATGTTTTAAGTGGAACAATTAAACCATCTGATCTGAGTCCTAGGCGAAAAAGGCATGCCAGTAATCGCTCATTTTCCAATGTTGTCAAGGAAAGTAATGAAGAATTAATGGCTTTGACACCAGTCATGCCTTCAAATAGTAACGTGGTCATTGGGACATCAAGACTGCAAAATAAGGAATTGCCGGTAATGGTTTTGGAGCCAGTTACCTGGTTTCATCTTTCACAATTTGAACCCACCACTGAGGTAGTCGATATGATTCCATGGCTTAGTGAATTATTACATGTAACAAACGTGAAATGTGTTAAACTCATTCCTAAAAATCGTGATCTTAATGAGTTAACATTTATTTCATTTAAGATAGGAGTACATATAAGTGAACTCACGATGGACATATTAAATCCGACAATTTGGCCACAACATCTAATAGTCAAACCCTTTGAGGAGAGAGCACCAAGAAAAGAAAATTTTCGACCACCTCCTGTCCAGTTGAAAACAAATTAAAAATACAGATCTTCTATTATGTCCACAAATTCTAGTTCCGTCACCTACTACCACGTCTACCTTTTCTGCAATAACAACAACACAACAACGAAGAATACTCCCATCTTCATCTTCAAACGATGGCACATACTTGGATATATATTACCACAACAACAGTGGCATTCGCAGTAAATCGAAACGTATTTTCAACTCTGTTCTGTGTAACGATTACGATGTCATTCTTTTTGCAGAAACATGGTTGACAAAAGCGTTTAAAAGTGAAGAATTTTTTCCTTCTAATTACACAGTGTTTCGTCAAGACCGTCATACAGATAGTTTAGTATTAAAAGGAGGTGGCCTTGTCGTAGCAGTAAAAAATAGTTGGGAAAGTAAACTTGTCTATTCAGCAAGAGAGCCATGCCAAATTATATGTGTTAAAGTTAAATGTGGTAGTCAATGGATTTTTATCAGCAATATTTACATTGGATGCAACAGTACTGAAAGCGTATATCGCGAATTTGTGGAGTCTATAAACAGTAATTTACTACATCTGATAACCAATGATGGTCCATTTTTTTTCATTGGGGATTTTAATCTCCCCAAGATTGATTGGAAATGGATTGGTGATGACTTTTTCCCATTCTCACTTGATGCTATATCTAGTTTTGTTGTGGATAGCTTTCTTGGATTTGGCACAAATCAACTTAATAGCATATACAACAGCAATGGTCGTCTATTGGACTTAGTATTTTCATCGAGCAATGCCATTACTATCACCACTTGTGAGGATCTTGGAAAATCGTCTAGTATTTATCACAAGCCTTTAAATATTAAATACTACTTTTCAAATAACTCGTCCTTAAACTATTCTAACATTGTTTTGATAAAAGATTTTAAAAACTCTGACTTTTTAAGTATCAACGATTATTTTGGAAATATTGATTGGTCAAATGTATTAAACCATAGCAATGTGAGTGATAATATTGCGAAATTTAACGATATTTTAAACACCTGTATTGAAAATTACGTGCCATCTAAGCAAACCGAATTCATCAATCATCCTCCGTGGTTTAATGGGAAATTAATCAACTTATTAAATCGTCGATCTAAAGCTCTTACGCGATTACGTAAATCTAAGTCCGCAATTGAAAGAGAGTATAACAAGAACATTTACAAAAATCTTAAGCGTGAATTTGAAATTTTAAATGACTTTGTTTACGGCAACTATATTTTAAACATTGAAAGTGAAATTTCTTCTAATCCAAGAAGATTTTTTGCATTTATTGATAGCAAACAAAATTCCAGAGCACTTCCAAGTTCAATGATCTATGGAAGTTTAACGGCACAAGGTCCATCTGAAATTTGCAATTTGTTCTCTTCATTTTTTAAACGCGTTTACCATCCCTGTAAAGATATTTCTAAATTTCAGTGCGACAGCTACAACTCATGTTTTTTGCGTCTAGATGAAACTGATGTGTTTAAAAGTCTAGCATCACTTAATGGATTCAAAGGAGCTGGCCCAGATGGAATTCCACCAATGTTTTTATCACAGTGTGCTGGAGTTTTATCTGTTCCGCTTACCATGTTATTTAATTCGAGTTTATTAAGCGGCATATTTCCGGATGAATGGAAAATCTCACATGTAACTCCGATTTTTAAATCTGGTAATAAATGTGATGTTTCCAATTACAGAGGAATTACCATCTTATCTGCAATCCCTAAGGTTTTTGAAAAATTGGTAAAAGAAAAAATAGATTTTTCTTTATCTTCTTTGGTATCTTCAACACAGCATGGTTTTATGAAGGGACGTTCCACAGTTACAAATCTGGCAGTTTTTAGCAACTTCCTATACAAAAACATTAGTAATTATCAAGTTGATGTGGTATATACCGATTTTTCAAGCGCTTTTGATTGTATTGATCATCTTATCATGCTAGAAAAACTTGAAATTTCAAATTTTAACGGAATATCATTGAAATGGTTAGCCTCTTATTTAACAAACCGCGTGCAATATGTTAAGATAAAAAATTGTAGATCGGAGACTTTTTCAGTTACTTCCGGCGTACCCCAGGGAAGCCACCTAGGACCAGTTTTATTTAACCTGTTTATCAACGATGTTATTACTTGTTTTAGTTTTTTGAAATGTTTAATGTACGCTGATGATTTAAAAATTTATGCCTGTATTAAATCCGATTCGGATTCTAAAAAATTTCAAGAAGACCTAAATAATTTTTGTGAATGGTCACGTGTAAATAAATTACTTTTAAACATAAAAAAATGTAAAGTTATGAGTTTTTGTAAGACCAAATCGTTCGCAGATTATTCGTACGATCTATATGGATCGAAAGTTAACCGAGTTGTATGCATGCGCGATTTGGGCGTAACTTATTCCTCTGATCTGTCATTCAACCGACATATTGATACGATAATAGCCAAGGCTTGTTCAATGCTTGGTATGATTAAAAGAAATAGTAGAGATTTTAAAGACCCAAACACAATCAAAATTCTTTATATGTCATACGTTAGGTCGCAGCTAGAGTATGCGTCAGTTATATGGTCACCAAATTATGAAATTCACTCATCGAGGATAGAAAGCATACAAAAACAATTTCTTATCTTTGCCTTACGCAACTTACCATCCAATAATGAAAACACTTTTGTAAGGGAACCGTATAATAGTCGTTTGAAATTATTTAATATGTTACCGCTGTTCCGTAGACGACAAATTTTTTTTATTACATTTACTTATGACGTAATCACAGCTCAAATAGACTGTTCTGAGCTTTTGGGTTGTTTTCAAATTAATGTTCCATCGCGGACGCTTCGTCATCGCGATGATTTCTTCAAGGTACCGTTTTGCCGTACAAACAGCGAAATGTCCAATCCTATTTATAATTGTATAAGAAATTTTAATGAAAATTTTAGTGTATTTGACTTCAATATTTCTAAAACAAGTTTAAAGATCTCATTAAAAAATGATATGTTACACTCTAATAGGAGTTTTTAATTTGTTTTAGTTCAATTCGAACATTTGATTTTTAATTTTATTATTATTGTTTTCTTTTGTATTTTTGATTTTATTATTATTGTTTCTTTTTAAGCTGTAATTTTTTAAAAATCGTTTATTATTTTAGCTTATTGTTGTAAATTTATATAAAAACTTATTTAAAATTAAGAAAGTAGTCTACCTGTATGCAATACTAAAGATGAAATGAATAAATAAATAAATAAATAATATATATATGAAAATCCATTACCGCACGCTTGTTTTTACTTACCGCACATCGTTTTGACTTGACCCCTTTTAATTTTGATTATTTTTTGTTTATAGATAGTTTTTGATAAATAAAAAATACAAGTTCTCTTAGAATTTTTTTTTTCGACCAGGGGTCTTCACAGGGTGCACCTCAATTTTTGTTATTTTGTGATGTGAGTGCATTTTGACGAGCGATTGTAGAAAAACTGCTCAATCGATTTTCATAAATGATATGTCGTTGAATAGGTATTAGAACAAAGTTTTTAAAAATGTACACTGTTAATTTTTTGAAATAATTTTTAACGGTGTAACATATGAAAAAAATGGTGTAATTGAAAAAAAGATGGCATTAACTTTTTTTTTTTTTTTTTTTTTAACTAAATTGAAGCTTATTTTATATCTAACAACTTGTGAAAGTTTAGGACTAGCATCATTTTTTGTTTTAGAGATAAAATTCGTTGTGCATATGACTGTCGGGAATCAGTTTTTTTTGTTCTGAAGAAATATTATAAAAATGGCGATTTTTAGATTCAGATTTTTTTTTATGTTAAATATCAAATATTTTATTATTAAATGAACTTTTTAAAAAGCAATTTCAGTCAAGTTCAGCAAAATTTTGCGACATTTTGAGTCGACCCTTTTTAATTTGGTCTATTTTGGTCTATATTTAAAAAAATTCTACTTGAAGCCGTATTTTTCATTTATCAAAGGCTATCTATAAACCGAATATAGACCAAAATAGACCTTGTACTGAAGTTTGTCAAAATTGTACATGAACGGACCTCATTATATTTCCTCATATATTGGAGATACACTATTCATAGGAGAGTCTGTCTGCTTTCTATCGGTAAATATTTATTAATTCATAATTTATTAGAAAAAGCCGGATATGGAGACCGATTTATCAAAAAGCAGAAAAGAACAAAGACCAATATGTGAGGAATATATTGAGGTCGTCCATCATTAATATAATTCGCTCGTAATCAGAGTATGATATATAAAGCTGCAATATGAAAACGTGTAACAAATAATCATCGTGAGGCATCACACTTAGCGTATGGTTAGAAGACGTCATTACTCAAATAATTGATGTTGATTTACTAATTCCACAAATTGATGATATTCTTATTGAAGACATATGCATTTTTATCGTCCTGAATTATTTTTACAAATTAAACCGCAAGACAATACTGAAACTGGAGTTTTGCAATCTTACCAATTTCGGAAAACAAAGTTACACCAATCCTTATTGTTTTAAACAAATCACTTACCTACACCGTCTAAAATAACGGCTTTTACATCGCCTCTCCGTTTTAAAATTATCCCGAAAAAAAGCTAAATAAAACTACCACACAAATTGTCGTTCTCATTTCATACGATTTTAATGCAATATATTTTCGTTTATTTTCCAATTTTTCTTCTTCATTTTCGTTTCGAAGAAAATCTAACAACAAAAGAAACAGAAGAACAAATTTCATTTGCTTTAATTTTATTATTCTTATTTTCATGATTATTGTTGCTGCTTTTTTCTATTAATTTCCAATTGATTTTTTTTCCAATTTAAAAGAAAATCTTAACGAAAAAAAAAGAAAATTGTTTGTTGGTTGCGATCATCTAGAACAAGAACAAAATGGAGGAAAATTGAATCACAAAAGTAAGGAAAACTTATTATATAAAGAGAAAGAGAAGAAAATCGATAAAGTTTTATTTTGTACGTAGTTGTCGGCAAAGTTTTTTTTTTTTTGAGAATATGTATGTATTATATATCAAATAAGAAGAAGAGAGAAATAAAAAACTTGGATGTTGAGTTGGGAATAAAAATGGAATATTAGGAAAAATTTAAGATTTATAAGTCAAAAGAAAAATCTACGTAGGAAAAAAATCTATACCTAAATCTGAGCAATGTTTTTGTTTCATTTTTGTTGTTGTTGAAGGAAGATGATTGTGATTATATCTTGTTTATGGTTTCTAGTTGTTTGTAATAAGGTTGGTATCTGAGTAAGATTGAATGGATGTAAAACAAAAGCATTTTTGGAGGTATGTTTCTGAAAAGATAATTAATGGTAACTCATTAGTAAGTTAATGTTACACACAAAAAACATTTTTTAAGTTTAAAATATTGTGTAATACGAATTGCAATATGTGTCTCAAAAACATATAAAAACATTTAAGATCTAGGTCTCACAGAAACATATGTTAGAGTGATGATAGACCAACTTATTTTTCAAAACAAATTTGGAAACCCATGCTGACAGAAAGTTTTAGATATCATTGTAATCAAAATTAGGTCAGAAATCAAGAAAGCTTTAGCCAGCTCAAGTTTTCCATATACATCGAAAATATTCACTAAATATGCTGCTATTTCTAAAATTCATAGGCAATAGGTTAATCCCTTGTTTATTGTGCCATCTTTTGTTGATTTATTTGTCAAAAAAAATCCATTCCCGATATTTAATATAAATAGTCAAAACAAGATGATTAATTTAAAAAACAAACCATAAATTGAAAAAGCTCAAGTTATCGCAAATTTTCCATTTAAATTGAAAACATCCACAAAAAATGCTACCATGTTTAGATTCGTAGTTCAATTAAGCCTAAACTTTAATACGAAGCAGTGTTCCCTGCCAGATCCTTCGTTAAAGTAAAAATTTTACCGATCAGATGATATCGATGTATTATCGTTCATTTTATCCATATAGAAAAATTAGTTCAAAAGTTGGTTCTTGGCATCTCATTCTTTTGTGTTTGTTTTTATTAATAAATTTGACCTATATGCTTGTAAAAATATTAATTTCTCGACAGTTCCTAAAGATTCTCAATTAAGGATATTCACTAAACATCGATGTATGGAACTTACTCGGTGTTTGCACGCAATACATCGGATATTCGGATTTATTCGATGTTTTTTTAAACAATTTTCCTATTCGATGTATCGATATTTTTATAAAAACATCGTATCAATGAAAAAAAAGTCCAAGCGGCACGTATATCCGCTAGAAATAGGTAGATTTCGAGATCAGACAGTTTTGTGTGCCAGTAGAATCTGATGTATCAGATTAGTTCAAACAAAACAAACTAATTTAAAACAGATATCGAACAATTTTTAAAAAGAAAATTAGCTACCTATAAGCAAAATTATATCTATCCAATTTTGCAACAAACAAATATCAAATCTACCACAGAACATGTGTGTGACAATTTATGACACAAACCTATTCTATATCATATGTCGTGCAATTACTGCAAAATATCAAAATAGTTTATTTCTAAGAAAAAAAAATTTATTTCTTCTATTCAAATTTTTTATTTTTTTGACTGTTGTAAGGTTGACATTGACTGTTATAAGGTTTTTGGATATTGTTGTTGGGGATTGTTGCAAACTTTTTTGTTGAAGCCAACAACTCAAAAACCTCTAACTGCAGAGGTTTATATTTATAAGAAATGGATTAAAATGTTTCCACAGATTCTAGATTTATGAAGATTTAAAAAATATTAGTATCCAAACGGCCGTTATAACGGATTAAAAAAACCACTTTTTTTTCTTGTATAAAGCCTATAGTTCCTTAACCATGTGTCAGATTTTTCTGATTTACGAACTTGTCCAAGATATTAATAAAACACAAATGTTTACGGAAGGTTTTTTGATCTGGCTCCACAAATACGACCGTGAGAGTGCCGGTTGATTCAAACGAGAGTTTTTTTCTAGTATAAAGCTTCTAGTTTCTTAACCATGTGTTGGATTGGGCTGATTTACGAGATATTCCAAGATATTAACAAAACGCACATTTTTAGAAAAGGTTTTTTGATCTGGCCTTATAAATGCGACCGTGAGAGTGCCGGTTGTTTAAAAAAAATTTTTTTTGCAAACTTTTTTGTTGGAGCCACTCACTCAGGAACCTCTAACTGCAGAGGTCTATTTTAAAACAAATTGATAAAAAAGATTCCAAAGATTCTAAATTTGTTAAATTTTTTGAAATATTAGCATCCAAACGGCCGTTATAACGGTTTTTAAAAAATCAATTTTTTTCAGAAAAAAGCCTCTAGTTTCTTAACCACGTGTCGGATTTTGCTGATTCACGAACTTGTCCAAGATACTATTAGAACACACAAGTACAGAAAATTTTTTGATCTACCTCAACAAATGCGACCGTGAGAGTGCCGGTCGTTTTCGTTATATCTCATATCGTTTATATATATATATATATATATATATATATAGTATATATATATATATATATATATATATATATATATATATATATATATATATATATATATATATATATATATATATATATATATATATATATATATATATATATATATATATATATATATATATATATATATATATATATATATATATATTTATATATATATATATATGTATATATATATATATATATATATATATATATATATATATATATATATATATATATATATATAATATATATATATATATATATATATATATATATATATATATATATATATATATATATATATATATAGATATATAAACTTTTTTTTTTTTGTTTTTTCGTCTCCGCTTATCATACATAGTTGTTTGGCACAAAAATTTTTCCGAAATTCCGAGATGAAGCCCATTGTAATAGGTAGATTTTTATATGAAATCTACCTAAAACTAAACCTTAGAGTAGCTTTTTAATTTTTTCGCTTTTACCTCTAACAAGTTGTACGAAACCTAAAAATTATTTGCTTGTGACTGAAAACGCAGCATCTATGATTAAGACCGTCGATCTACCTTTTGATCATAAACATTCACCGTGTTTTGCGAATACTCTATATTTAGTTCGGTAAATGCGGTAAAACAGTGTTCAGGATTACAAAAACTAATAACTAAGATCAAAGGCATTGTTACATGGTTCAAGCAAAGTAATGTAGCAATGAATTAAGAAAAACGACAGATAAAGAAATAAAATTAACTCAAGAAGTACCGACAAGAGAGAAATGCAGTGTGATGCGCTTATAGAAGAATAGAAAATGTCATCGAAATTCGACGTTACAACCGAACTTTGTAATATGCGAAGTGTTCAATTTTTTATCCAAATTTATTTAATGATCGAAGATAAGGCGTCATATTGTTAGAGAACAAAAGTTTATGGTATTGCCAGACTCATTTTCAATATCTTCGACGTTATTAGTAGATAAATCTATTGTCTCGTCAACAATATATTTTAACGTGGGTTCTTCATCAGTGAATAAAGATTTATTAGCTATGAAAAAATATTACCAATTTTCATCACCCCGACAGAACCTATTAACAAGCAAAAGTACTTGGTCTATTTGATTAGTGGAATATCATCATCAGCATGATCTTTTGCAAGAATTGGGCAAGTTATATTTAAATTTTTGCTCACCAACACGATTTTTGTTGAAAATTAGTTTTAAGATTTCTTCTCAAACGTGGGACATTTTCCCACCTACAAATTTTTCCATTTAAATTAAACATTTTTCTTTAGAGAAATTTTATAAAACAGACCCCGTTTCGTCGACGTTGTAAATTTTATTTGCTTTGTAAACGTCAGGTATTTTTGGCCATGCTGAGGTCACCAATTAATCACATGCATTTCCCTCAATACTTGCTGATTCAGTTAAAATTCCATTCCAATCTCCTAAGCACATTATATTTTACTTCTGGAAGCAAAAAATCCAGTTCTCTATAATTTTAAATCAGAATTTAGCAGCGATTCAATTTCTTCTTCTTTCAATATTAAACAGATATTGCAACATTTTTTGAATTGTTGTTGCTTAAACACATCAACATCAACAACACTTTGGAATATAATCGCAATATTTTTGTTTTATTCTTTGTTATTTAAACTCCTTTTGAATGGAATGTTTGTTTTTTCATATGATGCTTATAGTTTTTTATGAATCAAATCAACATGTAAAGTTTTGAATCGCACCATTCAATCAATAGCTTTGAATATATCACATACCATTGAAGACCGTTTTCTTTTACTATACATTTGGACGATTAATTAACGACCAGATTTAGAAACATATATTCTGACTAATTTACAGGAAAAATGGGCTTGGTCGGGGATGAACCCGGCCGGCGTCCTTGAATTACAAGGTTAGTGCTATATCAACTGAGTTGAACTGTTAATCAAATCAATAATATAAAAAAATGTCTTTAATGAAAAGATAAAGAGGATAGAGACAAGTTGATATATAAAACACAATAATTTTTTCTCATATATAAAACTGTGTTTTTATTTTTATTTTTCATCCTTTCGGTCACAGCTCACAATAAGCAAACTATATTACTTCGTCTGAAACACATTCATGAGCTAAAAGTGAAATTCTTACCCTCACTTTTTTGGCATTTCTCGTCGATCTAGGACCTACTGATTCTAAAAAACCAAAAAAAAATGTATATCTGACTGCCGGCCGGCCGTCCGGCCGCCCGTCATTACCTACGCTGCAGAGAAAACCGCTGAAGGAATTTCAAAATTTTTTTTTCTAAAAATATGCCTAAGTGACAGGTCCGAAAGGATGCTGTGTTCGATAACTGTAGCAAAAGTGCGTCAAAAAATCATTATGTATGTCAAAAATAGCAAATTTTCATATTTTTGGCTTAAAAAACGTTCATTTTAAGTGATTACGAGTAGGAACATTAAATTTGGAGAAATCTTGGTGGTAGGGATTGGTGTGTGAGATCAAAAACTAGATTATTGCATTATAAGTTTGTCAAAAAAATGTTGTCGAGTGTGTCAAAAGAAAGATTTTTATTTATTTTTTTAACCAATTTTGGGGAAAAAACAAGATTAATTATTTGTTTGAAATGAAATTTTATTATTATTATTGAGAATTATGGGATTATAAATTTGTCAAAAAAATGTTGTCAAGTGAGGCAAAAGAAAGATTTTTATTTATGTTTTTTACCCAATTTTTGGAAAAAAAATTAATTATTTTTATGACATGAAAATATATTATTATTATAGAGAATTATGGCATTATAAGTTTGTCAAAAAATAATGTCAAGTGTGTCAAAAAATGATTTCATTTATTTTTTACCCAATTTTTTTGGGGAAAAAAATGTAGCATTTTTACGACGTAAATGTAATTGCAAATGAAATTGGACATGGAAATTTTTGAATTTGTTATATTTTTTGTAATATTTTGGAATATTGAAAAAGTTTGTATTTTTGATTTTTGTAATAATTTTTGCAATATTTTAAGAATTTCGGAAAATGTTTTAATTTTTGATTTTGTAAGAATTTTTGGAATATTTTTAGAATTTTGAAAAATTTAAAATTTTTGATTTATTATAATTTTTGTAATTTTGAAAAAAGTTTGAGTTTTTGATTTTGTAATAATTTTTGCAATGTTTTTAGAATTTTGGAAAAGTTTGACTTTTTAAGAATTTTTTGGAATATCATTGGAATTTAGAAAAAGCTTAAATATTTGATTTTATGCTAATTTTCGGAATATTTTTGGAATTTTGAAAAAAGTTGCAATTTTTGATTCTGTAATAATTTTTGCACTCTTCTTATATATATATATATAAAAATCACGTGTCACGATGTTTGTCCGCGATAAACTCCGCAACAACTTAACCAATCTTAATAAAATTGTGTTCAGTGTGTGTATAATGGTCCAACTTGAGAGATAGGATAGTTTTAATTTTGATTAAACGCCTAAATATTTTTTAATTACGAATTAAATGTTAAATATAAATAGTTCATAAGCAAACTTTCAGATGGCAGCGTAAATCAATTAATTTACTGTCAAACCTGCTTTATCGACTTTTCAATCATCCATGTAGGGCCCATATAGACTATCATATGTTATTGAGCTATTATTTTGTTCCGGTATTTGCTGCAATGGCACTGCAAAAGGGGGAAAAGAAACGAAATTCAATAAAATTTATATGGGATTTCATACAAAACACAACTTGAATAATTTTAAAAATTATCTATGAAATTTCTCATTTTGCTACAATTAAATAATTTAAATTTCTTTTGGCGCTGCAAAAGGGGGAAAAGAGAATAAATTCAATAAAATTTATATGGGATTTCATTCAAAACACAACTTGAATAATTTTAAAAACTATCTATGAAATTTCTCATTTTACTACAATTAAATAATTTAAGTTTCTTTATGTACTATTACTGACAATTACTGACAATATTGAGCATCTTATATATACAAAAATCACGTGTCACGATGTTTATCCGCGATAAACTCCGCAACAACGTAACCAATCTTAATAAAATTGTGTTCAGTGTGTGTATAATGGTCCAACTTGAGAAATAGGATAGTTTTTATTTTGATTAAATTCCTAAATATTTTTTAATTGCGAATTAAATGTTCAATACGGAGGGTTCATAAGCCTACTTTCAGATGAACCGGATGAAAAACTTTCAAAGTTTATTTTACAACTCTCCAATTTCATATCAAATTTTTTTTATTGACCAATATATTTGATAGTGTGATATACGCCTTATTAATTTGAGTTAGCCAATAGATGGAGCCGTATTTGTATTTAAAACGTTTTTAATGTCAAAATTTTGAAAATCCACTACGATTTGCTTTTTCCAATTGTCGTGTATTGTATGAAAAAATTTCATTTTATCCAAATTATGCTGTATATAGTTTTGTATTTTATTATTATTAACTACAAAATAATAATTTTTTAAAATATGTAGTAGTTGCCATGAAGTTATATTAAATTATTTTTCTGTCCTTTCACTAATCCTCTATCTACAATAATATTATGAACTTATATATTTATACATTTCAAAATTTCAAATGATCGTTTTTCGTTTAGACAGCATAAAACTACTCCAAATAATAAATTAAAAATGAGTAGGTATTACTTAATTTGTTTAAAGATAGTAATTTTTATTTAAAATAATAATAATACGGCACAGATCTACTTTATCAGACGCCCTTCTTCGATTTTTTTTAAGCCTGGGTATTTCAATGATATAAAACCTTAGATTATGAAAAAACAGGATAAGTAATATTTCTAAGTTGAAGTTTCTTTTATTAACATAAAGTAGTGTGCGAATTTAACGTGATAGTATTTGCATTGGAAAAACACAGTAGCCTAGAAATTTAAATATCATCGAGATTTTTCATTGCTTGACCAAATATGCTTACAAAATAACAGACTTATGTAGATATTTTGTATTTAGCATTTTTATCGATCGGAAAATGATCAACCTTGTTCAATTTTATCTTATTTTTGTCAAAAGTATTTCGATTAAAATAAAACTGATAATATTAAAACTGAAAATTTGATCCTAACTAAAACTGTATCATGTACGCCTTGGTTTTGTTTTCATTTAGAATAACTTTAGAGTGAAATGGATATTATTTGATTGAATGTTTTTGGTTTTGTTTTTATTTAGAATGAAATTAAAATAAAATATATATTGTTTGGCAGTTATTTCTATCTGGCAATAAAAGAATAAAATTATATTTTTTTCTCTAAATGGAAAGAGATAACAATGCTGCATGGGACCCTGTATTTATGTGTTTATTTTGACAGGAGCCTTTTCTTTTGTGGAAATTTTTTTCAATACGACATTTGAATTCAAAAAACAGCTCAATTTTTTTTATAGTTTTACTAGCGGGACCCGGCGTGCTTTGCGTATACATTTTGTTGACGTAGTAGCACTAATTTCAAAGAGTAGTAATGAGAAATGATTTTAAATGTGTGTATGTTTAAAATTTGTAAATGTGTTTGTATGCACCTTCATCGAATGAATTGTCGCGATTCTTACTGCCCTTGCTGATAATAAGATGACATCACGATCACAACTTTTTGCAACCGGTAAAGAAAGCGTATATTAAACCGCATGAGCACTGTGAAAATTTGTGAATCGATTTTTGTTCCGTATAATGTTCTATATAGAGACACACATGAAACCTTACACACCTGAAGACTTATTTGATCGGGTATTTTTTATATATCCTTTATTTTACATACAATACTAATTTTTTATATTTTACTGATCAACTAGACTGATCCTTTTACATTCATATTTAAAAAAAAAAAGAAAATAGAAAGAGAGAAAGTAATTTCTCATTACTACTCTTTGAAATTATTGCTACTACGTCAACAAAATGTATACGCACAAACTTTATTTATAGGCGTAGCAAAGCACGCCGGGTCCTGCTAGTATTTTTAGAAAAAAGGTTTAGAAAAAAGGAAAAGTTTGAACTTTTAAGAATTTTCGGAATATTATTGGAATTTAGAAAAAGTTTAAATATATGATTTTGTGCTAATTTTTGGAAGATTTTTGGAATTTTGAAAAAAGTTTGATTTTATTTGATTTTTAAAATAGTTTTGGAATTTTGAAAGAAATATGAATTTGTTTTTTTTTATTATTTTCTCAAAACGCTAAATGGAAAGGTTTTTCAGTAGTTTGCTAAGTGTATCATCTTTTCACTAAATTATGATAATTTTTGATCTGTTATAATTTTCCAGCAACGTGTTGATGTTTCGTGGTAGTTTTGTAATAAATGTTTAGAAATTTATTTATTTTAGAGATAAAAAATACTTGTACTTTAACAAAGAGTTATGTTTGATATACATCGCTGTCCAAAACTAAAAACCATGTCCTCATAAAAGTTTTTTGCCGAAAACTATATCAAAATCCTTAACCCAGACCGAAGTCTGATATCTCACAGCTGTAAGATTTCAGCCCCTCCATATTTTCCAAATTTTGATGCAAAATTGGTCGCTACATCAGAATTTTTGTAAAAAACGAAGTCGTTTTAAGTGAATATTTTTAGATAGGTAAAAAGGCAAGTTTAACCTTTACTGTGATTTTAAGACGCTATTGGCGCAATTTCGTTATAAACGAAGGCGTATACGTGAATTCCACTGTAGTTATTAGAACAAACCAGTCGCCTCCACTATATGCCACCAGTCGCCTCCACTATAATTTATTTATTATTATTAAAAAATAATTTTTAGACGATACCCACCACTTTCACTATTAGGAAATAATTATTAGAAGACACCATTCGCCTTCACTATATTTTTTATTTTAGAAGATACCAGGCATCTCCACTGTTATCATTAAGAAATAATTACTAGAAGAAACCAACCGCCTCCACTTTAATCATTTATAGAAGATACCAGGCATCTCCACTTTTATCATATAGAAATATTTATTAGAAGAAACTAGTCGCCTCCACTATATTCACTTATTATTATTAAGAAATAATTTTTTGAAGATTGAGATTTTTTACCAGGCCTTTCCGCTGTTGTCGTTAAGAAATAGTTTTTAGAAAAATCCAGTCGACTCCACTATTTTCATTTATTAATAAGAAATAATTATTAGAAGGCACCAGTCGCCCCCACTATATATCATTAATATTATTAAGAAATAATTTTTAGAAGATACAGGCACCTACAGCGATATTCACCAAACATCGATGTATGGAATTTACTTGATGTTTACACACGATACATAGATCGATTCGATGTTTTTTAAACAATTTTTCAACAAAAACATCGAATCAATGAAGAAACTAGATCTGTCATCTGTGAACAGTTGACTGTGGCTGAAAACGCTGCATCTATGATTAAGACCGTAGATCTAGCTTTTAGTAATAAATATTTACCGTGTTTTTTTCGCATACTCTAAATTTAGTTGCGCTAAAGGCGAGCAGTGTTCAGGGCTACGAAAACTAATAACTAAGATCAAAAGCATTGTTACATGGGTCAACCAAAGTAATATAGAAATGGATTTCTTAATTCAGCAACAGATAATGAAACAAAATTAATTGAAAAAGTACCGACAAGATGAAACAGTACTTACTTTATTATTCATCCTAGAATGGCACCATCTATGCTCAAAACGTCAAAACTGTCTTAGGAACGCTCGAAGCAGCTAACAAAGAAATGTCTTGTGATAACTATTGCGCTGGCAGCAAGGTGATCCCAGTAGCTAATTAGCTAATTACCTTGTTTTAAAAATTCAACCCCTCGTTGTAGAAAACTCTTTCGTCAAAAAATTGAAATCGCTTTTACTCCATGAAATTGAAAAACGAATAAGTGATATAAAAAGAGTTACTCCACTTCCTATAGCTACTGTATTGGATCCAAGGTTTTAAAAAAAGCACTACAGGGACGCACTGGCTTGCTCTACAGCAGTCGCAAAGAAAAAGCTAAATAGTTTGTGAAAAATAATACACAAAGTATCGAAATGTCGGAATCTGATGCAGATCAATGTGAAAAACAAGCAGATAGCTTTTCTTTATGAGAAAATCATCATAAATTAATAAACAGAGTTGAAAGTTTACACAATCTGAGGGTACAATTTCTAATAAGTTATATATTTACTTGTATATATATTTACTTGTATATATGTTCGAAGAAGATTTAAAGAAAATTCTATGGAAATATGGCATTATCTAAGAATTCAGTTTCCCAAGCTCTAAAAGATTGCTTTAAAATATTTGACTATTGTATGGACTTCTGTTCTATCTGAACGTTTGTTTTCAAAGACTGCCAATTAGTAAATTATCAAAGCAATAGAATGAAAGGAAAACGATTAAGTAATCTTTTGTTTCTGCAAAGTCTGCCTAAAGAACATTGGTCTTAATGGACAACATTTTAGCTTTGTAGCATCATTTCCAATGCTACCTGTACTTTTTTACTTTTTCGTTTGTTTGTTATTTTTATAAATAATTACTTCGGTCTGAAAGACCTAAGTATTACATTCATGAGCTCAAAGTGAAATTCTTACCCCCACTTTTTTTGGCATTTCTCGACGTTTTAGGACCTACTGATTCTAAAAAAGCAAAAAAAAAAAATGTATGTCTGTCTGCCGGCCGTCCGGCCGGCCGTCATTACCTACGCTGCAGGGAAAACCACTGGAGGGATTTCAAAAATTTTTTTCTAAAAATAGGTATACTCAAGAGACAGGTCTGAAAAGACGCTGTGTTTGATAACTGTACCGGAAGTGTGTCAAAAAAATCGTCAAGTGTGTCAAAACAAGGAAATTTGCATATTTTTTGCTTAAAAAACGTTCATTTTAAGTGATTACGAGTAGGAACATTGAACTTCGAGAAATCTTGATGGTCGGGATTGGTATGTGACACCAAAATCTAGATTATTGCATTATAAGTTTGTCAAAAAAGTGTTTTCAAGTGTGTCAAAAGAAAGATTTTTATTTATTTTTTTGAGCGACACTAATCGCACCACACGGGTGTCACACGGGTGTCACACGGGTGTCACACGGGTGTCACACGGGTGTAGCACGGGTAGTCACCCGGGTGTGGCACGGGTAGTCACACGGGTGTGGCACGGGCAACCACACGGGTGTGGCACGGGTGATACACGTAGCACGTTTTTTTTTAATTTCTATTCGCAACAAACAGGGACTACATGGTAAATTATATCATGTACGATTGTAGCACTATTTTGATTAAAATTTAATTTGTTAACTGTGATAATGTTTATTGTTGGAAATAAAATTGCAATTTGAGTTAATTAGATTATATTATTTCGATCTAAAAGATTTAATTACTATTCGAACAACACACGAGTTACACGGAAAATTTCTTCATACGAAAAAAATAATAATATTGGGTGATGATTATAATTTCAAATGAGACGGAAATTTGGCTTGGGATGAAAACTAGTGAGCAAACAAAACTTCCCGGGCTTTTAAATACTGCCCAAAAACACCAGGATCGCAAAGTGTTGAAACTCAAAGTTGCATTTAAAAATTATATACCAACCCTTTCCAGTGTGAAAATAAACAACTTACCCACATTTTTACTCACATTCTTACTCAAAGAGTGTTTTCGGCCGACGTGTAAGATTTTGTAAGTAACATAGAAGAAGTTGGTCCAAAGTTGGAGGAATCTTTTATGACAGAGCGTATAAATAGCAACTAAATACAATTTTGGTCTCCAATGAAAAAATACCCCTCAAAACATGTAAAGCCCCATCAAAAAAGGTTAATGTTGTCCTTAGAGACAAAATTATATGCTATGGAAACAAATTTCTCATTCATGTCTAGGCTATTGATAGAATTTCGAAGCAGAGATGACATTGACATAAAGTTTAATATAAGCAACTACAAACGAAATACCCTAAAATTTAGTTTTCTGTGTCATTCGTAGTGCGGATGCACGAGGCGAATTTACAATAATAAATGCCGACGAATTTAACGACATAATTTTAATAACTCCAAGGAATTCCCAAGAACTTCCTAATATGCTAACAGAAGCTTTACTATACAAAACACAAGCTTATGCAAGTAGCTTGCGCAACCTCTAATAACAACGACAGCGTTAAAGGCGCCGAAAATAAGTTCTCTTAAGTTGTAATGATTTGTCTAAGCCTGTGTCTATTCCTCTTTCTGTTGAGAAAGGTTTAGTTCAACCTGCGTGGCCATTAGACCGACCCAAAATCAACATGTTGATTTTTTCGTTACGCTCAGGGCTTAATTTGTTTATTGGTGTATACTGAATATCCACACCAAAAATTGGGTCGATTGGTGCCTCCAAGAGCTAGCGCTTTTACATATCGTCGGCTACAAAGCATTTACGTGTATCTACATTTTAGAAAAATGGAAAGGAAGTTCACAAAACGATTTATTGCGCTTCTAAACATGCTTGAAAATAAAATTTGTTTATCAATAAATAAAAAAAAATAATTTTATTTAATTATTGATTGTAACTTTTTTTAAAAGCTTGTTTAGAGTCGCACTAAATCGTTTTGTGAACATCTTTTTTTTTACTAAATTGTAGTTACACGTAAGTGCTCTGTAGCCGACGATATAGTAAAACAAGATACGAGATTTGTCGGCTATAAATACTTATATTTCTAAAACGCTTAATGATATAAAAAAATAAGTTACAGCAAGCTCACCTTATTTTGTGATTTCCTAACTTTTTTAGTACAAATTTTTTTAGTAAAATGGACATTTTAGTGAATTTTTAAATAATGTTATGTACAGGGAAACGCAAATTTCAAGACCTTCTAACAGTTTATAACTAAAATTTTTTGAACTGCTTCTTAAAAAATTAGTTTTTGTATCCAAATTTTGAGAACACTAATGAATTAATAAAAAACCGTAGAAGTTCGACTTTTAAAAATTTTTCTCGATAAACTACACTGTCAGGAATGCATTGATTGATACCCATATTCTGACACTTGTCATAATAATTGTTTTTCTTAAGTGACTCTGCAAATATTTTTGACGGCAAATGATTTTTTTATTAATACGATATTGTATTTAATTAATTTTAGTAAATTTTGTATATTTTTAGAAATACACTGTTAAGTTAAACTGAAAATTTGAAGAAATTCCTAAAATAAAGGAACTTTTGTTCTAAAACTTTTTTATTTTTGAATAAAAGTTATAAGTGTGTTCTAAATAACTTTTTTAGTAAAAATATAAATATTTTATGTGTCGTAATTTTTTTTAAAATGTCACTGGAAGCAATGAGGCCTTTTCGAAAAATTGATCCCAAATTTAGAAAGTTCTACTAAAACTTTTTTGTTGTTATTCTGAGAAAAAAGGTTGTACTACAAAAGTTAGACAATCACAAGATAAGGTGAGCTTGATTGTAGCACGCTTTTGAACAGAGTCCAAAAGAGCCAGGAAGGTAACAAATTCAGCATCCCAAACTTGACAACAATGCTTCATACAGGGACGAATATAGTATTTATAAATGTGGATTAATTGATACGGAGTGAAATATTTTTTACATCTATTGATAAGGTCGAGAATGTTTTCAAATTCGTCTATTTCTTCTTCACACATACTAATTGAAATATCATAGGGGAACTAGGTCCTAGATCTAGAAACAATCCGCAGCTGTGTTTTAGTGGAATTAGAAATGAAATGAATTTTTTTCACCCTTCTGGGTCCTCGTTTACATTTATAGCAGCGTCTCTTCGAGCGGGATTTATTCGTTAATGAATTTTACCCTTTGTAGGCGGGAAGACAAATGACTTGTGTCCCTTCTTCTGCAAAACTAATTAATCGTATTATTGGTGATTTTAAACAGTTCGTTAATATAGATTAAAAATAAAGTGAAGGATAAAACTGAGCCTTGGGGTACACCAGCTGTTATTTTAAAAATAACAGGAAGAATGTTGTTTATTCTAGAGAATTTATTGTTATTTAACTCCCTTAAAAGTTTACCGATCATTTTGGGGTTCAAATGCGATTGTTTCATATTAACTCCTGAAGAATGGATTTGGGGTACCTCCTTATGAGTTTTCAAAACTGTCAAACTAAAAGCAAGGCACTCCGCGAACACAGGAGTTTTCCTTGCAGGGTCATTAACGAATAAGTCACCGCATCAATAATAGGAGGATAGAAGATTTAGTACCAGAATTTAACAAATTAAGGGCACTGTAAAAACTTTTGTCAGAAATTGACAAATTGCAATCTCTGCAGTTTCTTTTTTTAATAATCTGGTTTGATATTAGAAAAAATTCGGTGACCATTTTTAAAACGTGAAATATTTTACGAAGTTTGAGAACTATAGTGTTTAGTTAATCAGTTATGATAACTGATGTGGTTTACAGATAATGGTCAAAATTTAAAATACTATGCCTTTATCGACATCGACACTCGTAATATCTGGCATAGATGTGAGAAAGAGCCCTAAGATCTTTTATCGCCGCCACTACAAGGAGTGAAAGTTGGGCTTTTTACAATTTGCGTCAGGTTGTGCGATGCGACTAATATTTCTGCCGGCCATTGTCTTAGAAAATTATAACCACGATTTGTTGTGGGGGTTGAATTCACCGGTAACGATAAATTGTGAATTTTGAAATTTTGCTCTAGTTTCTTCCACAAGATTAGTCAAAAGATTAAAAAATTCGGATTATGTTTGTGTATAATACTATTGTAAAAAAAAATTCAAATGGACGAGCCTTTAATACTACTGTGCTGTAGCCATCACCATGTAGTTCAAAACTGAAAAGCGTTTACATGCAACACTCCCATGAATGTATGCACAAACACCTTGATGAATTTTAAAGCTGATTCAAGCCTATATTTGAAATTAAGTGTTACATCAGAGGGATAGATTCAGAAACTTTTGTTTCTGCAAGAAAAAGAATATGCATTTTTTCATACTCGAGATGATGTTGCACTGCATCACGGTTGGCATTCATTCCACAAATATTTTGAATTTGCATTTAAAAATTTTTATCAATTGTAATATTCATTTGATCAAAAAATATTTTGTTTTAAAAATAGGTACTAAATAATAAATCCTAACACGTAGTAAAATGCGACAGATGCCAATATTTCGAGATAGGATGTAAGAATAGTTTTTTACATATCGAGGACTGAAAGTAAAAGACTACACCTACGGTTTATATTAAAACCGATGCGAAGCGAGTGCTTTTATTGAACCAAGGGCTTAATCTTCCTTTCAGCTTGAGTGTATGTACAACGTTTTACGCACAAATTCAACATAGAATGGTAAAATAAATTAGTAATAAATTTTATAAGCTCGCCAAACATTTTTAAAGTTTGAAAAAAAACTAAACATGCCATGATATTCATTATAAACTTCATCCAATATTTGATTTGTTTGTTCTAATTTTATGATAATTTTAATTAGCTTATACGAGCGATTATTTTACAAGCGGAACGAAGCGAGAATGGTGGAAGAGACAGTGTGAGGAGATTGAAAGTTTCAATAAGGAACATCAATCGCGTAACTTCTTTCAATAGGTTAAAACCTTAAAGAAGGGCCCTCAAACTAGATCGACTGCTATTCAAAACGAAGATGGGTAGCTACAAGTAGACATTAAAAATAGTTTAGATACTTGGACCCACCTCTTAAAATTCTATATACAGCTGGGGGCGAAAGGTGTCTAGAGGTTTATACGCTAGTGGTGTCATAAACACCGTGACCCCTAATGGTGGTCAGCCTTCAAACAATTATTTCTAACCATAAACATTTTTAAAGCCTACTTTAGTATTTAAGCCTCGAATAGAATTTAAGCTATTAAAAGTATTAAAATCGTACTATAAAAATGTAATCGGTACATAAATTTTCGTATGACATTATTTCCCGGGTAGCCCGTGCGTGGTGCAAATAGTAATTAAGCCTTCCATATCGAGGTATTTCTCTAGCTGGTCCAAATTGCTATTTTATTTCTAATAATAAACGTAATTAACATATTTTAAATAAACTTTTATTTATTATAAAAATATATAAAAGAAATTTTATTCTGGTCTCCAAGTTGTTATATAATTTAAATTAAAACAATAATTTATGTTGATAAATTATTGTAAAATAATTCCCCAAAACAATCTTTAATAAGTATATGGTATTTATTCGACGCGTTTCGAATGTTATACATTCATCTACGGGTACAAAAAATATATTATAGATATATTTTTTGTACCCGTAGATGAATGTTTAACATTCGAAACGCGTCGAATAAATACTATATACTTATTTAAGATTGTTTTGTGGAATTATTTTACAATAATTTATCAACATAAATTATTGTTTTAATTTAACGTAATTAAAGCCAACTAAACCAAATTATAATCAAAATCGTATTAAAAATAGAAAACAGTACGTAATATTCACTATTCTTTCGTATGACACAATTCTCCGAGCAACCACTTTAAATTTATTTGATCTAGCTGGACCAAATTGCAATTTTGTTTCTAAAAATAAACATTATTAAAGCCTACCAAATTACATTTTAATCAAAATCGTACTAGAAATAGTAATCCGACGTATTATTGACTACTTTTTCGTATGACACATTTTCCCGAGTAACCCCTTGTGATGTGCGAATAGTATTTAAGCCTTTCAGTTTGCATTTTTTTGATCTAGCTGGCCCAAATTGCAATTTTGTTTCTAACAATAAACATATTTTTTCGTATGACACATTTCCCCGTGTAACCCGTGTGATGTGCGAATAGTATTTAAGCCTTTCAGTTTGAATTTATTTGATCTAGCTGGACCAAATTGCAATTTTGTTTCTAAAAATAAACATATTTTTTCGTATAACACATTTTCCCGTGTAACCCGTGTGATGTGCGAATAGTATTTAATCCTTTCAGTTTGAATTTTTTTGATCTAGCTGGCCCAAATTGCAATTTTGTTTCTAACAATAAACATATTTTTTCGTATGACACATTTTCCCGTCTAACCCGTGTGATGTGCGAATAGTATTTAAGCCTTTCAGTTTGAATGTATTTGATCTAGCGGGACCAAATTGCATTTTGTTTCTATCAACAAACATATTTTTTCGTATGACACATTTTTCCGTGTAACCCGTGTGATGTGCGAATAGTGTTTAAGCCTTTCAGTTTGAATTTATTTGATCTAGCTGGACCAAATTGCAATTTTGTTTCTAATAATAAACATATTTTTTCGTATGACACGTTTTCCTGTGTAACTCGTGTGATGTGCGAATAGTATTTAAGCCTTTCAGTTTGAATTTATTTGATCTAGATGAACCAAATTCCAATTTTGTTTCTAAAAATAAACATATTTTTTCGTATAACACATTTTCCCGCGTAACCCTGTGTGATGTGCGAATAGTATTTAATCCTTTCAGTTTGAATTTATTTGATCTAGCTGGACCACATTGCAATTTTGTTTCTAATATAATAAACATATTTTCTAATAACAATAACATTTCTAATAATAAACATATTTTTTCGTATGACACATTTTCCCGTCTAACCCGTGTGATGTGCGAATAGTATTTAAGCCTTTCAGTTTGAATGTATTTGATCTAGCGGGACCAAATTGAATTTTGTTTCTAACAACAAACATATTTTTTCGTATGACATATTTTTCCGTGTAACCCGTGTGATGTGCGAATAGTGTTTAAGCCTTTCGGTTTGAATTTATTTGATCTAGCTGGACCAAATTGCAATTTTGTTTCTAATAATAAACATATTTTTTCGTATGACACGTTTTCCTGTGTAACTCGTGTGATGTGCGAATAGTATTTAAGCCTTTCAGTTTGAATTCATTTGATCTAGATGAACCAAATTCCAATTTTGTTTCTAAAAATAAACATATTTTTTCGTATAACACATTTTCCCGCGTAACCCTGTGTGATGTGCGAATAGTATTTAATCCTTTCAGTTTGAATTTATTTGATCTAGCTGGACCACATTGCAATTTTGTTTCTAATATAATAAACATATTTTCTAATAACAATAACATTTCTAATAATAAACGTATTTTTTCGTATGACACATTTTCCCGTGTAACCCGTGTGATGTGCGAATAGTATTTAATCCTTTCAGTTTGAATTTATTTGATCTATCTGGACCATATTGCAATTTTGTTTCTAATATAATAAACATATTTTTTCGTATGACACATTTTCCTGTGTAACTCGTGTGATGTGCGAATAGTATTTAAGCCTTTCAGTTTGAATTTACTTGGTCTAGCGGGACCATATTGCAATTTGTTTCTAACAATAAACATATTCTTTCGTATGACACATCTTCCCGTGTAACCCGTGTGATGTGCGAATAGTATTAAGCCTATCAAATTACTATTTTGTTTCTAATAATAAACATATTTTTTCGTATGACACATTTTTCCGTGTACCCTGTGTGATGTGCGAATAGTATTTAAGCCTTTCAGTTTGAATTTATTTGATCTAGCTGGACCAAATTGCAATTTTGTTTCTAATAATAAACATATTTTTTCGTATGACACATTTTCCCGTGTAACCCGTGTGATGTGCGAATAGTGTTTAAGACTTTCAGTTTAAATTTATTTGATCTAGCTGGACCAAATTGCAATTTTGTTTCTAACAATAAACATATTTTTTCGTATGACACATTTTCCCGTGTAACCCGTGTGATGTGCGAATAGTATTTAAGCCTTTCAGTTTGAATTTATTTGATCTAGCTGTACCAAATTGCAATTTGTTACTAATAATAAACATTATCAAAGTCTACCAAATCAAATTTTAATCAATAGTTCACTAGAAATAGTAATTAGTATGCAATTTTCACTGTTCTTTCGTATCACATAATTTCCCGTGTAACCCGTGTATGTTGCAAATAATTATTTAGTGATTTTAATTAATAAATTAAAATATTGAAAAAAAATCACCATAATAAAGTATTATAAAAATTTCTTATGTATCGGATTTTATTATCGTATTATTTGGTGGAGTACACGTATTTCTTTTTTAATAGCATATAACATGATTTCCCGTGTGACCCGTGTGTGGTGCGGTTAGACACTCCCTATTTTTTTACCCAATTTTTCGGAAAAAAAAATTAAATTAAAATTTTTTTTGAAATGAAATTTTTTATTATTATAATTGAGAACTATGGCATCATAAGTTTGTCAAAAAAATGTTGTCAAGTGTGTCAAAAGAAAAATTTTTATTTATTTTTTTACCCAATTTTTTGGAAAAAAATAAAATAAATAATTTGTATGACGTGAAAATATATTATTAATATAGAGAATTATGGCATTATAAGTTTGTCAAAAAAATAATGTCAAGCGTGTCAAAAAATGATTTCATTGATTTTTGTAGCCAATTTTTTGGGAAAAAAAATGTGGCTGTTTTTATGACGTAAATGTAATTGAAAATGAAATTGGACATGGGAATTTTTGAATTTGTTATAGTTTTTGAAATATTTTTGGAATTTTGAACAAAGTATGTATTTTTGATTTTGTAATAATTTTTGCAATATTTTTAGAATTTTGGAAAAATTTTTAATTTTTGATTTTGTAAGAATTTTTGGAATATTTTTGGAATTTTGAAAAATTTTAAAATTTTGATTTTTTATAATTTTTGGAATTTTGAAAAAAGATTCAATTTTTGATTTTGTAATAATTTTTGGAATATTTTTAGAATGTTGAAAAAAGTTTGATTTTATTATAATTTTACAATATTTTTGGAATTTTGAAAGAAATATGAATTTGTGATTTTGCAATATTTTGTCGAATCGCTAAATTGAAGGTTTTTGAATAGTTTGCTGAAAATGAAAATGAAATTGGACATGGACATTTTTGAATTTGTTATAGTTTTTGAATATTTTTGGAATTTTGAAAAAGTTTTAATTTTTGATTTTGTAAGAATTTTTGAAATATTTTTAGAAAATTTTAAATTTTTCATTTTATTATAATTTTTGTAATTTTGAAAAAAGTTTCAATTTTGAATTTTTAAGAATTTTTGGAATATTATTAGAATTTAGAAAAAGTTTAAATATTTGATTTTATTCTAATTTTTGGAATATTTGGAATTATGAAAAAAGTTTCAATTTTGGATTTTGTATAATTTTTGCAATATTTTCAGAATTTTTGAAAAAAGTTTAATAATATCTAATATTTGATTTTGTAATAATTTTTGGAATATTTTTAGGATTTTGGAAAAAGTTTGATTTTATTTATTTTTTACAATATTTTTGGAATTTTGAAAGAAATATGAATTTGTGATTTTGTAATATTTTCTCGAAACACTAAATAGAGAGATTTTTGAGTAGTTTGCTGAGTGTAACTAAAAACCATGTCCGCATAAAAGTTTTTTGCCGAAAACTATATCAAAATCCTTAACCCAGACCGAAGTCTTGATATCTCAGAGCTGTGAGATTTCAGCCCCTCCATATTTTTAACTTTGAATTTCTTTTTATACCAGTTTTACTCTGAGTATGTGTTCACGCATATCGTACCAAAAGTACGCATATCGTACCAACTAAAGATTAAGGGTATCTGACAGGGGGTTTCCACGATAGTAAGTGTCTGGCAATGGGTGACGTGACTTCTAATACTATCCCGAAGAATATATAAAAAAAATTAGCTTTTATACCTTCACGAAACTTAGGTCTTAGGTCTTAGGTATTAGGTCTTAGCTAGGGTCTAAGGTCACAGGTCTTACGTCTTAGGTCTTAGATCTTATGTCTTAGGTCTTAGATTTAGGTCTTAGGTCTTAGATTTAGGGTCTAAGGTCTTAGGTTTTTGGTCTTAGGTTTTAGGTCTTAGGTCTTAAGTTTAAGGTCTGAGGTCTAAGGTTTTAGGTCTTAGACTTTAGGTTTTAGGTCTTAAGCCTTAGTTCTTAAGTCTTAGGGGTTAGGTCTTAGGTCTCAAGTCTTAGGTCAAAGCTTTTAGTTATTAGGTCTTATGTCTTTGCTCCTAGGTCCTAGGTTATAGGTATTTAGTAGGTTTATTGCCTTTAGTCTCAATTCTTAGAAATTAGGTCTAGTGGATTTTTTTTTGTGTTCAATTTATGTTAAATTAATTGTTTCGGTAATGAAGCCAACCTTCAGCCAAAAAAAATATTGATTTGTATGAAAATTAAAATAGAACAGATTAGCTAGAGATAAGAACTAGCTCGTCCGTAAAAATGTTATTTTTTGTATAAAACAAATATTTTACTATGTTTTTTTAACATAACCTTATGATACATTTGAGTTTTCCAAGCACACCGATAAAATTACATAACTTTTTTGTATCGTATCATATAAATAACAACAAATTTTTAGCACTTCCATTTTATCGAATCCACAAACAAGCAAATAAAACTTGAAAATATTTGCTGGACATTATTAAAATATCTACGATAAAATTATCCACGACATGGCACGTGTTACGGGTGCGCGTCAACAAATGATCAATACAATCAATTTACTTTTATTTTTAACCTTTTTATCAAAAAAAAAAAAAAACAGAAAAAGGATTGGTCACAATATTCATCAAAAATATTAATTTTTGTTGAGTTAGAATATCAACAATTTGTGTTGCAATGAGAAATGAAATTAGTTTGTGATTCGATGAGGTTTGGGAGAGAAAAACAATTAACAATTGAAAGCTTAAAATGCGTTGATGTTGTTGTGCGGCGCAATACATTAATTAAAAAAAAATTTAAAAACAAGTTTAAAGTGTATAATAAATTATTGCTGTGTTTGAAACATGTCGATATTTCAACAAATTTTACTGTTTTAAAATCAAACCTCAATTTTTATGGCTATTAAGTTCAACAATTTAAAACCTAACTTTTCATATCATGCGAAAAAAAAAATGGCAACAACAAATAAATCGAAAATAAACCAATGTTGACCTAAATTTTAAGGTTTTTGTTCTTGCTCGTTCAGAATTATTTTCTTTCAATTTTTGATTAGTTTCATTTTTCCACATTGTTTGAGTTTTGTTTGGGTAACCAATTAATTACATTTAATGTTTGTTCCGATATCGCTATTTATAGTTTAAGTATGAATTAATAATTTGTTTTTAGATTTTATTTATACAAAAGGCAAGGCAATAAATGGACTTTAATTAAAAACAAAAATTGTTGACGAATGTAATTGATTATGAAATGATTATAGTTTTGAATTGTTTTGGACACACCTGCAAAATAAGGATATAAATTGTATACTCTAGAAAAAAAAGGAAGAACTAGTAGTTAGTGGATTATTTGTTTGAATTTATTTTTGCTTCTCTAATCTTTGTGTTTACCTAAACTATTACCGTAACTACACAAATATCAGTAAAAGTTTGTACAATAGGCAAAAGATCTAAGGTCTTAAGTCTTAGGTCTAAAAGTCTTAGGTCTTAGGTATTTGGTATCTGATATTAGGTATTAAGTATTGGGTATTAGGTATTAAGTATTAGGCATTAGGTATTGGGTATTAGGTATTAGGTATTAGGTTTTAGGTATTAGGTATTAGGTCTTAGGCCTTAGGTCTATGGTCTTGGGTCTAAGGTCTTAGGTCTTAGGTCCTAGAATTTAGGTCTAAGTTCTTAGGTCTTGGGTCTTAAGTCTTAGGTCTTAGATCTTAGGTCTTAGGTGCTAAGTCTTAGGTCTTAGGTCTCAGGTCTCAGGTCTTAGGTCTTAGGTCCTAGGTCTTAAGTCTTAGGTCTAAGTCTTAGGTCTTTGGTCTTAGGTCTTAGGTCTCAGGTCTTAGGTCTTAGGTCTTAGGTTTTAGGTTTTAGGTCTTAGGTCTTAGGTCTTACGTTTTAGGTCTTAGGTCTTAGGTCTTAAGTCTTAGGTCTTAGGTCTTAGGTCTTTGGTCTTAGGTCTTAGGTCTTAGGTTTTAGGTCTTAGGTCTTAGGTCTTAGGTCTTAGATCTTAGGTCATAGGTCTTAGGTCATAGGTCTTAGGTCTTAGGTCTTAGGTCTTAGGTCTTAGGTCTTAGGTCTTAGGTCTTAGGTCTTAGGTCTTAGGTTTTAGGTCTTACGTCTTAGGTCTTAGGTCTTAGGTCTAAGGTCTTAGGTCTTAGGTCTTAGGTCTTAGGTCTTAGGTCTTAGGTCTTAGGTCTTAGGTCTTAGGTCTTAGGTCTTAGGTCTTAGGTCTTAGGTCTTAGGTCTTAGGTCTTAGGTCTTAGGTCTTAGGTCTTAGGTCTAAGGTCTTAGGTCTAAGGTCTTAGGTCTTAGGTCTCAGGTCTTAGGTCTTAGGTCTTAGGTCTTAGGTTTCAGGTCTTAAGTCTTAGGTCGTAGGACCTAGGTCTTTGGTCTTAGGTCTTAGGTCTTAGGTCTTAGGTCTTAGGTCTTAGGTCTTAGGTCTTAGGTCTTAAGTCGTAGGTCTTAGGTCTTAAGTCTTACGTTTTAGGTTTTAGGTCTTAGGTCTGAGATCTTATATCTTAGGTCCTAGGTCTTAGGTCTTAGGTCTTAGGTCTTAGATCTTAAGTCTTAGGTCTTAGGTCTTAGGTCTTAGGTCTCAGGTCTTAGGTCTTAGGTCTTAGGTCTTAGGTCTTGGGTCTTAGGTGTTTGGTCTTAGGTCTAAGGTCTTAGGTGTTAGGTCTAAGGTCTTCGGTCTTAGGTCTTAGGTATTAGGTATTGGGTCTTAGGTCTTAGGTCTAAGGTCATAGGTCTTAGGTCTTAGGTCTTAGGTCTTAGGTCTTAGGTCTTAGGTCTTAGGTCTTAGGTCTTAGGTCTTAGGTCTTAGGTCTTAGGTCTTAGGTCTTAGGTCTTAGGTCTTAGGTCTTAGGTCTTAGGTCTTAGGTCTTAGGTCTTAGGTCTTAGGTCTTAGGTCTTAGGTCTTAGGTCTTAGGTCTTAGGTCTTAGGTCTTAGGTCTTAGGTCTTAGGTCTTAGGTCTTAGGTCTTAGGTCTTAGGTCTTAGGTCTTAGGTCTTAGGTCTTAGGCTTCGGGTCTTAGGTCTTAGGTCGTAGGACCTAGGTCTTTGGTCTTAGGTCTTGGTTTTAGGTCTTAAGCCTTAGGTCTTTGGTCTTAGGTCTTAGGTCTTGGTTTTAGGTCTTAGCTAGGTCTTAAGTCGTAGGTCTTAGGTCTTAGGTTGTAGGTCTTAGTTATTAGGTCTGAGGTCTTATATCTTAGGTCCTAGGTCTTAGGTCTTAGATCTTAGGTCTTAGGTCTTAAGTCTTAGGTCTTAGGTCTTAGGTCTTAGGTCTTAGGTCTTAGATCTTAGGTCTTAGGTCTTAGGTCTTAGGTCTTAGGTCTTAGGTCTTAGGCCTTAGGTCTTAGGTCTTAGGTCTTAAGTCTTAGGTCTTACGTTTTAGGTCTTAGGTCTTAGGTCTTAGGTCTTAGGTCTTAGGTCTTAGGTCTTAGGTTTTAAGTCTTAGGTCTTAGGCCTAAGGGCTTAGGTCTTATGCCTTATGTCTTAAATCTTAAGTCTAAGGCCTTAGGTCTTAGCTCTTACGTCTTAGGTCTTAGGTCTTAAGTCTTAGGTCTTAGGTCTAACGTCTTAGGTTTTAAGTCTTGGGTCTTACCTCTTAAGTCTTAAGTCCTTGGTCTTAGGTCTTAGATCTTAAGTCTTACTTCTTAGTTCTTAGATCCGATGTCTTAAATATAAGGTTTTAAGTGTTAGGTCATAGTTCTTAGGCGTTTAGCTGTCAAAAATCTCGGATATTATCTGTCACAATTCTTGCAAGCTATAATTCACATAAATTAAGCAATATAGAAGAACTATTTTACCAAGTCTAGAGTACTTGAATGAACGAAGAGGATAGCTAAGTAGGGATATTTAAAGTGGTAAATTTAAGCCAAAAATACCATCACCTATTTAGTTTACCTGTTCAGGTACCCTTTGTTTTAAAACGGCAAGTAATCAATAAAATTAATATGTATCCCGAGTGTGAGCAAGGAATATTTTTCTAGTTAACTACGGTAAACATAGGTATTGAGACAACAAAGTTCACACGTCAGATGAATTTAAACTGCTCAGTTAGAGCTGACGATAAAATCAAATCAAATCCAATATAAAATTAGAAATATATTGTCGGTGCGTTCCTGAACATTGAGGAACGTCAAACCAATTGGCACCTCCAATTTCGTTTTTCACACAGAAATTAGAGATATCAAAACATGCGCAGACATAAAGAAAAATTTCTATAACAAGGCGATCGCTTGATTCAAGTCAAACAGATGTTAAAAAATTTAGCTTATGCACCAACCATAACAACATATTTGGTGACCGTGTTAAAAAGCATTCAATTTTCTGTTCTGTGCAGATTGCGGAAACTTCTTAGTGAATGATGAAACAGTAAATCCATTTAATAAATCAGATGTGGCTCAGCGTATGCCACCTGAAGGTACTACAAACAACGAAAGTGTGAGTTGTGGCCTTTGTTGAATGCCAGATAATATGGTTATCGGGTGTAATAAATGTTCCATTTGTTACTATTTTCCACGCGTAAACGTAAAGGAGGAAATATCAAGCGTTGAGTGGATTTGTAAAAAGTACAGTAAACTAGTTGGCTCGAAAGAACTATTGACAGCTAACCCAATTATGGAAATGGGATTAGCTACGCCGAAGCCAGTCAATAGTATTCCATCGGTAGGGGATCTAAGAAAAATTGAATTAAATGTTCAAGGGCACATTTTTATGTAAAAACATCATATTTGCAGGTTTCATGAAAAGACGCTGTTGCCACATTGGGTCAACAAGTAATATCAAAATAGACTCTGGAGTTTTCTGAGTCAATAAATAAATCCATGTGGCAAAGAGGAGCGTCCTCTCGAAGGATCACAAGTGATCTTGAAACTTGGTTTAAAAATACGAATCAGTAAATTTTAAAAGGCAACGCCAGTATTCTTTCTTGTTAGAGGCTCCCATTCGAAGAAACTTTGATCAATTCTGACTTGAATTCATTTGTGATGATTTTTTTGCACCATCCTTCATCGGGAGCAACTATTAACGCCGTTTCTCTCTAACACTCTCATTTGGCAATCGACAATATCAGCTTACCAGCTACGACTGTGCCATCATCGACACGATACCCAGGTGACGCACTAGCAGGTACATCCTCTAGCAATAACGCTCCATTTGAAGAAGGAGCATATATTTTTACAAATCAAACCTTAAATCAATAGCAGTTAACAAGCAAGTCAATTCAGCTACCAACCCAAGGAGTAGAAAAGACAACACCATCGAACAGTGTTCTATTCGGAGGTACTATATTCAGTTCTTGTTTTCTTGTTCGTTCGTTACATAAAGTAGAAGCAAATGGAAGCCAAGCTCGAAGTAAAAGAGATCTGCAGTCTATTCAGACACCAATATCTCAAGAGCGTTGTCCACAAGAGGACATCTTGCTTTGAAGAAGCTGCAAAATAAAAAACTGGCACTGGCAAAACTTGATATTTATGAAGAATTCTTAACAAATACAGTCTTTTAGGGGAAATGTCATCCAGTAAAGACTCAGAACTTGAAAATAGTAGCATATCAACTGAAAGAAGATAACGCACCGAGAAACAAGTACTCATACAGTCTGTAGATGACCTAGTAGAGGCTCAAACCTAAGACGACAAGCCGAACCTAAGTATTCGCAAGCTCCAAAAATTTCTGTGAAAAATAGACGTTCAAAAAAAATATAAAAACAATATTGGAAGCACGATAAAGGAAGATTTGATGTATATTAATCAGAATCATATGACAACAAAAATGGCAATTTCATAAAATTTAACGATCTTTGACGATGCTTATCAGCAGCTATGAAATACCACCAATAGTTGCATTTTAACTGATGCTGTATATATGGGCCGTTTAAAACACAGTTTCAAGGAATTGGCACAAAAAATAGCCGCTTACTTCCTGAAAATGCCCCACAGTTCATTGCAAAATTGGAGATGCTGTTCGGTTTGGTAGAGCAAATAGAAGAGGACCTAGTGGAAGAAGCTGAGATGAAACCATTCTTAATACTAGATGACCTAAGCCGCTTTATAGAATATACTCACCAAAAGTAGAGAATACGTGCAGCATAATGGAAACTACCGGTCTACACAATCATCTGAAGTGCTGATTTCCTTCGAAAACTCATTGAGAACTCACCCTCTGAGTCTAAGGTGATATGGAATACAGACGTAACTTTATTGCAGCTCACTTGTGTATTTTCTCCGATTGGCTTATGCAACGTGCACGAATCGTCACACATGAATAAAACTGATTTTGGACATACAAGAGAACACAGTCAATCATCCAGGTATCTGCATGTAACTCATTCGCTTAAAACTAGCAGTGTCTCAACAACAACAAATTCCTCAAGTGTACAACGCTGAGTTTGTCAGAAAATGGACATGAGTCTTATTTATTTCTTATCGACTTTAATTTATTTCTTATCGACTAAGTAAACCTTGAAACATGGTGAAGATTTTGAAACATTGTAACTGTTGTCGAGGTTGTCATGTCATCCGAAATGGTAAAAAAATCAAAATATGTAACACCAACGAATGTAATATCAACGGATGATGCCTTATCCTTTACTCCACAAGAACGAATGAACCACAGAAACCAGCCACTAACATCGAACATCCAAGTGATAGTACATCACTACATCAGCAACTGTCAGCTTGACTATATATCAATGTAGGTTAGGTTAATGCTTATACTTTCCTGAACCAAGGCTCTTTGCTAACACTCCTTGAAAATAGCATTGCAAGTTCAGGGAAGTTTGATGGACCTGCAGGGGGTTTGTATCAAAATTCAACTGGAAAATCTACCTGATTTTCTGGTTTTAAAGTACAGTACCAACTATTTTGATTAGTTCAAACATTTGCAATTCTGTTTAACATCAGATGTATGAAAAAAAGGCTTGGTGGAGCCGTTGCAACAAGAACATGCTAAAGTTATCTCCGGGTCACTTAACAATCTCCCAAAGCTGATTATGTAAATTTTCATTTGAGCAATTTTCAAAAAGAAGATCTCCATTAATTAGTCAAGGATTTCTTCTAGACTAAGACATTTGGAGCTAAGTTCCCTGATAAATTGCGTGAGTTGATTATACACGTACGTGGGAGATTCTTAAGACTTCGTTGGTATGGAGGGAAACAGATTTAAATCATCTTTGCTTTGGTGATACGACAAAATCATACTTTCCAATACCAGGCGGATGGCAGAACGAAGACAAGACAGTTTGGACAAAAAATCAAAGAAAGATCCTGCTTTGGTCAAGCAACTAGAGGACAAGATCGAATAATATTTCTCGTAATCTTACAAAATAGAAAGTTATGACCCCAGAAGCATGATACCGCACAATTTTTGCTGTTTCATATTCAAATAAACTGCAAACGGCCAGCATTGTTTGAGAAGTAGGTGTTACTATCAATGGAGTATCTCTCAATACGATATTGCTGGAGGACTCCGATCTCCCGACATAATTACCTACTATACTGTATAAATATAGTAATAGCGTATGGTGACATCAAACCAAAAATGTGAAGTTCAACCATTCTTAAGGCGAACTTCATATTCAAAACTGGATATCTGATTCAACCGCTGTTTTTCTGAGTTGGGCGAAGAGAAATGTCAGAAAGATAAAAAAATTGATGTCCAGCAGTGACGCGATTGATTCTATTAAAATATTTGGAAGTGGTGAAACGGAAGTGCGGATTATTTTTACTACGTTATCCAAAATGATTGCATTGGTACCGACATTTTGAGCGAAAGAAGAAATCCTACAAAAAGATAAGTACTAAGAACGTTAATTATTTTATATGATCCCCTTTACCTTATGGCATTTTATCTAGTACACGGGAAAATCCTTCTTTTAAAGATATAAAATCATCAGATCATTGGGATGAACCAGTCCATAATAGACAATTTGCAAAATGGCAAAAAAGCAAAATGAGAATCAAGATCCTACATTTCAGCTGAGTCTGTATCAGAAGAAAACGATGTAAAACTCCATATCTTTGGTGATTAGAATGAAAGCACTTTGCCTGAATATTTATTTTTAAATCACCAGTGGAAACACAATAACAACCAGACTAGTAGGAGGCAAGGCAAAATGGAAAAACGAGCCAGAAGTTTAATCGATGAAAAAATGATTTGCAGATGACTTCATCACCGTACCTGATCAAACAAGATTCTCCAAAGGGAAGCTGGTTGTATCAGAAAAAATGAAGTAGAATGGAATTATTTTTTATCTCGAATTTTGATTTCTCACTAAATAATTCATTTCCACTAATTGGTATTCTCATTCTCTTTTCGAGATATCGTTTTTAGTACAAGTTCTAAACTAGCACAAATTTTTGAAAATGAGATTCATCTGTCAGTTTAGTTACTTGATTTTATTTGTATTTCGCTCCTTAGTTTGCAAGAATTTTCTGTTATGCTATATATTTGGATTATGTAATTATCCTTTAAAATTAAATAAATAGTGTATTTTATAACATTTTAAAAATGAACATGTCCTTAAGAATTTGTCTCAGAGTAACAGAATGAAAACAGAAAAAATTATCTCTTTTAAGACGTTGGCGTGAGCTTCGTGATCGCATTCAAAAGCTTCGACATCTCGGTCCTATTTCTCCCGCATTTCCGTCTGCCTTATCAAATTGCCGAGGAGCATAAAAAACAAAATGTTTAGTATATAACTTTAATAAATAATATAATTTTTCTAAAATAGTTATTGATAAATAATAAAATAAAATTAATAAAATATAGTTCTCCATTTTTGTGCGTCTATACAAAATTTCAAAGCCAAATTTCTCATTTCACTTCCAAACTCGTTGACGAGATAATTTGACAGTTCATCCCACAAACTCGGATTTATTTTCTCGTTCCACTGAACCGGAATGCAAAAATCACATCTAGTAGGAAATCTCATTCCACGAAGAAATTACATGCAATTCCAGAATCTAGCCACTGGTGCCTTTACAGTCGGTGAAATAAAAATGGCTGAATATGAGTATCGGTGTGTTCAGTCCGATGAATATGGTGATGAAAATTTTCTTGCTCTCAGACATTTTTAAATTCCTGTTCCACTACAATTTATAAACTATCACCATTTCTAGATGAAATCAGATTCTGCTGGAGACTACAAAGTACAAGAAACATTGCGTTTGACACCACAAATTCAGTTATACTTCCACATACACACTGAATAACCCAAAACACTTCCTCCGTTATAACCATAAGACAGCTACTCAAGTCTGATAGTCAATGAATTGAAATAAACATTTTTGGTTCCCAAACTACGGACGGCAGTCAAAACTCTCGTTCACTGTTATCAGATATGTAAGAATCAAAAAGCAAAACCGAAAATTTGGGAAATAATAGCTTTTCCAAAGGCGAGCCTGTTTAGTTTTTACCGTATGACAATGCGAGCAGTTTATACTGAAGTCACACATTTACTGAGCACTGACTTGTTCATGATGGCATTCCACAACTTTATTGTAAGACGAGGAACTTCAATTGAAATATTCAGTGATAAGGCGACTTTTTTTCGAGGAACTTGTACCGAGCAGTTTCTAGCTACAGAGCTGCAACCAAAGCTACAAGACAGCATCACTAAGTAGAACTAATCGTACCACCAAATAGTCCACACATAGGAAGTGCGTGGGCAAAATTAATACGGTCACTTTCTGCTGTATTGCCATCAAGGAGGGCAAGTGAAAAGCTACTAAAGTGTTGACTGGCAGAACTGGATAACGTGGCAAAATTTGATAACGCCTGACACGCAACCACTTCCTGCTAGAAACGAGAAGTGGTATGGAGATTTTAGAAAAATTTGATGACTATGTGTTGATTCTAGCCGTGGGTTAGAGAAAAAGTTCAAGAGAGAAATCCTTTACCGTTTATTCAACATTTGTTGAATAAAATGTCAACTACAATTATAGTATAGAATGCAATTTGTGCCCATGTAAACGTATAGATATATTTAGTACTGGTAGCAGTCACTAGACTTAAATTAATTATTTTCCTTATATGATACTACGTAGTTACATTGTGAAGAAAGAATTTCATTGAATAAACCAGAATTTCGAAATAAACTCCGGTTCAAGGCCTTTTAGTCTAATGATAAATTTTGACTGTTCAACGCAGCAGAAAATAGCATAATCGTTCAATTGCCAGATCTATACGCATTAATCTTCGCTACAAATTACTGCTTACTAGACCATAGTACAGTTATACTTTCTGTCCAGCAGCTTGTCCCATATTCAAAAATGAGTCGTATATCTTAAAGTAATCTATACTCCAATTACACTCTCCATCCTGCCGACAAAAAAAATCATATCGATTTAATAATGAAAAAAAAATCAGTTATGCAAAAAACAAAAAAAAATCCAAAAAACATTCCAACCGACACAACCGGAAATTTTCTATTTATCACTGAAAAATAAAAGCCAACACACAATTGAATAATTGAAAACTAAAAGGTTTTCTCTATTTCCCATCAATTTTATTTTCCACTCATCCTCAAATTATTTTCTAATTTATATACCACATCAACCTTCCTACGTAAAAAAAAATCTATATATGAATGACATTTATATATTATCATTATATGCACACACTATATAAAAAAAAATTGCATTTCCATTTTTATTTGTTGTTTTTGTATTGCGTTTTTCATTTTATATCATAAAAAAAAAATATGGATAAATAATTGCCAAAATGAAAAAAATGTCGTGAACGTCATAGTGGAAAGAAATCCACTCAGTTTTTTTTCCTATCCAAACAAAGGCAAGCTCTAATTCTATTTATTTATAGTTTTTAATCATATTTATTTAAGAAAAATACTGGAATGAGTGAAAGACAGTTGGAACAGTTCAATTACCGAGAAATTTCCCATTGAAAAAATCAATAACTTTTCTTTTATTTTTTTTACTTATTTGTTTTGTTTTTTAATTAAGTTTCAATTGATGTGCCAAATGATAAAATAAAATGTCACAGTAACACAATTTTCTGTAACTCATGTTTTTTGTATTTTTTTGTCTTTCAAAAAATAAAAAACACTAAATGAAATAACCATAGTTTTCCATACATACGAGGAATACGAAAATTGATTTTTAAATTTTCGGAAAATCAATTTTGTTTTTTTTGTTAACTTTAAATTGAGGTTAATTAAGTTTAAATAAATAACTTTAATAGAATTTATATTAATTTTAATTAAGATAACAAAGTGGTATGAATCTCTGTCAAGAAAAGAAAACGCTTTTATTTTTGTGAAGAAAGTTTAAGAAAATTTTGTTTGTAATAAAAATGAAGGCGCCATGTTGATTTTCCGTTTTTTTTTTCATATCAAAACTCAACTTGAAGCTTTTTAAATCGATGAATTTTTATATATTTTATATATTTTTTATGCTAAAATTTAGAAAAAAACAAAACAAATTTTTTTTAGAAAACTCACAAATATTGTGTTCCATTTTCATCAATTAACCAATTTTCATCATCATCATTATAATCATCATTATTTTCATCATCATCATCATTATCACTGCTCATCACCACATAAATATTCATTCAAAATAAGTTTTTTTTTAATTAGTTTTACTCGAATAATTTGTAATTAATTAATCCACAATAAATATAATTAAACATAAAATAAAATAAAAATAAAAATTAAGAAATTTTAGTTTTTTGTATTCTAAATTTCACTTTTATTTTAATCATAATTTATTTTTTATTCTAATTAATATAATTTGTTTAATGTTAATTTTCATAATAAATTTTCTATTTGAATAAATTAAAAAAAAATTAATTTAATAATTTTTGGACGAGTTTAATAGAAACTAAAACTTGACATAAAACTATTCTTTTTTTTATAATTTGACATAACTTAATAAGAAAACTTTTCTTCAACAAAACAAGTGAAAATAAATGAACAAACTGAAAATTGTAGTAGATCAAATGAAGTGATTGAAGTAGAAGAAAATACTAAAGAGAAGATGGGAAAACGGATAAAAAAATAAATTTTATTTTATAAGAATTTGACAAATAAAAAATTGTTGATAAAATAGAAGAAGAAGAAGAAGAAGAAGAAAATAACAAACGAAAAGGGTTTTTCATATAATAACATTGAAAAATGTTGATGATCCGAAAATGATGATTTTAATGATAAGAATAATTTATATTGTCAAAATATTTATATTGAGAAAAATTATGAAAAATAAGAAGAAAATGAAAAACCCACCGTCACAAATTCCAAGTTCAAGCTATTTAGTAATGTTGATAACGTTGATGACGACCGCTCGGCCATATTGGTTACTCCAAATAAACCGATTTCATTTGTCCAAAAGAAATTTCTTGTTATTTGTAGTAATTTTTTTTCTTATATATTTTATTTTCTTGATTATATTAATTAAAATTGAATTAAAATCATTAAAAACTTTATTTGAAAACTATTCATAAGTTATCAAATATAATTATAACAAGAACCACTAAAAACTTAATATCTTGTTTTGTTTTTTTTTTTTTTCAATTACAAATATCACTTTCTTATCCTTTGATTTTTGTTTCAACTGCAGCCTAAAAAATTATTAAAACCACTGATAATCGATGTGTTAAAAGAAATAAAATAACTGAAAATTATTTGCAAGCTTTGGGAATTCGGAAAACAATAAAAATTTGATCAAAAACATAACAATAATAAGAAAAAAATCACTGAATATATCAAACAAATTTTTTTTTTCTTCTTCTTCTTATTCCAAATTTTTTGTGTGTATAATTTTATAGCTCATATAACGAAAAGAAAAGTCATGATCAAGGACCAAACTTATCTAGCAAATACCGAAAAGTAGAAAAAGCAAAAATTTTTTTTAGTACAAATTTTTTCACATCTTCATTTGAATCTAAATTTAATTTTGAAAAAAAATATTTTAATAAAAAATAATTTGTATTAGAAAAAAGCACAATCCAAAAATAAAAAACACGGTTGTAAAGTTCACTTTTTTATGTACAAATTAATCCTCTCCTTACTCAAACTACTAATTTAATTTCTGTTACAACTTAAATTAAAATTATTTTAAAATCCTAGACCGAAATCGAATAAAACTCAACACCCCTATTTTTTTCACAGTCTTATGACTTTTTTCACATTAAAAGCTTTGTACTAAAAATTGGTTTTCATTAGCAAGGAAAAATAAATTAAAACTGATATAAAACAAAAAAAAAAGCAAACTAATTTATAATATTTATAGAATTAAATAATAATAATTTTTTTTTTTTCAAAAAAACTGACACTTTTCACAAAATTTTCTTTTACAAACTTTTTTTTTCTTCAATCTTCTCGTTTTAACTTAAAACTTTGTCACACCATTCCAAAACGATATTCACAATATTTGTTTATTCACTTTTATTTATATTTTTTTAATCATAAAACGGTAAAAACTTAGAATAAATAAAATCGAAATGAAAATTTAATTTCTAATCTAAATTTTTCATCCATTCAGTTTCGATATAATGAAAACAACAACAAAAACGAATTATGTATGTTTTCTCTCTCCCGATTTTTTTTTCTGAACTAATTTTTTTTTTTTTAATTTCACTTCTCCTATTTTTTTTTTCCAAAATTTTTAAATTTTCACATAATTTTATTATAATTTTCTTGTATTTAATTTTCTTTATAGTTTATTACAAATATTTGAAATTATTTTCTTATCACAAAATTAATAAAAAATTTTTGGTTTTTCTTGAAAATTATAGGATACACATACAGTTACACATCAAATTGTTGAAAATGTTACAGAAAACTTATTGAAAAGATGAAAAATTTGCTTTTAAAACTTTGAACTTTTAATAACCGGATCACAAAACTTCGAAGGAAAACTATTTTGTTCTTATTGATAACAGTAACTAGAAGAAAAACACAAAATTTGATTTAATTTAATTTAAATTAATTATTTTACTTTTTCTCTCAATTTGATGTGATTGTGTTATGTGTGTTTTAAAGTTAAAGGAATACATAACTTTTTCATACGTGGTTAAATGGGAAATGTAGTAAGATGAATTTTCCGCTGTATACTATATTGTCGCTTTTATTCGTATTGATAATAAATAATAACGTGAATCCAACTAAAATACCCCTTCGAATGTAGACAGAATAAACGAGAATCGGCACAAGAGAAACAAAATACAAGGAAAATTTGATAACAAATATTTAGAAAACACAGTTTGAACTTTTGTGTGGGTTTTGTTATCAATTGTGATTGTAGTTGTATTGTGCGCCATTTTTTCACTACAAAGACTTGATTGAGTAAAATGCTTTTTTGTATGTATATCACATAGCTAGATAATAAGGAGAAACATGCAATAAAAATGTGTAGTGGAATATATTTAATTTTTGATTAATTTCAATTTTCAGCTTTTCTGAACTGATGAGTTGGATCTTGTGTTTTTGTACTAACAAAGCTTTTCGCAAATTGACATCTGATGATATTAAAGATTTTTTTCGGAGAACTGCATGGTTTGTTAGACTATTCAGGTTCATCAACTCAGAATATATAACTTCAGTGTTTTCATTTGGTCAATCAAGGCAATTTTGTTTCATTTAATAATCTTTCCAACCATTATCGTGAGACCAAAATAAGAAGTCAATTATGGGCAGAGCCAACATTTTTGCAGAATAATTAGGATTATTTTCGTTGAGAAAAAGATGACACTTAGATATTTAAACATAAATCTGATAATTTTATATTGGGAACAGTTAAACTCGGAGGTCAGAAGCTTATCGGAGAAGCAGTTTTCTGAAACCTTTGTTACGCACTAAAAATAAGCAAAACGTAAGCTAAATATTTTGACTTTAAGATAGTCATTGCAGAACAGAGCTGTTACTCTCAGTGGTTACTCTGTAACAATAGATATCATGAACAAAGATTTTTTTTGATTGGGAAAAATGATATTGCCATACGAGTTAACGTGAGATATCACATACATTTGGCAATAGCAATGAGAGCCAAGATGGTATCTTAGGGATGGTGGCGGGTGAATTTATGTTTTATTGTACCACATATAGTAGGAATTACTACACAACACATTCTATTAAAAAATAAATATATTGATCATCTTTGTCGTAATACGGTTACCATTAGTGGTTTAAATTCTATTAAAGAAACTCACCGATAAGTTTTGAACTATGAAGATAGAGAGCATTCAGGTTTAAAGTTTTCAAAAATTCTATCAAGACCAAAAATTGCAAAAGAATACTGGTAGGAATTGTCAATTGAAACAATGAATAAGGGATAGGTAAGATTATACCTAATCTGATGCAACTCCACTGGCTGTATCTTATGAAAACAGCTCAACTTTTAGCTCGGTAAGTTATGAAAAATGGTGTATAAATTAGTTAAAAATAAAACAGAGACAAATTAGTTTACAACGTACTTTATGTGGATTATAAAATCATTAGACCTCGCTACTAAAAAGTCTAACACAAAATTCTACATTACTCAAAAATACTACAACATAAGTAACTGATTATCTTTGTGGATCCAAGATATTCTGTAAAAATACAAAACTAAAACAAACGGAGAAAATATGAAGGTTTTTATATTGTTACGATTCTACATCACAAAATTGTATTCGACCTCAATTCACCCTACTCCATACTTCCACTTAACATCTGTTATAAATTCTAAGAAGGATCGGAGAAAACAAAACCATAAATTAAAATAAAAGCAAAATATAACATCGAATATTATTAGAATTTTTGGAGGTTTCTTTGTAAAGAAATTGACCTCGAATAATCGAGAAATTTTGCATAATTGTATAAAAGGAATCCTCTAACAAAAATCAATTTTTATATAAATTATACTACGGTAGTGTAAATAGTTTAAGAGGAATGCTATTATGTTCAGTGAAATTAAATGTAAACAAAACATTGCATCGTAAATATAAAACGGTGTAAATAGAAGTAAAGTTATTTTTTATTGTGAATAAAATTTGATATGTTAATTAATATTAACTAAGATAGTAAACCTATAAAAAGTGCTGACTTTATGACTAAATTTAGTTTAATAGTCGACCTCAAGTACAAACTTCTGCTCCATTTAACCACAAACTTAAACGTGAAGACAATTTCGGGCTTAGATAACACGCCATCCCTATTCAGGGAATATACAGAGAAATCGTTTCAAATTTCCTAATCCCTAATCCGCAGCCCGAAGTCGACGACCAAGCCAAACACTTCGTGGTATACAGAAATGTCACAGTAGGACAACTTTCTTTTACGTGAACTTAAATGACAAAATTAAAAAATCTTAGTTGCACACACCTTCCTTAGAATTTAAACGATATAACCATCCCAGATAAATACCCCATACCACACAAACAGGATTTTTCTATGCATCTTAACAGATACACAATGTTTTCAAAAATTGATTTTGTCTGCGCTTACCCTTAAATCCCAGTTGCAAAATCCCAGTTGCACACAAAACAGCGATAACTTTCACTTTTGGTCTTTTCCAATTCCTTAGTATTCTCAAAACACCCCATCTAATGGACTTGGCACTTTGACGCAGTGATGGGGCTCAGTAGACTCAGTGATCTTAGGAGCTACAACGGTAGGGTCACCCATGCCGTTAGGTCCTCGGTGAGAATCGAAGCCAAGATCAAGTCCAAAAACCAAAGCTAAGGTGAGACACGTACGCCGAAAGCTTAGCATGGTCAAGGGGGTGCTTGATTATTAGTACGGAACTCTGGATACCGCGCGTCCTCCAGTTTCAATAGCTTTACCACAGCACAGGGCTCTGTTGTGGCTGACCAATGTACCTCCCTACTTTCTCCATAAATATTGTATGGAAAACTATAAAGTTTTAGATGAGAGCGATGCTTCTCCAAACGCATCACATAAACCAACAACAAAACTGTGCACCATGTCCTACTCTAGGATCATGCCTGATTTATCAGCTTATTCTAAACCAGACAGCACACATGCCATGTCTGACTCTAGGATCATGCCTGATTTATCAGCTTATCCTAATTCGGATAGTACATACACCATGTCTGACTCTATGGTAATGTCTGATTCACCAGCTTACTCTAAGTCAGACAGAAGACCTGTACGATATAGACAAAAATCTCTAGTACCTAAATTAAGTTGCGTTCAGATTAATCTGCACAGATCAGAAATGGCCTCAGTTAATTTGAACCGGTTAATTGAACTGGATGCTCACGATCTTGCATTTATACATGAGCCGTGGGCAGACAGCAAAAGAATAAAAGGTCTATCGTCAAACAAAAATACAAAACTGATCTATTTCTCAGATGTGGAAAGACCGCGAACCGCGATTCTCTTCAACAAACATCTGAAAATATTTCCGTTGAATGAATTTATCTGTAGAGATCTTACAACGGTCCAGATAGAAATTCATCTTCCTCAAGGTGGATTTCGTAAATTCATTTTAGCTTCTGCATACTTCCCGGGGGATGAGGACGAGACACCACCAGAAATGGTAGAGAAACTCATCAAGTATTGCAACTATAACCACTATAACCTCATAATAGCGTGTGATGCTAACGCTCATCACACCGTGTGGGGAAGTAGCAACATTAACACAAAAGGCGAGCGTCTGCTTCAATTTTTGTATACAAACAATATGTTTATTGCAAACAAAGGTAGTGAGCCTACCTTTAGAAATGCAATCAGAGGTGAGGTCCTTGACCTTACTTTAACTAACATAAACGCTACTAACCATATTAAGAACTGGCATGTTTCGAAGGAAGCTTCTATGTCTGATCATGCTTATATATGTTTCAACATAGAACACTACCCGAAGAGCATCCAGTACTTTAGAAACCCAAGAAAAACCAACTGGGAACTTTACACAACATATCTTCATGATAAGGTAAATAGTTGCAGCAGTATCAACTCTACATTTGAGCTTGACTCTGCAGCAAATAATTTACAAGAAATGATCACTGAAGCATACAATCTTAATACTCCAATAACTCAATCCAAAAGATGCAGAGATGTACCTTGGTGGAATGGTAACTTGGAGAGGAAAAGGAATAAAGTTCGCAAGCTCTTTAACAGAGCACAAACAACAAATAATTGGACAGAGTACCGAGTAGCTCTAACCAATTATAATAAAGAACTCAGACAATCAAAAAGAAATAGCTGGAAAGAGCTCTGCAGTACGATAGATAATCTGCCTGCTGCAGCTCGACTCCAAAAATTGATGTCGTCTGATCACACAAACCCTCTGGGCTCAATCTGCAAACCAAGTGGTACGTATACCACCAGCTGTATTGAGACACTAGATACTTTACTTCAAACCCACTTTCCGGACTCAATAAAATGGAGCACGGAAGATAATGCCAACGAAGACGTACGTCTTTTAAATCCTGCAACTAAAAGTAATGCAGATCATTTAACCAACACAATTTTCACCCCCAACAAAGCGAGATGGGCTATAAAATCCTTCGGTCCGTATAAATCTCCAGGAGGTGATGGAATTTTTCCGGTATTTCTGCAAAAGGGTCTAACAATCATTCTTCCATACCTCATGCGTTTGTTCAAAGCAAGCTTTCGCCTTGCTTACATTCCTCAGATATGGCGAGAAACCAGAGTTGTTTTTATACCTAAGCCAGGAAAAAAACCAAATGAAGCCAAATCATACAGACCCATAAGTCTTACATCTTTTCTATTAAAAACAATGGAAAAGATGTTAGATTATCACATCCGTCATGTATGTCTGAAACAAAACCCTCTCAACTCTAGCCAGCACGCCTATCAGACTGGGTAATCTACTGAAACGGCGTTGCACAAAATGGTGAAAGAAATTGAGAGCACCCTTAACTATAAGGAGTCACTTGTTTGTACATTTATGGACATACAAGGAGCCTTTGACAATGTCCACTTCAATGCTATCATTGAAATGACCACAAAGAAAAATATAAACCCGCTTATCATTGCGTGGATTATCAAGATTCTACAGAGTCGGAAGATAACGGCTACACTAGGTGATTATTCAGTGACTGTTACTGCAACTAGAGGCTGCCCGCAAGGGGGCGTGCTCTCTCCGCTGCTTTGGCTAATGGTGGCTGATGATCTCCTCACTAAGCTAAATGATTCCGGCTTCAACACTGTAGGCTATGCCGACGACTTGGCAGTTCTGGTTAGAGGGAAACATGACTCCATTGTCGCTGGTCGAACCCAGACAGCTCTTAATATTGTATCAAAGTGGTGCAACAGATTGGGACTGTCGAATGTCGATCAACCCACAAAAAACAAGCATTGTCGTTTTCACAAACAGGAGAAACTTCAATTTCGTTTCTCGTGTTCTAAACGGCGATCCAATACAAACATCAAAAGAGGTTAGATATTTAGGTGTGATCCTGGATAGCAAACTTACTTGGAACCCACACCTGAAATATATCTCTGATAAGGCAAACAAAGTTTTCTTCACATGCAGAAACCTGTTTGGGAAAACATGGGGTCTTAGCCCAAAAATGATACTTTGGTTGCACCAAAGTATTAGAAAACCAATTCTAACATATGCAACTTTAGTTTGGTGGCCTAAAACGCGCCAAATAACTGCTCAAAATATGTTTACAAAAATACAAAGACTTGTGTGTCTTAGTGCCACAGGTGCTTTCAAAACCACGCCAACGTCAGCAATGGAGATTCTTCTAAAGCTTTCTCCATTGCACCTACATGTTAAATCTGTAGCGGTGTTGAGCGTTCATAGACTGCAGCTCACAGAAAGGTTTAAGCCGGTTAATCTAACTGGACACCTTAAAATCCTTTCTGAATTACAAGCTGAACTGCATACATACCATATTTCGGATTGTATGCCAAAAACAATAGATTTAGACAGGCACTTTCATGTCAAGATATTGCGCAGAGATCGTATTAAAAACTACATATGGTCACATGTGGCCACATAACGCCAGCATCTGGTACACAGATGGTTCTCGAACCAACATGGGAACGGGAGCAGGAGTGTTTGGTCCTAGAACAAAACGAATGGTTGCCTTAGGCACCACAACAACCATATTTCAAGCCGAAATTTTTGCCATTAGCAGTTGCGCTTTGCTATGCGCTGAAAGAAAATACCAAAATATTGAAATATATATTATCTCTGACAGCCAAGCAGCACTCTTGGCACTAAAATCTACGCGCTTTGATTCAAAACTGGTATGGGAATGCTACCAAAATCTATTAAAAATCTCGTGCAATAACACAGTAACACTTGTGTGGGCACCTAGCCACACAGGAATACAAGGAAATGCTATCGCTGACGCTTTAGCAAAGCAAGGTGCCAATGAAAAATTTGTTGGACCGGGACCATGCTTTGGAATGGCCAAGAGTTCGCTCAAAAGCACAATCCAAACAATGGAACAAGAACAAAATGCTAAATTATGGAAAAGTAGAGAGGGACTAGTACACTCCATGAAGTTTCTAGGTAACCTCCCTGTTTTACCCTTAAAAACAATCGACTTAAACAGAGAGTCTCTAAGAATTTTAACGTGGTGCGTTACTGGACATGGTCCCTTAAACCACCATCTTAACAAAATAGGCCTTGTTGTTTCCGACAGGTGCAGATTCTGCTACTCGGACGCGGAAACGATGGAACACGTCATCTGCAGCTGTCCTGAACTCTCTGGGCACAGATACAACCAACTTGGTCATAGAAGACTAACACTTCCATTACCACAAAACGTCACTCCAATTGAGCTAATTAATTTTATTAAAAGTCTCAACTTGTATGACAGAATACAACCAGTAACGGCACAGACGACGACTGACTGATAACAAAATCAGGGTAAGCACAATAGACCTTCAGGTCGCAGTGCTACTTTGAACTGTAAGTCTCAATGCCCTCTAATAAAAAAAAAAAAAAAAAAAAATTCTCAAAACATAACTCAGACCTTGAAGCGCTTTATGGACGTCAAAGTACTTGACTTCGTTTTTATTGGCGAGTAATTTCCATTAGGAGCACCAAAAACATTAGCGCTTTCCAAAAGATTCACCGATTTCAAAAAATTCACCGAATCCACCGAAACTCTCAAAGTGCTTATTTGTCATTATCTTGATTTTTTAAGCCCTGAAATCACAAATGATGTAGTAAAAACCTTCCCGGATCGAATTATGCCCATCCAAGATTTTCCTCAGCCATCATCAGTACGACAAGTTCAACGATTCGTGGTTATGGTAAATTAAAACCATATATTTATCCCCAACTTGGCCCAACTAAAAGCTCAAATTCACCGCTATCTCGCTGAACTAGATAAGATTAAACCAAAGTCAGCTTTTATCAGTCCTTTCCAATGCAGTACAGCTATTGACCAAGTGAAACCGGCGCTTGCTAACAGCACACTATTGGCCCATCTGTTACAAAACGCAAGGTCCTGCTACAGGGGCAGTACTAAAACAACTTATTGAAGGATGAGATTTGATTTGACCGCGAGTTACAAGCTATTCTTCAAGCTATAAATCGCTTTCGTCACCTTGTAGAAGGTCGTTTGTTGATAGTGTTCTCTGACCTCAAACCTTTGGAAACATCAATCGCCACAAAAACAGAGAGAAGTTCACATCAGGCATGTCATCTTGGCTTCCTTTCCCAGTTCACATCAGGTATACGACACATTTTCGGTACGGAAAATGAAGTAGCCAATACTTTCATGAACTGAGGAAATGGCTATTAATTTTATTTGTCTTGGTGTTGATAAACTAATTGAACTTCGAGGTTCTGATACCAAACTCAGTAATCTAGTTCCAACTCCAAAAATTGAACGATCTGAGCGTAAGCTAGAACCTTTCTCAACTAGTCATTCGGAAAAACCCATTTAGTGCGAGACTTCAAAAAACACATTATGTCTTTATATTTCTGAACCCCTGAGATGATCTATTTTTTATTCGCTACACAAAATTTCTCTCATTCTGGAATAAAAGCACCGAAAAACGGTCACAAAATGATAATAATGACCGTCAATAAATGTTAACGTTGGCTTAATGTGAGGATTTTACAGAAATTGATCTCGTTATAATGTGATGGGAGGATATAGAACTGCTTCTTAAGCCTCGCACCATGTGGATAAACTTTTACTTTAAGCATGGGTTTACTGTTGAACAAGGTTTTGGCACAGAATCGATCGCACTACAATTCTATATATAAGTTTTAGGATGTATATGAAGCTGTGGAAGAAAGACTTTGATTTTTAATTTTGTATCATATTGGGGTATTGCCACTTGACATAATCAGTCTCTTGTTTAAGTCAATAACAAGGTAACTGATTATATTAACAATTTTAATTGAAACTCAATTCAACCTAATGGTATGTGGTCTAGGCCAATCATACTTGCCGTGCAGCTGAAGCATAACAGTTTCATATGCATTAAACTTTAGTTTGATTAGCTTGCTCCAGGAAGTTAAGAGCGCGTTGAATTCATTTTTGTAATTTTACCCTTGAGTTCCAATTATGACAGTTATTTTAACATTAGCGTTCGCAAATCTCTTCAACGCCATGCATCATTGTAATGTCGAAGACCATATTAGAGTAAGCTGCACCAAGAATCGACCCTTGTGGGGCTTTGGTTTACTGTACTGAGCTTGGATCATCCTTTATATTATAGCTTTATCGTCATAAAGATAATATTTCAGTAATTTGTTGGAGATTTTCTGGTTAATTTATTGTTTTAAGGTAGTTCATAGCTAGCTATTTATGAAAATGCCCAAAGAATACTATACAACCAGAACCCAGAATGATGAGGTTTTTAAACAACATGTCAAAGGCCACTATCGCCAGCTTTGTAGCTATAAAAATCAAGGAAAATCCAATGCAAATGAGCTTGTCCGCGTTCGAAAGAGTTAAATGATCCTGGCGTTTTTGGGGCTTTCAGCTTCTTTAAGCCAGGTAAACTTACAGGTTTTGGCGGTATTTGAACTATTATGATACAAAAGAGCTCAAATATAATTAAAATAAGGCTCACAAGGGTCTTATAATGATGGGGTTATAGTAATGCGTGCGCATTGCTTTGCTTTATTTCAATTCAATCATCAATCTTCAAGGTCTACTTTGATAAAGCTTGTTTCAAAATGCTCCGTCAGGTAATTGAAAGGTACGAAATAAATTTAACTTTCTGCTTATTAAAACAATGAACACCACCACCACTAATGTGTCACCATTTATCACAACTGTGGAACATTATAGTGAAACAGCTTAAATGGTAAATCACTAAACACATAGGGTTTTGCCGAGGAGATGGGGCTTCTTCTTAAAAAAGACAATCTTAGTCATATCTGGAGGGATATGCAGCATGTCCAGCACATAACCATCAGTAAGTGTCAAAACAATCACTGCTCTAAAAACAAAACTTGCTGCGTTTATCAACAAAAACAAAAACCAGCAAATTCATGATTTAACTTATAACACATGACATAACCAGAATGCTCATATTAAGGCAAAGTTTTTTTCTGCCAAGAAATTCCAAGAAACCATTCTTCTTGCCTGCCAAGAAGAATGGTTTGTGGATACGAACAAATGGAGGTAATAAAAAAACTAATTTGGTGTGGCATTAAAAGCGGCTAAAACAGGTTGAGATTTTTATTTCCTCTGCTTGATCCTACAAATTAAATGAAGAAATACTGAAAACTCTTTTGGCAATCTGGAACCGATACTGTGAGCTTTTCTATAACAAGAGATGACAGAATACTTTTTAATACTATCCGATGAGAGTGCAAAGTAGTAACTCCAAAAAAACTGGCAGAGGTGAAGTCTAATTCAGAATTAATTTATATTGGAACGAAGTTCCTTATCGCGCGTTGCGACCCCCTTTCGCAACGCGCGATAAGGAACTTCGTTCTAATATAAATTAATTCTGAGTTAGACTTCACCTAGACGGAAAAAATTAAAACAAAAAGTTGTAACGACACTTTTGTAATGAAATGAGAAAAAGTAAAAAAAAAACGAAAACGAAGTTTTGTTTAGTAAAAAACGAAACAAACGAAATTTATTGAATTTCTATTTAGTATTTTATATTTTCTCTCATTTAGTTTATGCTTTGCTTTTGGAGTGAATAAACGTACCTATTATTTTAGATTTAATTTATTTCAGGGTTAAAAAAATATAAGTTTTAAGATTTCAGCTGTGTTTAAATTCATTTTTCACTTTCTTTTTTCGAAAAATTAAAAATTAAATTCATGCATAGGGAAAGATTTAAAAAAAATTATTTTAAGTCTCCTTTCTTCTGCATCTTAAATTTTATTTTAGTCATAATTTTCTTTGTTTTTAAATATTTTCTATTGATTAGAAATTAAAAAAAAAATTCATAAAATTGATTTGTTCTTTCTTTGCAAAACAAGATAAGCAGGCTACAGACCTTCAATCAATTTGTCAATCAATTGAAAACGAAAGAAAATTTAGGGATTTTTACACTATTCGTTTATATTCGTTTTCGAATTGATTGACATATTGATTGTAGGTCTGTAGCCTGCTATAGAGAAATATTTCCTAATGGCCGTGTTCGATTTGACTGAAACAACTGAATTATCTGAAAAGAATATATTAAGCATAGTATGTAAAATGTATTTTAGCTAGAACATAAAAAACGTTTCGTTGTCATTGTCGATCTAGTGGGTTGTGAGAAAGGTTCGGGGTTCAACGCGGACCCTATATTTATTTTTTATTGTTTTGTATATTTTTTTATAGAACATTAAAACTTTTCCTTTTGTCATCATTTGTCATCATTGTCTTCATTTTGAGTGATTTATAATTTTTGATTTTTAATTTTATTACGATTCCTTCACTAATTAATCGAAAGGAACTTCGTTCCATCCGGGTGTCCCTTGACTCCTCTCTTTACTTTTTTATCGTGGAATGTTGCTGTAATTTTCCTAAATGTAATCAGTTATATTGTATCAAAACCTTACCCTTCGTTCTTCAGCAAATGTAAGTAAAGGGCAGTAAAAAATGAAACAAGATCATATTAGCAAAATTTTTCCAAAAACTCAACTGGATCATGACAGTTAATAGAGCCATAATCCACATAACCAACTTAAAATTCAACATGTGATGTGCACTTCTTGTTTTGGAAAAAATTCAGAAATGGTTTCAAAGGTTATAGGTAGCCAGCTATTAATTATATTTTGACTATTTAATATTGTTGATTTTCTGTTGAATATTGTCTGTTTTATCAAGTGGATGATGTTAAGTAATCAATCCTACGCTTAAATACAGATAATCCTGATACATCACTTCATACTAGAGTCCATACTTGATTACTTTTTGCCTAGCAATTTCCATTTGCTAAAGATTTCCCTCAGTTTATGATTTATTGATTTAAGAAAAGAAAATCGACCTTACTCTAATCACTTACATGAAATTCCACTAGAGGGTGTGAGTTAAGCCACAAATACAAACTTATTGATTAGTTTACTAGTTAAAGTTGCACATGTATACATAAAGTTATAAGCATTTTTGTTCGATGAAGCTCAAACTTCCGTACGGTGCATGTTTTGGAGGCACTTTTCAGTTAATTTATCATTCCCCGAGATTTGTGATAACTCATTTTTCTTTTGTCTATTTTAAAGCTTTGATATGTGAAAATAATATAAAAACTTCTATTTGGAAAATCGATTTGAATATAAAAACTTCTTACATCGTTATGTTTGTAAAACTGTTCATTTTATTAATATACAGAAAATAGTTTACTACTTTCATTGGCTCAATGAACATTTTTGTTAACTCGATGAACAAATTATTAATATTACGAATGTTGTTCCATTATTAAGATTTGTTGTCATAACAATAATTTTGTTGTACTTTATTTTAGTGCAAGTAGAATTTATTATACATTTGTAAGTAACCAAACTGTCTTTGACTAGAATTACCACTTTAGAATAGAAAAGAAATTCGCTACTGATCTATCTGTTTTGTTATAGAGTAATTTTCACGTTACTAAGTAAAAATTCAAAATATATCGAGTTTTGCATAATTTAGGATTACTAAATTAGGAGTTTCATTCAACATGTCTTTATGGTCAACTTGTCTTAATTATTTAAAAGCTCTCACTCACCTACAGATTCACCACAACTTTGAGCGACATTTAGGTGTATTATGTCTTGTCTCAGGATCGAAAATCTTTGGTTAATTGTACGTTGGTGTTCTAATCCCGACAAATATAATTTAAAATATAAATAAAAAATAACACTTTCCTATTAAAAAGTCGGAAAATATCTCCTTATTTGGGCCTGTCATGCTTAGATCCCTGTCAAATTTGAAATCTCAAAACGAGTTCTAAGAATTCCAAAGTTGAAACCTACTGAATTGATCTAAAAAATTTAGCTAATGCCAACAAAATGTTACGTTCGATCAGTTAATTGTAAATGTGTCAAGAAATCTTTTTCATACATTTTTTAAATCGTTTAGTTTCGTTTCGAGTCGTTTTTTTAACAAAATTTTTAAATCGGTTTTATTTCAAAAATTATTAATTATACTCTGTGATTAGACCGAAATTTTGCGCAATAGCCCTGAGATTTGTAATAGAAACGCCATCCATCTGTAATAGTAAGATCTGTCTCCTATATCCGCTTCGATTCCTAGTTACTTTTCGCAACCATTATAAACTAATTTTTGTGTGTGTTAATGTGTGTTCAAATGTGTTCAAGTCAAAAATACTATTTTTTGTAACACATGCATAAAAATTATTCAATTTTGTACTACAATAGAATAAAAGAAAAAACTCCTTTTCCACACATATGACCCCAAATATTTTGTATGCCTGACACGCACGCCGCCTGCGTGTGAGATTTGTAGTTAAATCTATCCTATATATAATATTTTTATAGCACTAAATATCAACATAATAATTTAAATAACTTACCATATAGTAAAAACAAGTTAAACACATTGCATCATTTGAAATTGCAAGAAAAAACAATTTGTTTTGGTTTTCAAAGTTTACAATTTTGACAGCTCTTATTGGAATCCTATGTTTTTTTTATAAAACCGGTAGTTGGATTCTCATATTTATTTTTTACTGGTAGTTGGATTATTATAATGTACAACTATTACAACGAAGATGGCGCACTTTAATTATTTAAATATCTCAAATTTGTTTATAACTTTGTTAAATAAATGATTAAATTAACAATTAAATAAATATTTATAAATTTTATGCATTTGTTACAAAAAATAGTGTGTATTACTAGTGCGAATGCGTTTTCCAAACGGGAATTATTGCCTACTAACTCTATTTGGGTAGCGAAATCCGAAATTCGACGTCCACGCCGTGCTGCCTGGGTAATGCTGACAGAATTAGGTTGGTGTATTGGAGACAAGCAGAGTAAAAACTGCTTAGTCAATGACGCTACATCACGGCGAATTGGCGCTCTACAACCAATGCGACTCAAGCGTCTGTTCTCCATGTCAGGGGCGGCTTGGAGCGGGCGTCTGTCTTGAATCAAGCTATATAAACGTGTAAAAAGGTTGTTTCTGGTGACCTTAATATGCAGAATGGACCCATTCACGAAAATTTGGGTTGGGCCTAAGGTTAACACCCTAACCCCGGAAAAAAACTAATATGTTAAATTTGGTTATCAGAAAGAGAAAAACAGACCCGGAAAAAACAACAGAATTTTACCTGGACGTGAAAAAGGACCAGACTACCGAATCGGAACGTGGAACGTGCGCAGCCTGAGCGCTCCTGATGCTCTTATAAGTCTAGAAACAGAGGCTGAGAGGTATAGGATGGATATTATTGCTCTACAAGAAATTAGACAACTGATAATCGGAAAACAAGATTTGGATAGTCACTCTCTATACTGTAGTGGTCATCCTTCTCGAAGAGAATTTGGAACTGGCTTTCTTGTTGGTGCACGCATACAAGAAGCCGTGATGAAATTCATCCTGGTCAGTGAGAGGATCTGCTACCTACGTGTACGCGGTACATATAACAATATTTCTCTTATTGACGTGCATGCACCAACTGAAGCTAAGACCGTCGACGAGAAGGATAATTTCTACATAGCACTGGAAGAGGTTATGAAACAAACACCAACACGCGACTTCATTATGGTTCTTGGTGACTTTAATGGACAGGTTGGAAGAGATATCTCTTATGGAAATGTGGTGGGTCCCAACAGCCTGCATTTGAATTCGAATGATAATGGTGAGAGAATGACTGAGTTTGCATTATCAAATAATTTGAGAATTGCCAGTACGTTCTTTCCGCATCGATCGATTCATAAGCAGACTTGGGTCTCACCGAATGGAAATACTTGAAATCAAATTGATCACGTTCTAGTAACAACACGTTTCTTTTCGAGCGTTCTGGATGTGCGATCCTTTAGAGGTGCATACATTGGAAGTGACCGCTTCCTTGTATGTGCAACGATAAGGTTTCACTTCCCAAATCCAGGCATTCCAAAATTCAATCAACGGAAGCGTTTTAACATCTCAACATTAAAGAATGCTGAAACAGAAGAGAGATATCAAATCCATATTGCCGAAACATTGGATAAATCAGAAACCACTAATGGAGACGTCGATAAGTCATGGTATTTGCTCAAAGATGCTGTTTTAAGCGCTGCTGAGGGAATACTTGGACGACCAGAGAACCACTCCCAGAAGCCATGGATGGATCAAGCATGCCTTGATGCTATTCAATACAAAAGAGATTGCTATCTGAAGTGTCTACAAGGACGCAACACCAGGTCCACGAAGGAGAATTATAAACTGGCAAGACAAGCCGTTACAAAGCTATGTAGACGAACGAAGAGAGAATGGTGGAAGAGACAGTGTGAGGAGATTGAAAGCTTCAATAAGGAACATCAATCGCGTAACTTCTTTCAACAGGTTAAAACCTTAAAGAAAGGCCTCAAACTAGATCGACTGCTATTCAAAACGAAAATGGGGAGCTACAAGTAGACCTTAAAAATATTTTAGATACTTGAGCCGTTTATTTTGAGAATCTTCTCAACTTAAGTGACCAGCAACAAGTCGGGCGACGAGCAAAGCTTATTCGTGCGTCAAAGGTACATGTAGACGAACCCATCAAAGAGGAATTCGATGCGGCGCTGTCAAAATTAAAATGCAATAAAGCACCTGGTATCGACGATATAACATCCGAAATGATTGTACATGGTGGCGAAACTCTATCCTCAAGATTTTTTGAACTTGTTCAAATGATCTGGAGGACTGAAACCATGCCACAGGACTGGAACACAGCTATGCTGATACCAATCCATAAAAAAGGTAATCGCCTACAATGTGCAAACTACAGAAGAATCGCCTTCCTCTGCACAGCATATAAGATCTTTTCCTACATTTTGCTATCCAAAATCAATCCTTTTGCTGAACAACTGTTTGGAGAATATCAGTGTGGTTTCCGGCGGGGCCTAGGTACCACCGATGCACTTTTCTCGATAAGGATGATTTTGGAAAAGTGCCGAGAGTTCAACATACCTGTGCACCAACTTTTCATTGATTTCAGGCAGGCCTACGACTCTCTCGAACGAGAGACTCTATGGTCTGCTCTGGTGTCAATGGGAATTCCTGGTAAACTGGTATCACTATGCAAAATGACAGTACAGAACTCTCAATGCTGCGTACGAGTAGAGAACGAAATATCAAAGTTTTTTAAAGTCGACTCCGGTTTAAGACAAGGTGATGCAATCTCTCCTATACTTTTTAATCTAGCCTTGGAATATGTGTGCCGTCAAAAGAAACTACCGACTAATAACAATATCTTGTCAATAAACTCAGTACAGATGATTGCTTACGCTGATGATGTTGTCATCCTCGGCCGAAGTGAAGCTGTTATGAATGAGACTTTCAAGTCGCTTGAGAGTGGTGCTAGGAAAATTGGTCTGCAAATTAACTACAATAAAACCAAACATATGAATGTTTCAAGAGAGGCTGAGAAGAAAGATTTGATGTGCGGCGATGAACGAATTGAGGGAGTTGAATCTTTTAAATATTTGGGATCAATGCTTGACTCAAACAACAGCATACTTACAGATATTAAAGCTCGAATCGCTGCAGGTAATCGAACTTTCTACTCAATTAAAGCTCTCCTTGGATCACCGTATGTATCAACTAACACCAAGCTCAAGTTATACAAGACATTGATTAGACCGGTTGTGATGTATGGGTCACAAACGTGGACCCTTACACAAAGTGACGAATCGCATTTATCTGTATTTGAGCGTAAGATCCTACGCTACATTTTTGGTCCACTTAAGACAGACGATGGAGAGTATAGAACCCGGTATAACTTTGAGATCAGAGACCTTCTTGAGGGTCCTGATATAATAGGTTGTATCCGTTCTAATAGGATTGCTTGGTTTGGGCATGTTCTACGAGCCGATTTACAGTCTGGAATGATTAGAAAAATGTACGTTAGTACTCCAGGGAGTGGTAGACCGCGAGGTAGACCACGACTACAATGGGAGACTGACGTAATAAACGACCTTAAAAAAATCGGCTGCCATGGTAATTATGTCGCTTTTGCGAATGACCGTGGTGAACATTCAAAGCTGATTAACCTGGCAACGCTCCTACATGGAGCATGAACGCCTTAAAAAAAAAAAAACTCTATTGCCATCTAACTCTTGTTTGGAAAACGCATTCGCACTAGTAATACAATCTACTATTGTTGATCAATTGTACTATCATTATTAAATTATCCGAGATCAGCTGTTTTACATATAAAAAAAATTACATACAAAACAAAACTTATGTCGAATTCTTTTTGCCAGATCAAAAAAAAAAATTTTTTTCACAAAAAGAATACAAAAAAATTTGATCTAATTTTGTAATTGTGTTTGTGAACTGTCATTGAATATTTTTGTATTTAATTGTATACAATAAAATAAATTTTTATTAATATTAATTTAAAACACGATTTAAACACAACTTTTATTTAAACAACAACTATTCCACTTTAAAAAAATAATGTTAGTAAATGGCGTCTTGTTTGTTTATCAATTTTGACAGAAGTGTAAATGTATGTGTGTTACTCTATTGTATTAAAAATTCTATCTACGAAAAAATCTAGATTCAGAAAAATCTTTTTAGGGCAGAAAAAGATCATTTTTTTTGTCAAATAGAATACGTAATGTCAAAAAAAATTGATCTGAGATCAAAAAGGGGCGTATTAGAGCAATTTTTTCATCAAAAAGAATTCGACATTAATTTAATTTTTTTTTGGTTAAATTGAATTCCAAATTCCGTTATACAAACTAATTAGACAATCGTTGAGAGATAAAACGAGATCGAAATGGATTTTTGGTGACAGTCATTATATAAAATTTGATCTTGTTGGCTACAAATTTAAACTTTCGAGTAAAAACTACGGATTAATAAAAAAAAATTTTTGCGCGGTTTTTGATAATTTAGTTTGTGTATTTGTGTAAATCAAATCTGTGTAGAAGTTTTGTAAAAAAAATTTTAATCAAAATAAAAATAAAAATATATTAAAGTAAAATTTTTTATGTCAATTACATTTTTTTATAAATAAATTTTAATAGTAGTTAATTATAAATTATTTGTATAGTGAATATTTAAATACAAATAAAAATAATAGGATTAGTTATCCGATATCATCAGTGGCGTAGGCAGAGTTTACCATTGGGGGAGGGGGGGGGAAAAGGATTATTTTATAAGACTTAAGAGTTTAACCCAATAAACCAACTAATTAGTTTTATTAATATTCATTACAATAATAGATACTTCATTTTAATGTTTCCTTAATTTTAATTTTTTTAATTAATAATTTTTTAAAAAATAGATTAATGATTTTTTTTAACTATTTTAAATTATTTTTAATTAACTTTAAGAAAACAAATATCGAATAATTTTTATTTTAAAAAAAAAATATTTTTACAATATTTTTTTTTTTAGTAAAAAGTGTTGTGTAGTAGGAATTACAAAATATGTCACAACAACACATAGATACCTTTTAAGACCTTATAGGTCCCGCAACAACATGCATCTTGAGGTGTTGGTGGACGTTTTATTTAAATCTTTGTGGATTGAAGGCACTCGAGACTATTGATTCAGGCAAAGCATTCCATTTGTACGATGTACGCACAAAGAAATCCCTTTGCATTTTGTTACTGGGGCAGTGAGTAATCCCGACAGTTTGACTATTTGCACAAACAGATTGACGAGTTGAACAAGGAAAAAAAGATGTCTGAGGCATTATAGATCTAATTTCATCCGAGCACTGCTGGTGACGATATTTATAAAAAACAACGAGATCAGCAACAGTGCGACGATGTTGTAGGGAATCAAGATTTAATGTTAAATTTCGATCACCAACAATTTGTATAGCACGCTTTTCAACAGAGTCAAAAAGGCCCAAGATGGTAACAGATGCAGCGCCCCAAACATGACAATACTCCATGCAGGGACGAATATAGGACTTATAAATGTGGAGTAATTGATACGGAGAAAAATATTTTTTACATCTATTGAGGAGGCCGAGTTTTCTTGATGCGCTCTTTGCCATGGCCATGATATAATCGTTCCAGAGTAAGTCATTGGAAATTGAGACTCCCAATAAACGAATGTTTTCACATTCGTCTATTTGGTCGTCACACATATTAATTGAAATATCATTGGGAAACTCGGTCTTTGATCTGGAAACAACCAATAGCTGTGTTTTGGTTGAATTAAAAATGACCAAATTTTTGTCACCCCAATCGGCGACTTTTTCAGTCCGCGTTTACATTTATGGCAGCGTCTCTCCGGGCGGGATTTATTTCATCATGTATTTACCCTTTGAAGATAGGGGGACGAATGACTTGTGCAGTGTATTATCATCTGCAAAACTATTTATTGGGTTATTGGTGATTTGCAACAGTTCGTTGATATAAATTAAAAATAAAGTGAGAGATAAAACTGAGCCTTGGGTACATCAGCGTTAATTAATTTGAACTCAGAAATAAAGCCATCTATAGATACCGAGATGTATCGGTTAGACAGAAAATTTTCAATCAACTTCACAACTGCGGTATGAAAACCGTACGCAACGAGCTTGTTGATCAAGTTGGCATGCCAGATACTATCAAATGCTGTTGAGATGTCTAATGCGATTACGTACTTTTCACCACCTTTCTCAAGTATGCTATTCCAAAGATGTGCTACATAGTTCAATAGATCGGTTGTTGATCTTTTGTTTCTAAAACCGTATTGGCTGTCATGATATCAAATGGTTGTCCTCCAAAAATTTGGATATGTGTGAATTAATATGTTGCTCGTATGTTTTATTTAAAAATTTGGATATGTGTGAATTAATATATTGCTCGTATATTTTAAACAGGACTGGGAGTAAGGTTATTAGTCTGTAATTTGAAATATCACATTTCGTTCCTTTTTTGGGACATTGGCCAACTTCCAGCAGGATGGAAAAATACCAGATTTATAGGATTTATAAAATATTTTGGTGAGAGTTGGTGCAATATAAAACAAAAATATCGAATAATTTTAATTAACTTTCATAAAACAAATTTCGAATAATTTTTAATTAACTTTAAAAAAGCAAATTTCGAATAATTTTTTACTAACTTTAAAAAATGATTTGTGCTAGTGATTTTGAAATTTAAACTTATTTGAAACTGAATGACACTTTACCTATTGATTCGCCTCAAAACTGTGTCTAGGAAGGGATGAAAAATGATTTTCTTGATTAATCAAATTCCTTAAAATATCAAGGCGTTAGATATCATTTTAACTATTCTAACACAATTAATTTTGTTTTGTATTTAGAACAACTTCCAGGACACTTTGTTTTGTCCGATCTTATCTATTGTCCGATCTACGAAATTGTTATTTGTTATTTCCGGCACGGAATAGTAGTTATGAAAAAATTGCTGTAATTTATTTCTCAAATCCTATTTCACGATGTACAGGAATAGGGCTACAGATGTACTCATAAAGAAAGAATAGTAGACAAAATAGTAGACCAGTGGGCATAAATAAAAGATACCAGAATAGTACATTATGATGCTAGGACGTAAAGCTAAAGATTTTGGTCGTATGTGGAGTTGCATTCACATTAAGTCCAAAATAGCTTATGTCCGTGCATCATATACTATTTTTTATTCGCCGTAAGTAAAATATTTAAAAAAAATGTTTATTCTAAATTGAAATTACAAATTTGCATAAATTTTGAAATAAAAATATGTGGAACAAGTTACCTTTGACATAATATTTGTTATTTTTCCCAAATTATTGTATCACTATTTTTTTTTTATTTAGCGTATGGTTTTTTTGTGACACATTAAAAATTAAACTTAAAATAGGTAGACTGTTCTATGAAATCTACCTAAAACAAAGCATAGATACACATTAAATGAACTTACATTCAATTTGATTGCGCGTCTTTTAGTAAAAAAGTAAAAAGTAAAATATTTGAACATTGGGCAGTACATTTGAATATTAGATGTTTACATCGAGCGAGTCTATCCATGCTACTACATCGGGAGTTGCCAAATGGATGTCTTAGATGTCGCCATCGTACCGTCGAATTGGACACACAGTTGCAATGTGTTTTATGGTTTATTGTGGAGCGCCGCAGTCACACTCGGGGGACTCTGAAATGCCCCACATATAGAAAGAATCAGCACAACGTCCATGATTCGTTCTTATTCGGTTTAGTGTAGTCCAGGTATGACGTCGCAAATCGAAACCAGGTTGGGTAAAAATCGGGTTAGTAATAGAAAGGCCAGGTCTATTTATGATGCCAGGAGGTGTCCCAGACATCCAAGATATTAAAATTAGTTGCCCGCAGGTTGCTGGCAGTTTTATGTGGAGGCTTTCTTCACTTCAATCGACAACGAGTGTGGTCACCGTTATCTTCGTGCAAGGGTAACGTGATGTTGCGAGCATCTGAGTGCAGCTGGAGTGATATTGCTTAACACAGGGCCAAGGTTAAGGGGTGGTTCTGATAGTACTACTTATAGTACGCATCGTGGCGTGCAGCTGGCAGTCAACTTTTTGAGTATGTGTGCTGGTGAGTATGCGTTCTGTCACTATGACAACATAGTGGAGGGTGGGGTTCTGTGGAACGAAAAGAAAGCAACTGTAACTGTTCAATTCATTCGTAAGATTCCAGGGAAAAAATCTTAATATTAGAATATTAGAGCAATTCTTTTAAAAGACAGAAACTTTAAAATTTCAATGGGGATAAACCCGTATGTCGCTACGCCTGATTTTGATAATCTGACGATTAATGTTTACATTCGAAACATGTTATAATAAATATATACCAAAAAAGTTTGTTCCGTTGATTATAATTACAATAATTTATTTATATAAATTATTGATTTTATTTAAAAATGTATTAGTCATTCATCCAGATTTTTCTGCTTCGGCTATTTTAAGTTGAGTTGCCGTAAAGATTTTAAAATCGTAATTTGCCGAATGACAAAGAAAATAAATAAGTGATACTGAGCAAAAAGTGGGAATCGCTGCGAAAATTTAAATGTTTGCTTAAATAACTTTAATAAACTTAACTTAACCTTAATAAAATCGTAAAATTGCCGAATTGGAAAATTCTTTTCGTAAAAATGCCGAATTTGCCGAATGGGAAAATTCTTGGGAGGGTGTCACAACCCCCAAAACCCCCTTCGGCGTCAGGTCTGACAGGAAGAGGGAAGGAGGGGGTTCTGAGGAACGAAAAGAAAGCAACTGTTCAATTCATTCGTAAGATACCAGGGAAAAAATCTTAATATTAGAATATTAGAGCAATTCTTATAGATTACAGAAATTTTAAAATTTCAATGGTGGGGGGGGTTTGAACCCGAACAAACCCGTATGTCGCTACGCCACAGGATATCATTGAATCAAAATTAAAGCGTAACTGATTAATTATCACGTAAGTGCTGAAAATTCTATATTTTTTGTCTATTTTGTCGATAATTAATTAATCAAGATAGCATAGTTTAACCTATATGAGTATTTTATTAATGTTTCTTTTTTCTTATAGTTAAGAGAATTTTAAAGCCATATAATTTAGTAAAATTTGATTTATTTTGAAAAAAATTATTCAATTTTGAATAAATTATTCAATATGAAAATTAATTTTCTTGTTACTTCGGTTTCGAAAAAACCTAAGCGTTGCATTAATGAGCCAAAAGTGAAATTCTAGCCCCCACTTTTTTTTGGCATTTCTCGACGTTTTAGGAGCTACTGATTCTAAAAAAGCAAAACAAATATGTATGTCTGTCTGCCGGCCGTCACAACCTACGAAATCTAGAAAACAGATGGCACTCTTGAACATTGATCTATAAGTTGGGGTGTATATCCGTCCAAGTCAAATGTATTATAAATCCTGAAGTCAGAGGAAATTTTAATATCTGTGAGTGGTGATTAATATGTTCAAGACATGTGAAATGTACCTAAACTGACGCTTAGACAACGGATCAATATCGGGATACTATTTTTCATATTAGAACCTGCAGGAGACTGAAACTTACACCGTTTCTTAGTTATGATATATAATGATACCAAAACTTAAGTTTCCATCCTAGTCTGCAGATGAACCGCCTATTTTTAGTTTAAAGTCTGAACTAAATAGTAGCTCGGAATAGTTGCTCGTAGCCAAATAGGTTATTTCAAAATAAATTTAGTGAAAGCCTATAATTAGATCTCAGCAAATATTCCTAATCTCCTAATATTCTTTATATTGCGGCGGACGTGTTTATTCTAGGTAATTTTAGGCACTATAGTTCTTTTTAGTTTTTTTTTAACCGATAACCTGTTCAAAAGTTTTGCATGAGATCAAGCTTCTTAAAAAGATCAAAGAGGTTTGATACACTTGTTAGTTTTTTTTTTAAACGATGCGCTTGATTTTTGATTGAAGTTCTGCGGTTTCTTATTAACTTAAGCATTATATGGTGTCTTTTGCAGATATAAGTATTAAAAATATTAGCAACTATCATTCTTATATCAAAAAAAGGTAAAGCGAGCTAATTCTTAGCAATTGCTGATTTATTTCTCTTCTAAATACTTTCTAAAATTTTTTGGAGAATTTAAATAAAAGTCGGCTACTCAGTTGTCTCGAAAAAAAATTAAATTTCTCAATTGAAATTAATATGACTAGAAAGCCTTCTGAAAATGCTCTTTTAAACTTCTTAAGTCAGGCCTTCTCTACTGTTGATAGCTCATCAAAAACAATGGCCATCAAAAAGTAGTTCTAATCGAAAACATTGTAAGCAGTCGAGGCTTAGATTCTTTACTATTTTTAATATATTCAGATTTTATTTTTGAAATTGATTTATTAGGACATATTCCAACTTTTGCTGATGATTTATGATTAAATTTTGTAGCAGAGGAGTGTGATTTGAATAACATATCAGTTTTATCATACCAGTAAATGGTATCTTAGTCGCTCAAATAAATTCTATCATTTTTATTCCTGCAACAGAAATCCTTGTTTGCCGTTTTGTTTTACGTTTTACGTTTTGTTTTTAATGTTTTACGCTTAAAGTCGTTGACGTTAATTCAAATATTTGGGTTTAATAGTTGATTCTCAATTTAATTCGAAGTTCCATCTCCACAATGTCAAGAAGAATGTTATGTGGAGTATTTAAAATTTTAACAGTTTGTGAAATGCTGTCCATAGACTATTCTAGGGAAAATATATCATGATTTAATTATATCGATAATAATGTATGGAATATTCTGTTGGGACGGTATTTAATTCGCTAACATTAAACATCTGTTCTAGGCACAGAAAATAATTATATAACTAATTTAACGTTGTCGATAAATACACCAACACTTCTTCTATTTCGTCAACAAAATTTACTTCCACTAAGACATCTCAACTGCATAATACATGTGTACAACACTAGACATCTTTACTATGATTCGTTGCAATACTGAAAAAGTTTGAAGATTTTATTTATACATGGCACCATATGTTTTTCATAAGCTACTACGAAAGATTTATTTTACTCCTATGTGTACAACAGTCCATATTTAATCCATATCTAATCCTAATTCTATCCCTATACAAGCCCAGTCCATTGCATATCCAGTTTATCTCTATCATATATTCAAGTCTTTTTTTAATCTATTTTAAATCCGTATTTAATCTTTTCACAATCCATATCTGATTCACATACAATCAATATCCAATTCATATATACTCCATAGCCAATCTATATCCAATCCATATCCCATCAATATCCAATTCATACCCAATCCATATCCAAACAATATCCATTCAATATACAAATCCAATCCATACCTAATTAATATCCAATGCATATCCAGTCCATATCCAATCTGTATTCAGTCCATATCCAATCAATATCCGATCCATATACAACCCATATCCAATCCATATACAATCAATATCCAATCCATATATAATTCATATCCAATCCATATTCAATCCATATCAAATCCATTTCCTTTCCATATCCAATTCATACTCAATCCATATCCAATCCTCAAATCCATTCAATTTGCTAACAAACAAATTAATTAATTTTATTTTAATTAATTGATTAACGTATAAAAGTCAATTCAAGACATCTTCTAAACATTTTTTCACAACAAAAGATCTATTATTTAAAAATAAGCTGTAATAACTTTTTTCGAAATTATTAATACAAATTTCCATCCTCAAAAAATCATTTCACTATTCACAAAATTTTAATCTCAAACAACGTAAACTATTTACAAAACCACAATACAATCAAAACCCAAATCAACTTTACCTATCATAAAACAACCTCAACACAACCGTGCTCACGTTTAACCTCTAAACAAAATAAAATTAAACAAATAAATGTAATTTTTCGATCCGTTAACTTGACACCATTTTTCCCAACCGAAATCTATTAGCAGAAATAAAAAGCAAATCTTTAAAAAATTACTTTTAAGTTCAATAAAACCAAACAAACACAAAAAACTGCTTTACTCAAACTATAAAAAATAAATTTTTATTATTTCATTCTTCCTTGATTTCCTTTTCACATTTTTCTTTTTGAAAATAAAAAATAAAGGAAAAATAAATTTTCATTATTTAGGTTGATTGGTTTTTCTTTTTGCGTTCTTTTATGCATAACATAGTTTCTTGAAATATTTATTTAGCTTTCGTATTAAATGCATATTAAAATATGTTAGTTGTAAGCTACGTTTAGATACGGAAATTATTATATTAAAAAGGAAGAAGGATATGAAATGAATATCAGAAAAAATAACATATGTGGAAATACAACTTCGTTTTCAGAAATTTCTTTGAACTAATTAAATAATAAACTTAATAAACTTTTATAACAAAAACATTTAATATTAATATTTTGTATTAAAGCTTTTTCTAGTGCAATTTGGTTTCTTTTATGTGACGTTTGAGACATCTGATGTGAAAAATAATAACAAAAATGAGTCTTTGCTATAAACAAAAGCTTTGTCTGAGAAAATATGAAAAGCTTTGAATTTCATGTAATTCAGTATAGAGGAGACATTCAAGATTTGGAATAAATTTCATTTAAGATTTTTTATACCGTTTATTTTGTTAGTGAACTAATTCTAAAAACGAAAATGAGAAACGATTTGATTTTCTTTATGATTTTGTTGTAGACCGAAATATTTTAGCCAATATTTTGTTGCACTCTTTGATTTGAATTAAGTAAACGAATAATCCTAATATTTTGGCATGTTTTGATTACATGAATATTCAAAGCTTTCTGCCAGCATATTGTCCAAATATTTTTTTGGAAAAAATTAAAAAATATCAACAGAAACTTCCAAAATATTACAAGAGGTTACGCTGTGCTTTTTGAAATCCAGAAAAATGAGTGGTCATAAGCCTTAACATATAAACTAAAAAAGGAGAGCAAAAGATGCACCGTTTTGACGTTTGATTTCAATCGAATAATCAATTTAGGAATTTCAGGTGGTTTATTGGACGTTTTCGTTGTGTATTGGAAAATAGCAAACGCTAGAGCTTTTTCGATTGATTTATGGCCAGTTTTCTGTAGTAATCGTCTTGTTTTCACAAATTTCAATTACATGGAATCCAGAGTTTCCTGCCTGCATATTTTTCACTTTTTTTTGGACAGAATATATTTATTTAGCAAAGTAAAAGATATTGTTCAAAAATAAAAGTCAACTTCTCTTCATAAATGACAAACAATATTCCGACTGCACAAAACCGAGCAAAACAAGGTAAAACGAATTTTGTTATGAATGCAAACATTCGAAAAAAACACACCTAAATTTTATAAGAACTATAAATAGACAAATAGTGGAAAGCTTAAGAGCAGACTGGATTTTTTTCAAGCAAAATGTAAAATATTTATTTTCATAATTTTTCTATAATGACAATGCTATTCCAGGAAAGAATATAATTTTTGGTATGAGAAAAGAGATAGCATAATTTAATGGCACAAACAAAGCTAATTCAAAAAATATTGATTTCCAAAGTCACATTTGCCACACAAATTTTTTACGTGATGGCTTAGGATGCTTAAAAATAATGGTATCTCTATCAACTCGTTTGATTTAAACTAAGTTTAACTCCAATGATGGAAAATGAATTGAAGTAAATTAGAAAAATGCAATATGCATCAGTTCTGAAATTCATGATTTTAAAAATTAACGCCTTAGAAAACAATATCAGATGAACGCATGCGTTTTCTTTTTGGCAAACAAACATAATCTGACTTCTTAAACCTACAAATTACAATTCAGGGTCTCAATCGTATTAACGATATGCGTATTCTAGATTAATAAATATTCATATACAGAATAAAAAAGTTTTGGCAGCATTCTTTAAAAAATTTGATTGGCTTGGCACGCAAAAAGATCAATTATTTAAAAAAAAACTCAGTACAAGAAATTTATAATAAACTTAATTGAATTTGTGTACCTTCACCATCCAGTTTCGATGAGAGGATACATTGCCATGCCACAACCCTCATTGAATTTTATCACCTTAGCAAAACATTAAAAAAATATTGCGACGCTGATGCATAGACTGACTTCACCACATCTCTGAAAACATAGTGTTCTGGATATATAGTGAGCTAATATCCATCGAATACTTTAATTAGAGGCTAACCAATGTTATAGATCTCGCGTAGTTCTAATTATAAAAATATTAAAGAAAGCAGTATTATCCCAACAAACATAAATTCTGTTGTACGAGAAAAAGTAAAAAAAAATTTAACCGGAAGTGACAATCCGAATTTGGTATGCAGAACTGTTGTGAACCGTACTTAATGCTTATGTTCCAAGTTTCATCCAATTCGATTATCAGGTACAGATGTTATTGAGCGTTTAAAAAAATAAAACAGTTGTATGGGACATCCCCCACCACTTTGTTCACTATCGCTCAAAAACTATTCAGTTTCTTGCCATATATATATGCATCTTTTTCCAAAGTATCATCAAAATTCATTCACGAGCGGATGCTGTATGCTCCCAACAAACATAGAAAGATGGTGGAAAAAACCACGTGTTGTATGGTGGACCCCTTAACCCTTTATCCAATGTACTTCAAAAGCTGATAAAATCTTCCTGTTAAAATCTTCATGTTATTTGAAAGCTTTTACCAACGGATCATGAAAATCGATCGGTAATTGTGAGCTACAGTAGGGATGAACATCTGAATATTGAAACCAGTACTAAAACCTTATATACGAAATTTCCATAAGATCATATACTAGGATTAGAAGTTATTGAAGGTTTAAACTTAGAGGTGTTCGGGAGACCCTGCGCCATTTTGTCCAAATTTTAAATGAATCCAGATCTTCCATTTTTAAGTGAACCTGTATCATTTGCCAAAGATCAAGATTGTTATGTAGACTGGTGTATGTTAATGTCGAGCGGTAAAGTTCCCGATTTATTTAATGTTTGTTTTCTCATAGTTCACAATTTTGCTTACCATACGTAGTTCATAATAGTTTCTCATTCATCCACAATCCATAGACATATTTTTATATAGTTTCCGTTACATAAATTTGTTCTTCGCATGAAACAAGTAACCATTATATTTCCTTTACAATCCCCTATTATTGACTCACAATGCGTTTTCACCTGCTTTACTTCACCATCCTACATAAATTTGAATTCTCTGGACACTAACGTAATTGCCATGAATGTTTTCAAACCTCAAACAGCGGTGCATATTTGTCCAATCGTCGCAATATAAAAAATTATTATCCTACAATTAGATAAGTATTCGATTTCTTATTGGATATTTTTTGTCGATTTATCTTTCCGTTATAGATCTACATTTTTACTGTAATACGATACCCGGGAAAAAATACAGAGATCTGAAGAGATCTTATCAGATCTGCGTTAGTAGATCTGCGTAGATCTGCATTTTGGAACATATCTACAACGATCTGCGCAGATCTCCTTAGATCAAAACCAAAATGCAGATCTTCTTGGATCTACGCAGATCTTCTTTGAAACATTTAGATCTGCTTCGATCTATCAAGATCTTATTTGATCTAACAAGATCCCATTTATTAAAAATAAACTTTAAAAAAAAATAGAACCGACTTCAGAAAAAACAAAATTACTCAATTATGCTTACTAGTTATGAAAATAACTCAATTAAATATGCAAAAATATATAATCGTCACATGAAATAAATATTAGTTGTTAGAAAATTGGCAGACATCTCTTTAGATCTGACTTTTTTTTCTATTTTCACATTTTTGCAGATCTGAAGAGATCTCTGTAAATCGTGGTAGATCTTCAAAGATCAAAGATAAGAACTAGTGTTTGACCTTTGCAGATTTGAAGAGATCTTTTTAAATCTTGGTAGATCATCAAAGATCAAATGCAAATTTTTACATTGATCTTTGAAGATCTATCAAGATTTGAAGAGATCTTTTCAGATCTATGTAGATCTTCAAAGATCAAACGCTATATTTTTTCTTTGATCTTTGAAGATCTACCTTGATCTAAAGAGATCTCTTTAGATCTGAAAAGATCAAACTTTCATTTTTTTGACTCAAAACAAAGATCTCATTAGATCTAATTTGATCAAAAGAGATCTAATCAGATCTTTTTAGATCTCTCTATTTTTTCCCGGGTAGTAAGCTGTTATTTCATAACACATAAACATCATAAGATCGGTTAAACTTACGTCTAATTCATTTTAATATTTCTTACAAATGTGTTGGAAATGACTTATTTCGTGAAATCATCTTACAATATTATGTATTCCAAAATAACAAGCGGTTTTGTTTTAACGAAAAAGGTCCTAACATTTATTAACAAAATATAAATTAATTTCCTTTCAACAGAACCACTTTGTCGAATTTTTCGGTATTAAAAATGCTATAAAAAGAGATGACTATACTATCTCTGTCTCTTAGTCTATTCCTTTTTCCTATTGGAATTTTTGTGCGTGTTTGACGTCTCGTAGTCTAATTTAAAAACATTTGCGTGTAATATTTGTTTGGTGTGTGAAACCTTTTTCATTTTGTTATTTTTTTAATTTTAAAAAATATTCCTTACCAAATTTTACATAGAAACTATGAATGTTGTTATTTGTTTATAACACAGATAGTTTTAATATTGAAAATAAAGAATAAATTGTTAGATAAAATAACAGTAACTAGTGATGCCTTAAATAAAAAAGAAATTAATTCTACTACATAGTTATCGTTTAGCTTAATTTACAAAAATTGTGAATTAATTTACAAAAAATAATATATATGTATGTTCTGAGAATTGTTCTGATAAAAATAAAATTTAATTTGAAATATTTTGTAAAGTGAAATATAATGCCAGCAAGGCAATAAAGTTCATTTTTTTTGTGTAACAAAGTTTTGTTAATATTTCAACTCAACATTGATATCAAAGTTTTACCATTACTGCTGTGTATTATACATATTTCAACGCAACATTGATATTAAATTTTTGCTGTTATCAAATCAACATTTATAGCAAATCATCTATTTTACATATTTCACCTCAACATTGATATCAGAGTTTGGCTATTACTACTTGTTTCAGCGCAACATTTGTGTCAAAGTTTTGCTATTACTATCGTATATTATTTCAATGCAACATTTGTATCAAAGTTTTACTATTACTACCGTATAGTATACATATTTCAACGCAACATTTATGTAAAACTTTTACGCTTAGTACTGTATTTCAAACAGATTTCAGCGCGACATTTGGGTTTAAGTACTGCTGTTACTACCGTATGTTATTGCCACTCAACATTTATATCAGGTTTTTGCTGTCGCTATCGTATATCTTACCTATTTCAACTCAACATTGATATCAAAGTTTTACTATTACTGCTGTGTATTAGACATATTTCAACGCAACATTGATATTAAATTTTTGCTGTTATCAAATCAACATTTATATCAAATCATCTATTTTACATATTTAAACTCAACATTGATATCAGAGTTTTGCTATTACTACCTGTTTCAACGCAACATTTGTGTCAAAGTTTTACTATGGCTGCCGTATATTATACATATTGAAACGCATCACTTATATCAAATTTTTGCTGTTACCACCATATATTTGACATATTTCTGCTCAACATTTATATCAAATTTTTTGCTGTTGCTAACGTATATTGTACACATTTCAACTGATATCAAATTTTGGTGGGATTGCAACTGAATTTCAACTCAACATTGATATACAATTTTCTTGATACTTTGCCTGTTGGATTGTTCATCGCTGATGGAGGGCTAAGGCCGTAAGACTTGGAAATCGGGAGGATTTAAACATGGAGTGAGCGAACTTGATTTGTTTTATTTAATTTTTTTTCATAGAGGTGTGAATGCAAGTGAAAAGGGTGTGCCAGTGATTGAATGGGGGTTTGCCTGTCGATGCGTGTGTGTGTATGAGCTGGCGATGCGTGTAGCAAGATGCATGTAGTCTGAATGGAAATGATTCTAATCAAAATATTTTTTGCTTCGAGGTAACGTCTCGTTTTCCAAATACCTTTTCTTTTGTTATGTTGCCTAAATTTATGAATTTATATGTTGAAGTAAATCAAAAACCATTCTCAAACCTGTATTACGAAAAAAAAAAAAAACCAAATTCTTGTCATGTTTTAGGTTATTTAATTATATAATACCTTAACCAACTGTAAACTACATATATTGAAGCAAACTGGTTTGGACATGTTTGTTTAACTTACAAATAAAATTATTACCTTTCTTGTTTGAGCGGTAAATATTTTTTTTTTGGGAATTACTTATGGTTTTATAAATTGTTAAAACCGTTATTAACAAAGAAATAATCAATAAAGACTTTCCATATAGCGTGTGACGTTCTCCAGTGCTCTAAGATTTGATTCACGGTGTACCAGCAATGGCAGTGGTTTCCGAGCTGTATCATATGGGTCAGATGACAGCCATACAACGTAATTTTGATTACTACTCCTTTCGGTACTTGCTGTGGGTCTTAGAGCTTAATTGTCTTGCTTCGCAGTCTGAATGCGTGAGTGAATGTTAGCATGTATGAAGCGTGCGTGGGTGGGCGTCTGGGAAATTATTGTGGTGGTTGGACGCGCTGATCGTGGTTGTTTGGTTGTTTCGCAAAAGAGGTCGCCAGAGTCTCCGTTTTTCACTTGTATTTTTTTCCATTACTGTATATTTTCGTAAATTGCGTACATTTCTGCATTTGTGTTGAAGCAGCAGGTATTACTCCATCATATCCACGAGGGCTTTGCTTTAGTCGTTACGGCATTAAATTACTCTAGGTACGCATCCTGCTATGCCATTCTCATTGGTTCGCCAATGAGAAAGCTCTTCATTACAAAATCCTATGCAGAATGATCAAGGTCCTATGATTTTAACCAATAAAACAACCCCAGACGGTTCAACTCCTCAAAATTCTATGCCGTAAATTTATCAACTCGTCCAACTTAAATCTGAAATGCTCAAAGTTCCAAGCAAACTTTCTGAATCTAACTCATAGAATTATCGAAAAATAAAAATGAATCTTCATTCCCAACAAACTATTAACATACATGGAGGTTTTAAATAACAAAGGCACTTGAGAATTTGAAAAAAATAGTAAAAAGACGGGATGAGAAGTTTTTGAAATTATGAATAAACACATTTTTGAATAATGTGGTTGGTATATTACTATCTACGAGCAAGATAGAAAGTTAACGTACATTTACATGACAGCATGAAAGGAGGTGACCTGGCTAACTATATATCCACCCTGAGAGGGCTTGAACCCAGGCTTGAACCCAAACCTTGTAATAAAGACTCAGGCTCTACTGGCTGAGCTAGCTGGGCTAGACTAAAAAATTAAAACCGAGGACCAAATAAAGGTAGGACTTTTGGAAGGACTTTTGGAACAATAATAAATTAAAAAAGAACTTTCGAGAAGCATTATATATAGCCGACCTCAATGTTTATAAACTTATAATTTGCATCGATAAATCCTTGCAAAACAATAGAAAAATATTATTTATAATTACAAACCATGGAGCCGGAGTTAACAGGACAAATAATTCTCATATGTTTACCGTCTACGCATCCAATGCAGTTCGGAAAATTCCAAATATTATAGAAGTAATCAGCTATTTGTTTGAAATCGTTTTCGTTTGGAATTTTCATGTGCAGCGGTTGAAGTATTTCCCATATAAGTTTAACCACTTTTTTTATAATTTGTGAAACCGTTGCAACCCCCATATGAAATGAAAACGCCAAACTTCTGAACGACTGCCATGTGGATAAATACCTAAAAAAAATTCAAATTTTGTAAAAAATTTGCTAGTATTATTAAATTAAGGTTGAAAGTGTTGAAATATATATATTTTTGTTTGTTCATAATTTTCTTTTTCTTTTGTTTAGCCAAAAAAATACGCAATCGATGGAAGAGCTTAAGGGATAAATTTAGAAGTGTATTAGCTTTGAATCGCAAGCCAAAATCCAGAAATGGTCAGAATAATTTTGATTATAATGGCTGATGGAAATATTTCCAAAGCTTACTGTTCTTAAAGGACCAATTCATTCCTAGAGCATTGAGCGCAAATTTCGGAGCAATAGCCCAAGAATCTTGGATTTTTGATTCGGATGAGAATGATAACCATGTTGAGGAACACCAGGTTTTCTATTCTCAAGAAATGGTTGAATCTCCCTCTCCCTCTCCATCAACAACATCATCTTCTACAGGCAGGCCTAGAAAACCTACAAAAAAAGGAGTCGGTGATGCCCTTTTAGAAGTCGAGGGAAAAAAACTTCAATATTTGAAAGAAAAAAGGGCTAAAACAGGAGACAAGGATGATGAAGATTGGATACAAAAATGGGATACAATCATGAAGATGTGATGAAGATGGGATAGAATCGTAAGCTTTTATATAGATGGTGAAATTCTCCGAACTCATTCCTTTCAACGTTTAAGGGATGTGCAGAGTACTCACGTTCTCTGCTTTCAAATATATGATAACTTGCAGCACTTGAGCTAAAAGCAACATCTCTTCTTCAGAATCGCTCATTGTTTAGACTGAGGTGTACTACAGAATATCAAAATTTTCGATAAATAATACTTTGCATTTAATTTTTCAAAAAAGTCATATATTTAAAAAAAATTTAACAATAATTTTTTGAAGATTTGTGTGAGTAATGAAACTCATGTAACCAACTTTGTGAATCCTTTGAATTTTTTCAATTCGAAATCAGTTTAGGGTTTGATGAATAAACTTCACAAGTTACATTTAACTTAACAATTTAAAAAATGTATCACTAATATTTTTTTTAAAACAAATGAAAATTAATCGTTTTGTAAACTTTACTAAATAAATTAGTAATTAAAAATGTTTAATTACTAATTTATTTAGCGAAGTTTACAAAATAATAAATTTCCTTTTGTTTTAAAAATATTAGTGTTAAATTTTTTTAAATTTGTGAAATTTATATTTTTCTAAAAAATAAATACAAAGTAATTATTTAATAATTCTAAAGTAATAATAATTAATAATAACACAAAAACAAAATGAAAAATTTATTAAATAAAAATATTTTACTATTTAACAAAAAATTTCAATAAAATAATTAAAATCGAAAAATTTTTGAACAATTCAAAAAACCGTAAAACGAAAAAATTACGTATGATAAATAAAAAAGTCAGGCAAGTGCGGATATAATTCGCTCGCTGGGGGCTCCGTGTATATAATATTTGAGAAAAAACAGTTTTGGTTAGTATAGTTTCACGTTTATTTGAATTTATAACTAATAAAATTTTTTAGTATCGATTTAGCAAAATACAACCGTGATTTTTTTAAAATTTTTTCTTTTGTATTACTCGTAAAAAAAGAATTTTTTTCAACTAATGCAGGCGTTCCTCAGGGTTCTGCCTTATCACCAACTCTTTTTCTTATTTATACTAACGATTTGTTGAATTCAACTGTTAATCCTATTCACAGTTTTGCTGATGATAGCACACTTCATGCATCACATGAAATGTCTAATATACATTCTCCATCAGCGCTTAATAACTGTAGGTCAAATTTGATAAATTCCTTAAACGATGATCTAACGACAATCAACGACTGGGGTTTTATTAACAGTGTTGAATTTAATACGAGTAAAACACAGGTTTGCCACTTTTCTAGACTGTCCGCGCCTAATCCGTTTCCTTTAAAGTTTGACTCCAAAGATCTTGTGGAGAAAGAATCTGTAAGACTTCTAGGAGTAGAAGTTGAAAACAATATGAAATGGAATTCTCATATTTTTAACCTAGCTAAGAACGCTGTTCAAAAATTGGGCCTTTTGGGACGATGTCGTAAATTTTTCAATAGCGAACAGCTCCTATTAATATATAAATCATTTATACGTCCCTGTATGGAGTACTGCTCTCACATCTGGGGTGGCGCATATACTAGTAGTTTAAAGTGTCTTGACTCTGTTCAGCGTAGAGCTGTTAAACTGATTGGAAACTCACATCTTACTAATGAGCTTGATTCCTTGCAACACAGACGAAATGTTGCTGATCTGACAATTTTCTATAAGTACGTTATGGATGAACAAACTTCCAATGAGATCAAATCTATTTTACCTGAACTAGCAAACCTATCGCGTAACACCAGAGCAAATGTTGTGGCCCATCCTTTTTCAGTTCATATAAAAAAGTGCAGAACTGTTGCCTTTCAGCATGATTTTTTCAACAGAGTCTCTCATTTATGGAATGCCTTACCCTCATGGGTTTTCCCTGATAGCTTTAATACTCAAAATTTCAAAGTTAGCGTCCATAAGTTTCTTAAAGAAACTGAATAAATATTCAAACTTAATCCCAATCCCTAGTTGGGTATGGTATCTTCGGATATTCAGAGACGTTAATTTATAATTTATTATAACCAACACTAAACATGCCTAATTTTGAATAAAAAAAAAAAAAAAAAAAACTCGTAGATAGGACAAACAAAAATTTTACATTTATTAAAATAAGTCGAAAACTGTGCTTTCGAAAATTACAGAAAAAAATGTTTTGCACAACAACAAAAATCACCTCTCATATGACACCCCACATGCCATGATCCAAAATATTTTTTTTTTAAATTTCTACCTTTCTACCCTCTAATGAACATTTGAAATTATAACAACCAAAAAAAATTTCAGTTTCGATTTAGAAAAATCCCTACACCCATTAATTTTTTTAAATTTTTTCTTTTGTAATGTTCGAAGTTAAGGGGGGGACAAAAAAAACCACTCGTTTTTTGGTAATAACTCAAAAACTAAGCAGTGGAAAATTCAATGAAAATTGTTTTTGAAATACTTCCATTTTTATCGATTTTTCTAGACCAAACTCGATTCCTTTAAAAAACTTTTGTTTTAACATCTCCTTATAAAATATAGATAAAAACAAATATTTGAATTTTTTTTTGTTATCATTAGATATGGAACAATAACTTTAATAACTGTAGAAACTTTCAAGTTGATAGCACTTATAGTTTGTGAGTAAATATGTAGAAATTCGGACGGAATCCGAAGTCTCACCAATAGGGTACCGTTTTTCCTTTTTCAGAGTACGGAACCCTAAAAACCAACAAGAAAAAATTAAATCACTGCTTCTTGTTTATGCTTATTTTTTCTATGCATTTATCGCAGCTCCAATATAAACACTTCAAGCGAATAGTGCTATTCAACGCTATCGATGCTTGACTCTTTCATCGAAGCACCAACATAAACGCACCCTTAGCCAACACGAATCAGTTATGTCTACAAATATTACTACATATTCTACGACATGTATAAATTGGAAGTATTACTACGGGTTTTCTTTATGTATAACTATTGGAACATGACATGTTGGTTTAAATTGATCATATGTATTGTAGACCACATTTGTGTTTTTGACGTTTTGCGAAGGGCTGACTTAAATGACTATCGATAGTTGGTGATGTCTGCAGGGGAAAATTTGTTATGTACACGACTTTGATATTAAGTTAGTTTAATCTAATGTGATTGAATGTGAAATGTCTAACACTTATGGGCAGCCTTGTTGAAGGCAAAAGTTAATTATGTTTGGCATGTATCATGGTTAAAGAGGAAGTTGTGCTGAGTAAAAACTAATTTATAGCACCTATGCGCTTGACGTTATTGAAGCAGAATAAAATTGTAATGATAGAAAGGTAATATATAGCACCTATGCGCTTGACATTATTGAAGCAGAATAGTCGTTACTCTCGTGTGGCAGAACACTAATGCATATCACGGCTCGCTTCATTTCGGACAATGTTATCTTGACGGACACAACTCTAACAACTCTATCTTTATCAGAACTTAAAGAAGCAATTCGTCCAAAAATTATTCATTGAGGGGGTAGGCTATCATCGTGCAACAACACAAAGAGACCAATCTGCAAGGGGACGGATCCACACTTCCATTTATTTCGCCTTTGGAGTTCAGATAGAAATTCACCGTGACAACTTTCTCAGAACCTTTAAAATTTTTTGGATATTTAGTTCGAGCAATAGGTTCTGGTATCGAAGTAAGCTGTGACTCTATAATGAAGTGTTAAGGAGATAAGGCTTACAGCATTCGTCTTAGTGTGACTAATTTTGATTACATGGATAATCAGAGCTTTTTCCAAAACATTTTTCAAAAACTACAAAAATATCGAAAAAAAATTCAAAATAGGCAAGGAGTTACCTATAGTTTTTGAAATCCAGAGTAATGAGTTTTTCACAAATCTTAGCGAATGACATATAAACTGAAACGATGAAGTCGGTCCAGGGAGTATGCATTATATTTTTTTTTTCAGAAATTCTCTGGTTACGCTGGTTATCCCGCATGCGCTGGTTATTCTAGAATTTACAGAAATTCTGGGATAGTCAGCGTATGTTGAATTCCTATAGATGTCCACTACCTTCCTCATGAGGGAAAAGCTCAAGCAAGAAAGCACATACTGTCTCATTTCATGCTGTGAGCATATGGTTATACTACGTCCTGCCCAGTATTGAAATGCGGTTTCAACCCATGAAGATTTTGTAAACTGCATCCCATTGAATTTCATTTCTGTTGTTTAGCTTGTTGATTTCTTTCATAAAAATATATAAAAAATGTGGATAAATAAAGATGATATTGTGAAAACCTATAATCTTTAACTATGTCAGTATTCCTTTACAATATAAGTCTATAGAATCGCCGATACATCGATTTTCTAACAGCGAATATTCACCCGGGGGACCTCGATATTGACCATATCGAACTTTTGACCATCTTTTGGCATTCGTGCTCAGATACGAAACTGTTTTGCGGTTGTAAGCCGTCATCCACTGTTTTAGAGAAGTAGCGATATTAATCAGTTCGTGAAACAATTAGGTAATTTAAATAATCCAAATCTAGAAAAGTGATTGGTAATTAAATCAATGAGTGAAACGATCAAAAGTTGTCAAGAAATTACCAAATGAGAAAGTACTGAAGGAAATACACCTATCAATCTGATATAAATATGCTCAGATCTGGCCGTATGGGAAGTTTTTATTCAAATTTAGAGCGAGAATGACGATAGTCCTTAGATATCAAACACTAACCATGTTATATCTTAGATCTCATTATCATAGACAAAAATATTTTATCGACTTCGAATTTACATTGCATCCTTCTGGTGTTTATAAAAAAACATAAAATCTGGTAAAATCTGATAAATCTGAATCTCATAAAATCTGGTGTTTATTTTTACTAATCAGTAAACGAATCAATTAATTCAGTAAATTATTTGTGATGTAACATCACCCCGATGGAAAATCTCCCATCAAGAATAATATAAGAACTGAATCTAAAAAATTATGGTGCAAATTATGAAACTTTTTGCAATCCATACAATTTTAGAGCGATCTAGTTTCGAACCAATGAGAAAATTTTTAAACTTTTAAAAATTTTCTCATTGGTTCGAAACTAGATCGCTCTAAAATTGTATGGATTGCAAAAAGTTTCATAATTTGCACCATAATTTTTTAGATTCAGTTCTTATATTATAGTAAACGAATCCATTACTGATTAGTAAAAATAAACACCAGATTTTATTACATATTCCACACCTTATTATTTCACAACAACAGGATGACAAAATTCCTGAAAAAGAATATTTCCAAACAATTTCAAAAACTTCAGTAATTTATTAGTAATTTCCAAGATAAATACAGAGTCCAAAATAATAAAAAAAACATTTCTTTTCAATAATACTTAAAACTCTATTTACAATTCAAAATTCACTTTACTTTTATTTACACCGTTTAATATTACGGTACAGCGTTTCATTTACAATTAATGTTCTTTGTCTCCACTATGCAAAAGAAATTCCTTAAATACAATTTTACTTAATTTTTCCATTCGAGGTCATTTTTTTTACAAAAAAAACTCGAGAAATTCTGAGAATAATCGTCTTTGTTATTTTGTAAGTATTTTGTTTCTGTTTTTCCAACCATTTCTTCTTGGAAACAGTATCACATGATGACAGTGATATAAATTATTTGAGGTTGAAAACAATTTTGTTTTGTATTTCGTTGCGATTATGTAGAATCATACAATACTATGAATTAAAGCTAGAACTTTCAATTTGTAAACTAACTTAAATTTTTAAAAATCGAAGCCATCTTATTTTTGTATATAAATTTTACTTGTTGTCATGATTAACCATACTTTGAAATTTATCAAATTTAAATTTTAATAAAATCACAAAAGCGATTTGATTAAATAAATAATCTCATAACTTTATGCTGGTGTTTTATAGATTTTGATATATTTTAGCGTTTTTGATTCGCTATGATTCTAGATTATTTCTTGTTTCTTGTAAAAACTTAGAAATAACAATGGAGGCGGCTGGTTTCTTCTAACAAGTCTTTCCTAGTTTTTAGCAGAAGATATATCATACAATTTTAGCGTGACGAACTTAAATGTTTTTGTTTTGAAATTATGTGAGCCATCTGCTTAGTAATTCGTTTAGTGTTTGTGATGATAATCTGAATTAATTTAAAGCTTCAGATTTTTTATGCTTCTTAATTAAATTCAAGTTACTATCTTAACAGATTAAACAAAAGCGTTTTTCAACCGTGTCTTAGTTTTTTACTAGAAAATAAAACATTTGGTTTTCGATTCATTGTTTCAAAAAAACGTGATTTTAATGGTAACAGTGGGGGCGGATGGTATCTTCTAAAATATATTTCTTAATGATAACTGTGGAGGCGGCTGGTGCCTTGTAACAACTGTTTGTTAATTTTTAGCAGAAAATATATCATAAAATTTTAACCTGAAGTACTTATAGGTTTTTATTTTAAAATTACATATTAGTTTGCCTAGTATTTTGTTTAATGTTTGTGACGATTTTCTGAAGTAATTTCCAACTTCAGGGTTTTTAATTAAATTCTTAATCTTAACAGATTAAACCAAAACCATCTAACAACATTGTCTTGATTTTTTTCTAGAAAATTGAACATCAGGTTTTTGATTCATAGATTTAAACAAAAAAGTGGGAACGGCTAGGTTATTTTAAAATTTATTTCTTAATGATAACAGTGGAGGCGGTTGGTTTCTTCTAACATCTGTTTGTTAATTTTTAGCAAAAATTATATCTTAAAACTTTAACCTGATGAGCTTGTATGTTTTATTTTAAGATTATATATCCATTTGCCAAATAATTTGTTAAATGTTATTTTGTTTTGAGATGATTATCCAAATTAATTTCAATCTTCAAGTTTATTAATTAAATCAAAGTTACTATTTTAACAAATTAAACAAAAACATTCCATCAAATTTGTCTTAATTTTTTACTAAAAAATAGAACATCTGGCTTTCGATTCATAGTTTCAATGAGATGGGGGCGGTTTCTTGTAATACTTATTTTTATTTGATTTTAATGTTAACAGTGAGTGCGGCTGCTTTCAACCTGACGAACTCAACCTGACAAGCTTATATGTTTTTCTTATAGCTAATAGTACGCAATTAAAGGTATTTTGTAGACCTATTTTTGCTTTCCAGGTGAGAGATTTTTGGAGAAAAGCTATTTTGTACTGAATTGGAGAGACCGAAGAATTAGTTCGACTAAGTGGGGTACAAATCTTTTATTTCCCAAACTGAGTAAAATCTTAGATGACCATTGTTCAATCTGAGAAAATCTTTTCGCCATTATGTGTGATTTCACGGCCCTAAAAACTAAAAGTTTTCTCACTACATGCGATAGTATTGTAATTATGATTTAATGGCTATCCAAGCAGGGAGCAAACCTATGCTTTTTAAAATATATAAAAATGAGTTATCATAAATTTTTGTGAATGACACTTAAATTGCAAGAAGGGACAAAAGATGCCCCTAACTGAAATTTGAGCTTAATCGAACATTTTTTTATTTATATTTTAAATTTTTGATCATGAAAAAATTGAGTTGATTTCATTCATGGGTTAACGGTAGGCTATTATAAATAAACCACCTTCGTACAGATAAAATATCACTAACAAAGCTACAAATATCAAAAATCAGAATCAGATAACGATTTGCTTCTCCAATATTTTTTCATCTACCTTACACATCTTCAGTGTATTTAATACCAAATCTTCCCCTAATAAATCTCAAGTAAATATTTGTCATACAATTTTTGTAAATAAATCATGATCATGATTTATTTAAATTTATTTACGAAAAAAATATTTTAATCAAAAGATAAAAGAAAATCAATTTTTAAATAAATATTTGAAATTGGGAAATACATTTAATAATTTGTTGTTGTGATTACATGGTATTTTGTCGATTGCATTAACAAATAAACTTGTTGATATGATTATTGGTTTTATATATATGTAATCTATTATTATTGATTTACAAATTAAAATATTAATGATGAATGCGGCAATGGAATAAATAATTGAAATCATTTGAATCTGAAAACATAGCAGTTTTGACGGTTTTGACAGTTTATCATACATGAATTAGTTGAAACGACGACATCGTTGAAATTAAATTATTAGTAAAAATGACTATACTTACATTATATCGCCTAATTTTAAACGTGTTTGTATAAGGGCACATGTTTTATGGTCACTTGTTGTAACAGCTCTACGTCGACGTGGGGGTATTCGTGGTGCAAGTATACCATCAGGATGTTCTAAAGATATACTTCCACCTAAACGGACCATTGGTGATGACCCACGTCGCCGTGTCGACATATGTCGACCAGCGACACCACCAAGCATCCTGGAAATAAATAAAAACAAAATTAGTTTGATTTGTTATGGGTACATTAAAATGGTGTGTTTTGTTTCTTAGAACATCATCAAGGATTATGTCTTAATCTTAACCTTAACCAGAAAAAATGTAACAAAAAATGCCTACCACGAGATGATTATTTATTTATTTGTTTGATTATTATTTAAATTTTCGTAAAATTCTAATATAAATTATTTTAGAAACCCATTTTTACTTCCTTATTTTTTATAGGGTTGGTTTTCTGGACTTACAAAAATTGATCAATTTCATTATAACATAAAATATACACAAATGTTTAATTGTTAGAAACCCGTTCCGTTCCTTTTTATTAAAAAGTTCAATATAGTTTTATATTGTATGTTTATGATATATGTTTAACGCTCATAGCTATAAACATGATTTATATATATTTATGGTTATAATTTCATTATCTCTATTCATCAATCAACATTATTATATTTTTAATCTATATTCTTTTGTTATTAAAGATATGTCCTTCGGCAGTATTGAAGAACATATTAAGATTTTCTGTTAGTAAAAAGTAACATGAGTAGATTTTCGAATTTTTATGATTATTTTCATTTATGTTCGGTTTTGATGAAAAGATTATGATAACTTATTAAAGCGGGGAGGGGTGTTACTACAATATATAAAATTTGAAAAGATAAAGAAGCATATTGGTTTTCTACGGAAACAAAATTTAATTTATTTTAAAATGTATAAAGATTGTTGATTATATTTAAAATAAATTTTTTGGTTACCATAAATCCTTTTTATTTTTTGTAAAAACGAAAACTTTTCTGGTTTGTTTTTTTTCTGTCAATCAAAATTAAAGTGATTTGTTTTTACTTTCTTTCAAATAAAGAAATCAAAACACGTTATTTTTCCTACTCAATTCCGTTTTGTCGTTATAGTCGGAAAAATTGTATAAACATAACACGTTCTATCGATTAATTCCGTAATTAGGGTAAATCCTGTCAGATTCTAATCAATTACTTTCGGTTAAATTTAATTACTTTTTAATTATAGACCATGTCATCATCACAAGTAATCAATCTTTGTGTTGTTCAAAAGTTGATGATTTAAACAAAAACATAAGTGATACGTGAGCTCTAGTAAGGTTGTTAAATTATTTTTACTGAACATTGTTTGAATAAATAAGTCAGTTTTTGATAAAACTGCAATTTTTTATAAAAAACGTTATGTAGTAGAACAACACATTAAAACCTATTAAGACCAAGAACCTATACAATAACTGGCACACGGGGGGTTGTCACACACGTAATTGCATCAATATATTTTTATATACTCGACCTCCAATCAATTTCATTCCATCTATTCCTTTTCGTATTAAGCACTTTACTAGACAAAAATATTAATAAATCAACGTAGAACAAAATAAAACAAACAGCTTTTTAGATCTGTAGAAAATTGATTCAATTAAAGTTTCGGGGAAATTCATTGAAAAATGTTTGGTTTAATTCAAGCTTTGATAAAAAAACGTATTTGAAAAGTTAATTGAAGTTAGGAAGATACTACTTCAGATACAAGTGGAATATATGTTTAAATTGCTATTGCTATACTTGAAATTTTGTAATTTTATTTTTGAGTAGATTTTCAAAGAATTTGAAATAAAATCCATTCAACGTTGGTAATATTTTAATTGGATTATTGATTAAATTTTTTAAATTTTCACCAAACTTGGCACGCATATCTTAATTTTTTTCACTATCTCATGCAGATTTTAAAAAATGGAGACAAACGTTTTTAAAAGAAATTTAAATCTTTACAAAAAAGATCCTGGTTATTTTTTGCTTTAAACGTATAATTCTGATGATATTGAGAAAAAATACTCGAACTCCCTCGTAACTCTTAAAAACAAAAATAACGGACAAGTGCTAATTTTCGTTTATCTTTTTACGATCGTATTTCTATTCTTTTTGTTCGATAGCAGAGGAAGAACATTAGTACTTTTTTTATCCCTATTATTAATGATTGATAACATAAACAAAGAGTTACAAGTATTTTTCAAAATATCGTCGGAAATATACGTTTTAGGCAAAAAAATGGATAAAACTTTTTTCTAAAGAATTAAATTTCCTTCAAAAACTTCATGAGATATATACGAATTTATCAAAAATGATGATTTTTCCGCACGTGTTCCTTTTATTTAAAAAAAAAATTCTTGTTTTTTACAAAAAGAAATTTTTTAGGTGCGTCTGAGAAAATTTGATTTTGAAAAATTGTATAAAGAAATCAATTACCAAGTCTACGTTCTAGGTTAGTGAGGATATCACAATAAATTCAATTGACTTACGTTGGGTTTGTTTGAATAAGATGTTTTGGAGTCTATAATACTTTTTGAACAAAATTACCACAAGTAACGCTAACGGATGTCCCATTATTAAGTAATCCAAATCTTTGATGTTATAATAATTGTATGTTGGCTTGATGCCGTAGATCGATTGCGATCATAGTGGATAACACAATTAAAAACTAAAATACGCACTCGTCAACAGATTTTTCAATCTGATGCATGTTTTCGATGAAGTAACAGTTCTAATCTTCCAATCAAGGAGTTTTCAAGCCGCTTTTTATGAGGGTATACGATATTTTGAAGGTGAAATCGGAATAATACTGTAATTTATTACACTTTTATATCGTAATTCTTCTAGTTTTTCAGGATGGAGTGGGTAGTATCAAAGATGATAATAGAGAGCAATGGAAATTCTTGTATTGAACGAAAATTCTAAATCAAAGTTTGAATAATTTGGATTACAGTAGAGTTTGGGACTGCATTTTTCTATATGTTGGCAGGCAATACAAGAGACTTAGCGCGGTAATCGCCTTTTAAATCTAAACATAACTAATGCTGGGGTGAAAGAAGAATATTCAATGGGACTGGGTTCAACTATGAGAGTTACGTTTGAGAACTGAAGACACAGAAATAGAACCAAGCTAAAAGGTGGATATTGAGAAACTTTTTTTTATAAGATTTATGTTCGATGGCGACCTGATTAGTCTTTGGTTTGGGTATAACACTGCTGGTAAATATATTCGATTTATAGACAATTCCATCACGTCACATGCTCTTTTCGAAGAGATTTTTTAGTAGAGAAACTTGAAACGAAGGGTTTTTTTAGTGCAAAATGTCGTACGAGAATCAGGTTTAACCAATACACTTTGGTAAATTTTGTGAATGTTTTGAATTAACATTCGAGCAAATCGTTATAATTGTCTTTGTAACTTTTGAATTTTAAATGTAGGAATTATTTATAATAAATAAATAATCCCCCACATAACCCCCCTTTCATTCTTAGCTGGCAGCTGATAATAATCTACATTCAATTATGAAAAGTTAAATCTAAATTGCTTCAATAGTTTTGATTTAATACTATCCATTGAGATTAGTATACTATATTCTTGTTTAATTCGGTCCAATGAAGTTGATTGATGCTTTCCTTTCATATCATAGATATTGATAAATTGTTTTTGTAATTTCCGAATCATTTTGTACGGACCCTTGTAAGGTATAAGTAAAAGGGAGGCATAAGTCCGGTGCAAACCTTATCCACGCGATCAAAAACGTTTTTGCAATTTTCGAGTAACTTCGGTAAAAATGTTTTCCTTTTATCGCTCTAGGCGGAGTGGGAATAATATCATGCATACCTGATTTTAAACGATAAACTACTTTTTATTGTGTTGATCACGTCATCCTTGGCTGTTGCTTGAAGCCCTAAAAACCAGTTGAACTCAACGTTGCCATCAACGTGGCTTTCAACTGCCGGTAAAAACATTTGACAAGGTTATTAGCTTGTGAATGATATGTTTTTTGGTGAATTCGGTGCGGGCCTAATAATATGGTTACCTCAGAAAATAGTTTTACTCAAATTGAGTACCTACGTTCATTGTAATATTTAACGGACCTCCGTTAAATATTACAATGGACCTAGGTAAATTAATTCGGGACAAAGCATCTGCTCTTACATTGTGCTTTCCTTTCACATGTTGAATGTCAGTAGTAAATTGACTAATATAATCCAATTGTCTTGCTTGTTTTCGTTTCCTTTAGTTTTCGACTATTTCGCTCTAGTCCAAGGCTTGTAATCGGTAGATAAAATAAATAAAACTGAGTATCTAAAATGCTTAATGGCTATATTGATTGCCAATAATTCCCGATTGAATGCGGAATCCTTTCGTCCACCATCCGTTAGCTTCTTCCTTAGCTTCACCATTCATTAGCAGTCTTAGGAGTTTTGAGCTGTTTACGTAGCTGAAAGATCTAACTTTCGTGGTCTTGTAACCTGCAAAGCCCAGCTGTAACAATGTGATGTACCACGGGATGCTTAACTGGTAAGTTATAAGTGGGCTCTGATACGAGTTATGGAAATTTCTTTAACACTCATCTATACCCATTGTCGATCGCATAACATATTGGTCTACTCGGATTGTCACCTTTTGTTATAGTGGCATCAATAGACAGCCGTGTTGCAGAATCAATTAGCCTTTTGCGTTTGAGATTGACTAATAAGCCAAATTTAACCAGAAAATCAGAACCTATGATTGAACGACTCACATCTGCGAGTATAAACGCATAAATTTAAAATAGTTTTATTCTATATGCATTAATATCTGTCCCGTTTGTTGCTAATAACACGAGATCGAATTTATTATAATTCAAAATATGTGGCGTATCAAATGACCACTTTTATTATAAAAATTCAATTTGAACGACTAAAATCGTTAGACAGGGAGTACCGACAGGTCGGCTACTGTATCAACCCGCGGGACTGTAATTTAGTTTTCCGATTTCAATAAATCTGATATAGGACTTTAATTTTCTGTTAAATTCACTCGTTCTTACTTCTTAGCAGGTGGTCAATCAATGCAGCTGCATTGTGGGTAAAATGTATACGCTTTATTGCCGTATCTAAAATGTGGATATCACATTTGTTAATTGTTACTTGAGCTGTTCTTTCCATACCTAGAACGACACCTGTTAGACCTGTACCGCCCAGCTGAGTTTGATTGCTAGTAAACCTGACGATATATATCTGACTTTTGAACCATTATATTTAGTGCACGCTTAATTTTAGTAAGTCGCTCTTCAACTGTCCTTGGTTGTGGCGATAATCGTTGTATATTATTTTTATTACGATGAATCGGTCTTGCTATATGATCCATATCCGTATTTATTTGGCGTTTTACCGATAATATTTCCCCAGTATGCATGGTACTGTAAATATGGTCAGTTATATCTGATAAATTATCAAGCTCCGTATCAGGTGGAGACTCAAAACGTGTACTCTCAAAATGTACACTCAAAATGTGTATTTGGTCCCTGGGCCCACGTCATTGACGAGTCCGAAAACTTTTTTTCCGCCATTTTCCTCAATGCGACCGCTTTTTTGTCATGATCTCTCTCCAATTGTATAATGTTTTAGATCCTTTGCTCCACCTCTTGTATCTAGATCAAGACAAAGAATTTAAAAAAAATGGGTTCTTTGTTTTGATCACATGATCACGTAACAGAAGCCTAGAGTACTGCGCTTGAACCCCGAAGATACAAGAAGAAGTGCAGCAAGTGATCTAAAACATTATACAACATTGGTGAGAGATCATGACAGAGTAGTAAATTTACGAAATCCCAGACAATCGGCATTTTTCGGAGCTTGCCGAACATAAAAGCGGGCGAGTCGAGGAAAATGGCAGAACTAAAGTTTTCGGATTCGTCAAGAACAGATGCCTCACGAAACCTCTACACTCAACGTTTCAAAAAAACATTACAAAATCAGAAATTCAAATTTCTTTCAAAATTCGCAAAATATTGTAAAAGTTATAATAAAATCAAAAATTTAAACTTTTTTCAAAATTCTAAAAATAATCCAAAAATTATTACAAAATCAAAGTTTAAAACTTTTTTCAATATTCTAAAAATATTGCAAAAATTCAAAATTTAAAAATTCAATTTGTTCCCAAAATTCTTAAAAATATTGCAAAACTAATAACAATATCAAAACTTGAAAATTTTTTAAAGTTCAAAAATTTTACTAAAAACAAAAATTTAATTTTTTTCAAAATTTAAAAATATTCCAAAAATGCTTACAAAATCAAAAATTTAAACTATTTTTTAAAATTTCCAAAATATTGCAAAAATTTATAATTCACAAATTCTAAAATTCCAACTTTTTCCAAAATTTTAAAATTATGGAAAAAGTTACGAAAAGCCGTACCAGACTTTAATATAATTACACTTGTTGTTAAACAGTGCTAGGTTATATGTTTATTTGTAGCTGAGCTGTTCCAGGATATATTATAATAATTTAAGATGGTTAAGCGTGTTAGGCTTTATTAATATTCTTTTTAATGATTTTTAGTCATGTAAGTAAACCGTGTCAGTTTATATTGAAATAAGTGTTTCGATTTGCATATATGTTTCAATTTTCCAGATTAAAGTTGAAAGAACTATCTCAAAATTTTTTACGGTGCCTATCATAAAAAATTATCATGCATACGTTGATAAAAATAAAATAGTTTGCTACACGAGATGAAACCGCCGTTTTTTCGTGGGCAAATATCAAAATATTTTTCGTGGGTAAATCAATAGAAACATTTTGTTATGAATCAAACAAGTGTCTCAAAGCTAATCAAACTAAACAACCCTAAAACCAAGAACTTTATTTTTTTTAAATTAGTCTGGAACGTAGGCTAATTTTTTAGCTCTCTAGTGCAGTTTTTAAATGAACCAGTTATCACTATGTATTATTACTTCGGTTTTGAAAAAACCTAAGTATTGCTTTCATGAGCCAAAAATGAAATTCTTACCTCCACCTTTTTTGGCATTTCTCGACGTTCTAGGACCTACTGATTCTAAAAAAGCAATAATAAAAATGTATGTCTGTCTGCTGGCCGGCCGGCCGACCGTCTCAACCGACGAAATCTAGAGAACGGCATGAAGGATTTCAAAATTTTTTATTTCTAAAAATAGGTATATTTAATGGAAAGAGCCGAAAGGACTATGTGTTCGACAGCTGTACCGGAAGTGTGTCAAAAAAATCGTCAAGTGGTCAAAACAAGAAAATTTGCTAATTTTTTGCTTAAAAAATGTTCAGTTTAAGTGATTACGAAAAGGAACATTGAACTTGGAGAAATTTTGATAGTCGGGATTGGTATAAGAGAGAAAATTCTAGATTATTGCATTATAAGTTTGTCAAAAAAATTTTGCCAAGTGTGTCAAACGAATGATTTTCATTTTTTTACACAATTTTTTGGGAAAAAATGAAATTAATTATTCGTATGACATGAAATTTTATTATTATTGTTGAGAATTATGGCATTATAAATTAGTCAAAAAAATGTTGTCAAGTGTGTCAAAAGAATGATTTTCATTTATTTTTTTGGAAAAAATAAAATGAATTATTTATATGAAATGTTAAATGTAATTGAACATGACGGGATTGGCATGTGAGACAAAAATGTAGATAATTGCATTATTAGTTTGTCAAAAAATGTTGTCAAGTGAGTCAAAAGACAGATTTTAATTTATTTTTTTACCCAATTTTTGTAAAGAAAAAATAAAATTAATGATTTGTATGACATGAAATTTTATTATTATTATTGAGAATTTTATTGCATTATAAGTTTGTCAAAAAAATATTGTCAAGAATGTCAAAAAAAATGATTTCATTTATTTTTCTAGCCAATTTTTTGGAAAAAAAATTTAGCTGTTGTATGACATAACCGTGACATGGAAATTTTTGAATTTGTTATAGTTTATGAAATATTTTTGGAATTCTGAAAAAAGTTTGTATATTTGATTTTCTAATAATTTTTGCAATAATTTTTGACTGCATTTTGTAATTTTTACTGGGCTTCATCACTATGAGTCTTATCGAGGCAATTTGGTTCGAACTGGTCTAGACCGTATGCTTATTTCTCAGCTCTGTAAAGCAGTTTTTAAATGGACCAGTTGAGACATATATTTTATTTTGTTCCGAAACCGAGGCGTACGTTAGACGGAATATTATAATTCTTTCTAGGCTTCATCACTGTAAATCGTAGCGAATATATTTTGTCTGAACTGGTCTGGAACAAGGGCTAATTTCTCAGCTCTGCAGTGTAGTTTTTAATGGACCTCTCACAACAAACTGCGTTCTCAGGTTTTAAACAATGCAAATTTGTTAACGTTAACCCGTATACCAATAGCAGGGACTTAATTCCTTGTGGTAAAAATTAAAAAAAATACAAATGAACTAAAACTAATTCCTACATGCTAGCAAGTTTTCTCTTAAGTTAAAGCTTAATCAACTTTTTAGTTATAGCTTAATCAGTTTAAGCTTAATCAACTTTTTAAAACTAGAATGAAATTGTGTGTGACTTCATGTTCCCAATAACAAATTCCAATTTGGGTCACAATACCGGTATACTGGTTTTGGCGAATTTGAAGAATTCGAATAAAGCTAGGGTTGCGAATGAACCCTGTCGTAAGTGAAAGTCGAAAGTTTTTTGAAAGTGAAAGTTTTATTTGTGGTTGAAATTTTCTCTTATTTCATTTGGCACAACAAATTTCCCTCATCTCTTACTTATCTATTATTACTAAAGGTAATATTAATAAAACCGACACTAGTCATTCTAAATGGTACAACCAACTTTTTTGTAGACAACTTGTTGTAATCCCACCAATTATTTATTAACTACTTTTATACCCTACCTCTCTTATCATTTCTTGACATTTGGGGTCATAGGCCCCATATAAATAGACCAACTAAATGTCTGTCGGTCACCCGGTTAGCAGACCAAATATCCATCACGGTCAACGAGAACTCGAAAACTACTCCAAAACTTTTGTGTCAATTTTCATTACTCTTTCATTACTTCATAACTTTTTCATTACTTTTTCATTAGTTTTTCATTTGTTTTTCATAACTTTTTCATTACTTTTTACTTATTTTTTCAATAGTTATTCATTACTTTTTAATAACTTTATCATTACATCTTCATTTCTTTTTTCATTATTTTTTATTACGTTTTCATTACTTTTTCATTAGGTTTTCATTACTTTTTCATTATTCTTTCATTAGTTATTCATTACTTTTCTATTATTTTTTCATAACGTTATCATTACTTTTTCATTACTTTTTATTACATTACATTATATTTCAGAGAGCGTTTAAAGTTGATTCATTTAAAAAAAATTTAAACGATTTTTGTCATGCCACCAATTTTATATTAACAACTATTCTGCCCCTACTTCTCTTAGGATTTCTCGACATTTGGGGTGATAAACCTTATCTTAGTAGACCAACAATTACGACGATTTCTGTCTGTCTGGTCACAATCTAGCAGGTTTCCAACATGGTCAACGAGAACTCGAAAACTATTCTAAAATTTTTGTGTCTAAAAAGTTGTTGATCTAATTCGGAGAACTGCAAGTGTACTAGGCTCCATCACTGAATTGAAGCAAGAATTTATCCTAATAATTAGAAAAAATTTGATTTAAGTATTAACACCGATTAGACCTTTTTTGTAAAGAATCGAAGGTCTGGTCACTCTATACGATGTTTCATTAAATTCAATCTCCTTCAAGTAATTTCAGAATAAGCATAGTCGATGTAAAACAAAAATAATTTTCTGTGGCGCCAGCGGCGATAGAATACTCATTATTTTCCAAAAAAATGAAAATAAAGATTTTATTTCCTAAAATATTTTAGGCAATGCTTGGAAATGATTTGCTAGTATGAAAAGTTTAACATAAACAAAAAAACAAAAATGTTTGTAAAAGCTTACAAATAAAAGAAACTCAGCATCAGCAAACAATTGAAATTGTTGATCTATGACGTATATGGGAAATAAAAAAATTAAATTATTTTTACGTCGAAATTAGATTGAGATTTGTTCAAAGATATACGTGGTAAACGAATTTTAGGTTATCTTTTAGGTTAGGTTAAAGTCTGCATAGTTTTGGATCTATGAAGAAAAACTATGACAAACAAAAATGACAAGTTTTTCATAACCTCAATTTGCTCACAGACTCAAAAGATTTGGCATTGTATTGTAAATAATACAACAAAGACTATTGTTAACAGTAAAATATTTTATGTCTTGATTTTATCATATTTCCGAAACACTGTGAAATTAATGTATGTCATAAGTTTTTTTTTGTTGATATAACGGTTAATGGGTTTTATTTACATTTTTTTAACATGAAATTTGTCAAACTTATACAATAAAGTCGTTTACTTATTTTGTGGAAAGAGTGACGGGAAACGTTACGAAAATTTTACTGTTGTAATTTCAGGTAATAACATAACTTCTTGTTAATAGAAAAAATAAATTTTTAGTTAAAGGAAAGAGAGTTAATGTCTTTAAAATGTCTATCAAATAAATGGAAATGGTTTTAAAATAAGACTCGAGGGGTTTTATAACTTAACACAAAGCATATAGAACTATCTTTGTAATTATGATAAAGTTTTGACATACACCTTGTTTGTTAGAAGCAGAAAAACTCATTATTTAGTTTTCCTTATTGGTTTTCAAAAAATTATTTTAATTTTAAAAATTGAATTTTTCTGTTTTTTTTATTGCCTATAGGATTGTTATCATAAGAAATTTGAATGAAATAAAATTTAAAAAAAGAAGATTATTTTAACGGATAAAAAAAGTTTCAAATTTAATTTTCTGTTGGTTACTTTTCAAACAAAATCAAACCTTTCGTTTGCATGGAAAAAAAGGAACAAACAACTTTTTGCTTAGAAATAAAATAAAAATAATGAATCATTGTAACAATATTTGTGAAAGAAAAAAATTGATAAGGCAGAAGTCCAAACCCAAACCCAAAAATCAAGAGTCTCATGTTTTCGTTCTAGTCGGGCAAAATTTAAAGGATCATTATATTTTAATAAGACATTAATTGTTGATTGAAGTATTCCATTTTCTCGCATCTTGTGAAGACACTGATATTCTGAGAAATTCGCCAATCTAATCAAACAAAAAGTAGTTAAAGCTAAATAATATTAGTACCTTATCTGTAATTAATTAAGGGCCACATCTTTCAGAATAATAATCACTAAAAAATTAATTAATATTTTTTTATTCGCCTACATATTAAAGTGTTACTTTATTACTGTGATTTGCGCCTTTAAAGTATCACTTTTCAACTATTTATTTTGTTGTCATAGCTACGGCCAAAAAAGTAAAAAGCATTTGTATTTGTTTAAATTCTATGAAAAATAAAAATTTTTATCAAAGCAACCCTCAAATTCAAAATTTCATTATCCAATTCAAATAGTTGTTATCATTTGTTGTCATAGCTACACAATAATTTGGAAAAAATAATAAATATTTTGTCAAAGGTTACTTGTTCCACATATTTTTATTTTAAAATTTATGAAAATTTATAATTTTAATTTAGAATAAACAACTTTTCTTAAAATATTTTGCTTGCGGCGAAAAAAAAATAGTATATGATGCACGGACGTAAGCTATTTTGGACTTAATGTGGGTGCAAATCTCGGCTAGTGCCTCGATTTGCAAACTCCACATCCGTCCAAAATCTTTAGCTTTACGTCCTAGCATCATAATGTACTATTTGCGTTTGGTTAAATAAAACTACAAAAAAACATAAATAATGTTTTCTTTTCAATGTTGGTTCTACCAACAAATTCGACTTCATTCTTTATTTATGCTATTGTTATGAAAAATCGATTTTTTTTGTCTATAAACAAAACAAACAAAACAAACAAAACATTATTAAAATATTTTTGTTTGTAAAAACATAATTGAAAAAACATAGAAATTTATTTTAATTTTCGTTTTCTTCAATCAATTACACCCCGCTATCACCTAGTGTTTAACTCATAGTGAAACAACTCTACTGTAGAGAGCATTACACGAAAAATATCATGAAAATAAAAACAGATAATAAATCGTCTATTTTATTATAGATAGTAAATTGTTTTTATTTATTTCCTTATCATCGATGAAGGGGATACTATAAATGGATAACATTTTTCATCAATAAACAAAATAGAATTTATATTTCATTTATGGTTTCCGGTCTAAAATTGCATGTTCCGTGTATACAGATATGGAATGCGGATTTTTTGAATTAAAATTTTTTGTGTTAACAAACGAACAACGATACGAACGCTAATAGCATAAAGTATAAGGGATAGGGTGCTACTGTTCGACATGTTATGAATTAAAAAGGCATCTACTTTAAGGGCTTCAGCGAATGATTGGTTTGTTTAAATAAAGTTTCAATAAAATTGGATATGTTTTTGTTATATATTAAAAAATGGCATCAATTTACTTCACAATAGAATATATTTACTATTACAAACACAGGTCTCACAATCGCACATAGAACCAAATCATTCCATTTATATGTTGTTTGGCACAAACAGTTACTCTGGAAGTCATCACCGAACGATAAAACATAAATTATTTACCTTATAAATTTTATCGAAAAAGAAATGGACTCTGGCAGAACGGAAACTTGAACACGATGAGGAATAAAAGCTGAAAACTATTTAAGAGAGCAAACAAATAAAACTAAAATTGGAAAGCTGCTGTTGCTCGTGAACAAACGAGCAATATGAACTTAAAGACTGTTAATCGTCTGTTGTTCGACTTCAAAAACTACTGGTATATAAACCTTTATGTTCAACCTGGAGGCCCGACGGTACCTAAACCACCAAATAAAGAAACTCTAGAGTCTAGATAAACTTTCACGAATGAGTTTGCACAGACAAAACAGACAGTTTTGGTCCCTTAAATACAGTAAGTTATTTAAATACAGCAAGTAGGCTTGCACACTTTCTTTATTTCGCACTAGATCTGTAGCAGCTTAATGGAGTGAAGGGTCAGGTTACCAGTAATCGAAATCCGGTAGCCGCGTTGTTAGTTTGGTGAGTAATTTTAAGATATGTTTCGGTATGTAATAAAAACACCACCGCAAACTATCTGTTCCTGAGCAATTTCACGAAGATTCAACAACGTTTTGACTTGACCCCTTTTAATTTTAATTATTTTTTGTTTATAGATAGTCTTTGATAAATAAAAAAAAAGTCAGACAAGTGCGAATAAAATTCGCTCGTCAAGGGTTCCGTGAATGTAAAGAAAACAATATCAAAATAATTTACATAAAGTTGTGTTGTAAAGGGTTTATATTGCCAGACCATAGACACATAAAAACTAAATGGTTCATCGTAAATATCAATAGTTAATGTCAATCTCATCTAAATTGATCGAAATGATATAAAAAATATTACTTTAGGTTAAATTATATCCATAGCTATTTATGGTAGCTAAGGAACGACTCAATTCTGTTAAACAACGACGAAATTTAGGGGTGGAGTGGTGTTAACGCTAAAAATAGGACTTTTTTGACAATAATTCAAAAACTGTGCATCGCAAGATTCTAAAATAATTGTAATGTTTCTGAATTTTGGTGTTCTTTCAAATAACACTCATGCGAGCCAAAAAACCTTTTTTTCACGATTCCCCACTCCTATCCCCTAAACACGTAGAATTAAAACTACTTGAGGCTTCGCTATATTTTTCGTTAAGGGTTTATTAAATTTCCTATCTCTATGAATTTTTTCAAATTTTTCTGTCAATCAACGAAGAAACGTATAGGGAGGGGGGACCAACCTTTTGTTGCACTTTTTTGAGAATAATTCAAAAACGGTGCATCGCAAAATTCTAAAAAAACTGTATTGTTTTTTAATTTTGGTGCTCTATCAAATGACATCCCACTCATGCGGGTCAAAAAAACAATTTTTCACCCTTCCCCACTCCCATCCCCTAAACACATAGAAATAAAATCACTTGAAGCTTCGCTATATTTTTCGTGTTCCATAGAATTATAGGCTCATCGCTTTACTAAAATTTTCAGTTCTTTCTATAGCAACAATTTTTTTGTGTTAGATTACGTAAGTTCGACATTTGAGTCGGTGCTTGAAAAACAACGTATAATTTTAACAATATTTAAAATTAACAAAAGATCAATGTTTGACTTAAACAATAGCATATTAAACAAATATTAACCCTAAAATAATTGTAGGTTATCGAACTTACCATTCAATTAAAACTCAACATTTTCTAAAGTTATACAAGAAATTTATTAAACCAGTAATTATGAATGGATTACAAACGTGGATCTTAACACAAACTAACAAATCACATCAATCTGAATTGAACCTTGAGAATTTACGCCACCTTTTGGGCCCACTTATGGCATACAATACAATACAATGTACAATAGATAGTAAAGGACCGTGATAATTTTAAAAATAAAGTTCTTTCTTTTGGATAACTGGTTATATTCACTCTAAAAGAGTTGCAAAATTAAGAATTGCTCTAAGAATCAGTACAAAGGATGACATGACTAAAAATGTACACGCCAGTCCCACTCAATATTGCTATTCGGGTTAAAAAGCTTTATTTCACCTTACCATTCCTACCCTTTCAAAACGATTAATAAATATTTGATACACGGGGAGACGGTCTGAATTTTGAACATTTTTGATCATAACTCAAAAACTGTGCACCGCAATATTATAAAAAAAATTGCAATGATTTTTAAATTAGGTGCTCTTTCAAATGACACTCCATTCGCTTAGGTCAAAAAAAGTTTTTTTTTACCCTCTCTACCCCGGTGCCCTAAACACACAGAAATATAGTTATTTGAGACTTCGGTATAATTTTCATACAAAATTTACCAAATTTCCTAGCTCTGTGAATTTTTTCAAATTTTTCTGTCAATCAGTGTCGGAACGTAGGGGAGGGAACGGTTTGAATTTTGCAGTTTTTTGTCCATAACTCAAAAACTGTACACCGCAAAATTATAAAAAAAACTGCAACGAATTCTAAATTAAGTGCTCTTTCAAATGACACCCCACTCGCTTGGGTCAAAAAAGTTTTTTTTTTACCCTCTTTACCCCGGTCCCCTAAACACTCAGAAATATAATTATTTGAGACTTCGGTATAATTTTCATACAAAATTTACCAAATTGCCTAGCTCTGTGAATTTTTACAAATTTTTCTGTCAATCAGTGTCGAAACGTAGGGGGGGGGGACGGTTTTAATTTTGCACTTTTTTGTCCATAACTCAAAAACTGTGCACCGAAAATTTCTAAAAAAAATTGCAACAAATTCTAAATTAGGTGCTCTTTCAAATGACACCCCACTCGCTTGGGTCAAAAAAGTTTTTTTTTTACCCTCTTTACCCCGGTCCCCTAAACACACAGAAATATAATTATTTGAGACTTCGCTATAATTTTCATACAAAATTTACCAAATTGCCTAACTCTGTGAATTTTTCCAAATTTTTCTGTCAATCAGTGTCGAAACGAAGGGGGGGGGGAACGGTTTGAATTTTGCACTTTTTTGTCCATAACTCAAAAACTGTGCACCGCAAAATTATAAAAAAAACTGCAACGAATTTTAAATTAGGTGCTCTTTCAAATGACACCCCACTTGCTTGGGTCAAAAAAGTTTTTTTTTTACCCTCTTTACCCCGGTCCCCTAAACACACAGAAATATAATTATTTGAGACTTCGCTTTAATTTTCATACAAAATTTACCAAATTGCCTAACTCTGTGAATTTTTCCAAATTTTTCTGTCAATCAGTGTCGAAACGAAGGGGGGGGGAACGGTTTGAATTTTGCACTTTTTTGTCCATAACTCAAAAACTGTGCACCGCAAAATTATAAAAAAAACTGCAACGAATTTTAAATTAGGTGCTCTTTCAAATGACACCCCACTCGCTTGGGTCAAAAAAGTTTTTTTTTTACCCTCTTTACCCCGGTCCCCTAAACACACAGAAATATAATTATTTGAGACTTCGGTATAATTTTCATACAAAATTTACCAAATTTCCTAACTTTGTGAATTTTTCCAAATTTTTCTGTCAATCAGTGTCGAAACGAAGGGGGGGGGAACGGTATGTTTTTGACAATAACTCAAAAACTATGTACCGCAAAATTCTAAAAAAAATTGCTATGATTTCTAAATTAGGTGCTCTTTCAAATGACACCCCACTTGACCACATTTTAAATAGTGTTTTTACCCCTCCTCATTTCCACCCCCTTAATAAATCTAATTATGAGAATATGACACTTTTATATATTTTTTATTAAAACTGTACTAATTTTTCTATCATTCCAAATACATTTGAAAATTTTCGAACAGTTAGGTTCGGAGCTAATCGAGTTAAGAAAACACGAAAAAAACGTCATTATTCAGAATTATACAAAAAATGGTGAGTTGTAAAATTCCAAAATAAATTTTTAAGAAATACTGAAATGAAGCCCTTTCATATGATACCCTACTTGAATCTATAAAAAAATCTATTTTCTCAAAGGTCTCACATCGAACCCCTGTAAACCAAACGAAAACCACTTTAGTTTTATTTGTATTCGTCATTTCATGTGGACAGATTAGTTTTATACACATGCCAAATTTCAAGTCCATAGCATTTATAGTTTACGAGATAATCGATATAATGTGAAAAACTCGTTTTACTCTCACCAATAGTGTTCCGTATAAAAAACGGAACCCTAAAAATACAAGTTCTCTTAGAATTTTTTTTTTCGACCAGGGGTCTTTACAGGGTGCCCCTCAATTTTTGTTATTTTGTGATGTGAGTGCATTTTGACGAGCGATTGTAGAAAAACTACTCAATCGATTTTCATAAATGATATGTCGTTGAATAGGTATTAAAACAAAGTTTTTAAAAATGTGCACTGTTAATTTTTTGAAATAATTTTTAACGGTGTAACATAAGAAAAAAACGGTGTAATTGAAAAAAAGAAGGCATAGCCTTTTTTTTTTTTTTTAAGCAAAATTGAAGCTTATTTTATATCGGAACATATTTATATCGCATATGACTGTCGGAAATCAGTTTTTTTTGTTCTGAAGGAAAATTATAAAAATGGCGTTATAAACTAAGAGATTTTTTTTTATGTTAAATATCAAATATTTTATTAATAGATGAACTTTTTAAAATATTATAAAAATTATATATGTAGTACAATAAATAAAATAAATACAATTGTTAAAAATGATTTACTTATTTTACAAACAGAAGTTTCTTTTGAATAGGAAAGCACTTCTGCATTTATTTTCATTGTATTAGATGGCATAAAAAATGAAATGTTTATTTATCACTTTTAGTAATCACTTGAGCGCGCGCCAAGAAAACTCAGTTCTGAATAATGTAAAAAATATTTCACTCCATATCAATTACTCCAAATTTATAAGTCCTACATTCGTCCTTGTATGGAGTATATTTGTCAAGTTTGGGGTGCTGCATCTGTTTCCATCCTGAACTCTGTTCAAAATCGTGCTATACGAGTGAGTGAAACCTAACTTCAAATCTTAATTTTCTGATCTCGTTGTTTTTTATAAATATCGTCACCAGCAATGCTTTGCCCGAATCAATAGTCATGAGTGCCTTCGATCCACTAAGGTTTGAAAAAAGGCGTTCATCGACACCTCAGAACGCATATTGTTGTGCTAATTAGATCTTACCAGATATCTATGTGCTTTTGTGACACATATTGTAACTCTTATAACATAACACTTTTAGAGTGCCATCACCGAGATATATTCCATAACAATAGAGTTCATCTGGCAGCCCCCTTAAGATAACACCTTGGCTAGTAAAATCTCACTGCTATTGTCAGTGGTATGTGGTATCTCACGTTAGCTTATATATATATATATATATATATATATATATATATATATATATATATATATATATATATATATATATATATATATATATATATATATATATATATATATATATATATATATATATATATATATATATATATATATATATATATATATATATATATAATGCGAAAGGTAGTTGCGAAAGGTAGTATTGGAAATTCTGATCATTATTTAATCTCATCAGTTATCAAAACTGATTTACTTAAAACTACAGCTCCCAAACCCCGTAAAATATTTCACTACTCAAAAATGGATAAGAGTGGTCTTCAAAATTTTTTCCATGGTTTCCCTTTCGACCGTCATTGTTTTTACACTGACAATGTAAATGTTTCTGCTCAAAACTTTACAGAAACCATCCAATTTGCTATAAATAAATTTGTCCCTTTCTCCATAGTAAAACCCAAACAAAAATACTTGTATTCGAAAGCTGCCAAAACGGCACTTAGAAACAAACGTAGATCATTTAATATTTGGATTCATAACAAAACTCCCACTAATCGATCCCAATATCTAAAGGCCAACAAAATATCTAATCAGATTATCTCAAACGAAAAGTCCGAAATTGACAGAGCGAAAGCCTCAAAACTTACGTCTATGTCTGTTTCTGACAAGAGTTTCTACAGTGCCATTAATTCTTTAAATTCTGGTACAAAATTTTCTATTCCCCCTATTATTGATGGTGATTTAATCGTCAATGATCCCGCAAGAAAAGCTAACTTGTTCGCTGAACGCTTTGCTCTGAACTCCACTGTTTTGGAAACTCCTAAAGAAATACCCCAAATCCAGTCTTCAGGAGTTAATATGAATGAACTTCACTTCAAACCCAAAATAGTCGCTAAACTTTTAAAGGGGTTAAACATCAACAAAGCATCAGGAATGGACAATATTCCACCCATTATTTTAAAAACCTTTTCCAAAGATTTTGCACCAACTTTAACTAAAATATTCTACCAATCCTACAAATCTGGTATATTTCCCTCGTGCTGGAAGTTGGCAAATGTCCAGCCCGTCCCCAAAAAGGGACCAAAATCCGATATCTCAAATTATAGGCCAATAGCTTTGCTATCGGTCCTATCCAAAGTCTATGAGCATTATATTAATACACATATTTCAAAATTTCTGGAAGAAAATCATTTAATAGCCGACAGCCAATACGGTTTTCGAAACAAAAGATCAACTACCGATCTATTAAACTATGTAGCGCATTGTTGGAACAGCATACTTGATAAAGGTGGTGAAACATACGTTATCGCTTTAGACATCTCCAAGGCATTCGATCGAGTCTGGCATGCCAACTTAATCAACAAGCTCGTTGCGTACGGTTTTCATCCCAATGTTGTGAAGCTGATTCAAAATTTTCTATCCGACCGATACATTTCGGTAACCTTAGACGGATATTCTTCTGAGTCTAAACTTATTAACGCTGGTGTACCCCAAGGCTCAGTATTGTCCCCAACCCTATTTTTGATTTATATCAACGAATTGTTGAAAATCACCAGCAACCCAATAAATAGTTTTGCAGATGATAGTACTCTGCACAAGTCGTTCGAGCCCCTTCCTTCAAAAGGTAAAATGCACGAACGAATTAATCCTGCCCGGAGAGACGCTGCCATAAACGTGAACAAAGACCTGAATAAAGTCGCCGACTGGGGTGACCAAAACCTTGTCAATTTCAACTCCACCAAAACACAGCTGTTGATTGTTTCCAGATTAAATACCGAGTTCCCCAAAGATATTTTATTTAGTATGTGTGATGAACCAATAGGTGAATGTAAAAACATTCGTTTATTGGGTGTCACAGTTTCAAATGACCTACTCTGGAACGATCATGTAATGGCGATGGCAAAAAGCGCGTCTAAAAAACTCGGCCTCCTAAATAGATGCAAAAAATTTTTCACTCCATACCAATTGCTCCATGTTTATAAGTCCTATATTCGTCCCTGTATGGAGTACTGCTGTCAAGTTTGGGGTGCTGCCTCTGTTTCCATCTTGGCCCTCTTGGACTCTGTTCAAAAGCGAGCTATACGAATTGTAGGTGATCGAACTTTGACATCACAACTTGATTCCCTACAACATCGTCGCACTGTTGCTGACCTCGTTGTTTTTTACAAATATCGTCATCAGCAGTGCTCAGATGAAATCAGCGGCATCATGCCTCAAACTTATTCTTACCCCCGTTCCACTCGGCAATCGGCTGCCGCAACCAGTGAAACGGTAAAGATCCCGCGCTGTCATACTGGCAGATCGCAGAGAGACTTCTTTGTCCGAACTGCGTACAAATGGAATAGTTTGCCGGAACACTTAGTCTCAGGTGGCTTCAACCCACAGATGTTTAAAAAAAGCGTTAATCTACACCTCAGAACGCCAGTTGTTGTGGGACCCAGGTCTAGACCTAGGTCTTAAAAGGTATTTATGTGTTGTTGTGACACATATTCTAAACCCTATTACACAACACATTTTATTAAAAAAAAAAAAAAAAAATATATATATATATATATATATATATATATATATATATATATATATATATATATATATATATATATATATATATATATATGTCAATAGCAGGGACTGGAGTAGGCATTATCGTCACTTCCGTAGACCAAAAATAAAAATTTGTTCGAATTTCTATAAATCATCATACTCAGATTCTATTTAGTTTGAGGCATCTAATAAACTCCCTTTTATCAGTTACTGTCAAAGTATACGATCGTAGTTAGCCCAGCTTTTTGAAACAATAGCTTATGGTAGTTGCTTTAACTTTTTATCACGACTTCGAAATAAAATGAACGACATCTAAGGCCGGGTATTCACAACAACAGAAAAAAATTCTGTTTCTGTAAAATTTGTATGAAATTCTGTTTCTGTTGTATGTGGCTTCAAGCCTTAAGAGTGTTTTCGCTCTATCTTTAAGGTTCGATACACTAGAGTTTACAAAATCCTAAATTTGAACTTTATAGTGTAGACTGTGGAGCAATATTTTTAAGAGGAACATTTTAACAGCTCGTGATATTGATCCATTTTTAACGGCTTCCTCTACTTTGTGAAATTTAACAAATCTAATTTTTTTACGTTTCAATGAACAAACAAACTGCTTCAATTTCTAAGCGATTGCGCTTAATCGAAGAAATTTTTCTACAATCCAAACCCTAACTTGAGAAAAACTTCTTTTGATCGACTTCCGCCAAACATTTTAATTTATTGGCCAAAGTGATCACTTGCATTTTAATTTGATTTGGGGCCGTGTCGCACCTTTAGCATGTTTGTAAAACATGAAAGCATTAAAGAATTCGAACTGATAAATTAGAAAATATTTTCTCAACACTTACTTGCGAATTAATAAACCACAACAATGGACCCTTTAATGAACCACAATAAATTAATGAAAGGAAGCAGAAACATTTCGTAAAAAAATAATAAATATCGTAAAGCACCGAATACTTACGACTTTTAAATTTTTATGTTTATTTTGTATTCTTATTTTCTATTCGTACTTTATAAACTGGGCAAATTACACAGAAAAATAGTTCACGGGACTAAACGTGTGTACGTTATAACCTTTTAAGCCGAGGTACCTTATAAGAAGAATAATTTGTTCGTAAAATTTTTATAGATGTAAGAAAAAAATTTGCTGTTCTCTATAGACCAAGTGTACTTTATATATGGTGCACGCTAAAAGCGAGTTTTACTGTAATTTATATTATTATATTTAAAAAAAATTCTACTTGAAGCCGTATTTTTCATTTATCAAAGGCCATCTATAAACATAAACCAAATTAAAAAGGGTCGAGTCAAAATGTCGCAAAATTTTGCTGAGCTTGACTGAAACTGCTTTTTAAAAAGTTCATTTAATAATAAAATATTTGATATTTAACATAAAAAAAAAATCTCTTAGTTTATAACGCCATTTTTATAATTTTCCTTCAGAACAAAAAAAACTGATTCCCGACAGTCATATGCACAACGAATTTTATCTTAAAAAAAAAAAATAACGCATCTCCTAAACTTTCACAAGTGGTTAGATATAAAATAAGCTTCAATTTTGTTTAAAAAAAAAAAAAAAGGTTATGCCTTCTTTTTTCAATTACACCGTTTTTTTCTTATGTTACACCATTAAAAATTATTTCAAAAGATTAACAGTGTACATTTTTAAAAACTTACCTATTCAACGACATATCATTTATGAAAATCGATTCTGTGGTTTTTCTACAATCGCTCGTCAAAATGCACTCACATCACAAAATAACAAAAAATTGAGGCGCACCCTGTGAAGACCCCTGGTCGAAAAAAAAAAATTCTAAGAGAACTTGTATTTTTTATTTATGAAAGACTATCCATAAACAAAAAATAATCAAAATTAAAAGGGGTCAAGTCAAAATTTCCCAAAAATTTGCTGAACTTGCGTGAAATTGCTCTCCTAGATTTTTTAAATATTTTAGAATTTTAAAATATGTTTGAAAATTTTTGAATTTCAATAATTAAAATTTTCTATACAGTTCTAATTAATTTCTTAATTTCTTTCTAATATAAATAACTTGTAATATAAATAACTTTTTGGCGAAGCTTGGTAATCTTAAAATTTTAAATAATTTGAAACTTCTTTGGATAATAAAGTTTTGCAATAATTTTTTGAAATTAAATTAAATTTAAAATTAAATTAAGTTAAAATTTTTGTAATTATTAATTTGTTTGTATTTTTGAAAAATTTTAAAAGTTTGTAAATTTTTTAATTTTTAAATCTCTTTGAAAATATTTAAGTTTCTGTAAGTTTTTAAATTTGGAAAATTTTGTTAGTTTATTAGATTTTCGAATTCAGTTAATTTTTTTGAAATTTTGTTATGCTAGAATGTTTTTGTTAATTTGGTGGAATTTTTAAAATTTATTTTTGTAAATTTGTTTAGATTCTTTGTGAAGTTTAAATTTTCAAATATTTTTTGAATTTTTCGTAATTCTTGAATTTTTGAATAGTTCGAATTTTTTAGTTTGTTTAAAATATAGAGTGTTTTTAGATTTTTCGGTTTGTTTTTACAAAGTTATTTAGAATTTTGTATCAGTTCGTCTACTGCCAAACTCCAGCTATTTACCTCTTACTGCCAATGTCCAACTCAAGTTTGTTTTTATATTTATTTTATAATATTGATTTCAAATTTTTTTTTGTAAAAGTTTAGCTTAGTTTGTTTTTTCCATAAAAAGAAGAAATTTTTAATTTTTTAAAAATTTTTTATAATTTTTTTAATTTTAATTTTAGTTTGTTTTCCGGAACTATTTTGTTAAAAAAGTTTATTTTTTTGGATTTGAAATTTATTTTTCTAATTTTGAGAACTCTGCTTTTACAGAATAACGCTTTCCTTTTTCTTTTTTCTCCAAGACCCAACTCAATTGGTGTGTTGGTTATTTTGGTATTGTCATTTCTTTTTCTGTCTCCAAAATTGTTTGTTTGAATTGATTATGTTTGTTTTTTATTAGTCGCACTAAGTTTTTGCTTTTACTTCGGTCTGAAAGACCTAAGTATTACATTCATGAGCCAAAAGTGAAATTCTTACCCCCACTTTTTTGGCATTTCTCGACGTTTTAGGAACTACTGATTCTAAATAAGCAAAAAAAATGTATGTCTGTCTGTCGGCTGGCCGGCCGGCCGTCCGTCCGTCCGTCCGTCATTACCTATGCTGTAGGGGGGTGAGGTTTTCAAAATTTTTTTTTTCTAAAAATAGGTATTCACAAGGGACAGGTCCGAAAGGACACTGTGTTCGATAACTGTACCGGAAGTATGTCAAAAAAATCATTATGTGTGTCAAAAATAGCAAATTTTCATATTTTTGGCTTAAAAAACGTTCATTTTAAGTGATTACGAGTAGGAACATTAAATTTGGAGTCATCTTGATGGTCGGGATTGGTATGTGAGATCAAAAATTAGATTATTGCGTTATAAGTTTGTCAAAAAAATCTTTTCAAGTGTGTCAAAAGAAAGATTTTTTTTTATTTTTTTACCCAATTTTTTTTGACGTAAGTGTAATTTAGAATGAAATTGGGCATGGAAATTTTTGAATTTGTTATAGCTTTTGAAATATTTTTGGAATTTTGAAAAAGTTTGTATTTTTGATTTTGTAATAATTTTTGCAATATTTTTAGAATTTCGGCAAAAGTTTTAATTTTTGATTTTGTAAGAAATTTTGAAATATTTTTAGAATTTTTAAAAATTTTAAATTTTTGATTTTATTATAATTTTTGGAATTTTGAAAAAATTTTCATTTTTCGATTTTGTAATAATTTTTGCAATATTTTTAGAATTTTGGAAGAAGTTTGAATTTTTAAGAATTTTTTTATTATTATTGGAATTTAGAAAAAAGTTTAAATATTTGATTTCATTTTAATTTTTTGGAATATTTTTGGAATTTTGAAAAAGTTTGATTTTATTTAATTTAACAATATTTTTGGAATTTTGATTATAATTTTCCGGCAACGTATTGATGTTTCTTTCGTGTTAGTTTTGTAATAAATTTTTAAACAGAGATAAAAAATACTTGTACTTTAACAAAGAGTTATGTTTGATATACATCGCTGCCCAAAACTAAAAACCATGTCCTCATAAAAGTATTTTGCCGAAAACTATATCAAAATCCTTAGCCCATACCGAAGTCTTGATATCTAAGAGCTGTGAGATTTCAGCCCCTCCATATTTCATTTTTAAATTTTTGAATATTTATTTTGATGTTTTTAAAAATGTAGTGTTTAAGTTTTTGAAACTTTCGGTTAAATTTTCGGTACATTTTGATTTTTTAAAGTTATTTTTTTGTGCATTTGAAAATGTTTTTAGTTTTATTCTTAAGTTTTATTTATTTTTTATTGTGTGTAATTTTTTTTGTATACATGTAGTGTTCTGATGGCGGAAAGCAGGATGTATTGTAAGTTCTGGCGCACAAAAAACATTCGTGTTTTGAGGTGTGAGTGGTTTTGTTCTGTGGGTTGATTTGTAGGCAGAGACTAAAATTTGCTGTAAGTTTTGACGCGCAGTCAACATGTGGATAGTTTTTTTGTTCAGTTTTGTGCTGTGAGTCAAAGTGTAGATCCTTGTGGGTCCTGGCACGCAGATATTTCTTTAATGTTTTATTTATATTAAGTTTGTTTGTTTGTTGTTGAGTTGTAGTTCTGCGGGTGAAAGACAGAATACATAAGTACACATTCGTATATGCTTGGATTATTTTTGTACTTATAATTTATAACAGCAAAGGTATGAAACTTCCTTCAGACGTATTTCTAACGAGGCTAACGACCCAGCGTACCTTAGTTAGGTGAAAACTATCGGAAGTTTTGAAATGATAAGGCCCCCTCGCCATAGGAAAGGAAAAACATGGTTCCTGGCTCTCTGAGTCATGTCTAGGGCCTCTGTTCAAACGTTGACTTCACCGAAGCAATCTTTCAAAACTTCCTTTGTTTGTTAAATTTAGGTTGTTTTATTCTTAAGTATTTTTGGAGTAATGCAGTTTTTTGCTTTTTGGTGGTTGGATGGCAGAATGCATAACTACATGACTTACAGAAAACTTTAGTCCGTCCCCCCTTCCCTATTGACGGTACCATCCCTCAAATTATTGTTCTATTTTACTTCCTCCCAACTTCCTTCTCCCCACCCTTGATTGCGGCCTTGGCATTAGTAATTGTTTTTAAGCCTGGCTAGCTCAGATGGTGGTACCTGAATGTCTTTCTAGGGTTTAGCCCGACTCACATTTTCGTGTATTTTTATAATTTTCATGCCGAATGTCCTCCTTTTTTCCTGTCCTATAATGAACAAGATAATCTGTGTCAACCGTTCTTTAATTCCCCGTCCTCTCTACCTTTAGAAAAATATGACAGAGTAGTTCGAAAAGGTATGAACGTTTTCAAAAATTTCTAAACCCACTTGTGTGCAAAAACCCAAATATTTAAATTATTTCGAAGTACATTTGACACTTTCGAGAAGCCCGTATTACATTCTTTTTATTAATTATTTTACGTCATAGAATCAGTTTGGCTTATTACGACTAGGGCCGGGCGATATTTAAAAAGTTATCGAAAATATCGATATCAAAAAAATATCGATAAAACCGATAGATCGATATATCGATAGATATCGATATATCGATAAATATCGATATAGCGATATATCAATATATCGGTATATCGATGTCTCGATATATCGATATATTACAATCCGATATCTATATTCGATATATCGATGCTTATCGATATGTATCGATTCATCGATATTTTTTCCTATTATATTTTATATTTATATTTTTTCCTATAATATCGATATATCGATATATCGATATATTACAATCCGATATCGATATTCGATATATCGATTAGGGCTCGTATACTCGGGTATCGGATAACCGGGTACCCGGGTATTTTACCAAAAATTTTACTACTCGAATATCCGGGTAATAGCTTCGAGTACCCGGGTATAACAAAAACAAAATTCTTATGAAGCTCACTGTTACTTTTGCTGATTTATTCAAAAAATAATTTCAGAAAATATATGTTGCATTGTTGTATTTTAGATAAGTTCCTAAATCAGCTAGGGCCGTGAAATAGTTACGAAGCTTGTAAGTCACAAAGTATGGAGCGTTTTACCAAAGAAGATTTATAAAATGAATGAATCTAGATTTTTTAGAAATACTTCTATCACCTTAAAATGTAGATCCTTGAGAGATTCCTGAGTACTCCCACACAAACGACTGCAGTCATTTTCCGATGGTTTAGTTTCTGTTATTTTTATAATTAGAGCACGTAGAAGTGCAGGAAGGTCTAAAGTTGAAACTAATTTAGATTGTAAAACACGGTGGAACATACTTATAGCAGCAATAAATCGATTTCTTAAATTAAAAAATTGCATTAATACTACACTCGATGAGCTGGGCGCTGACAAAATGCACGAATGCGATTTAGAAATATTAAAAGAAATCTCTTTTATTCTCGAACCACTTATGCTAGCAGCACAAGAACTGAATACAAAAAACGCCACCCTAGTAACAGCTGAAGGTACTTCTACGTACTAAAAAAAATAAACGAGATTAGTACACCTCTTTCTCGTGAACTATTTGAAAAACGAAGTTAATGAACGTCGACAAAAGGATATAATAACATTATTGTTATATTTGCATCATTATATTTTTTCAAAAGGCAATGAGTTTTTAAGCTATGCAACAAAAATTTCTACAAAGCAGCTTGCTTATCAATTATTATTACGTCTATACTCGAATGAAAACAACATCAGAGTTGCAGATCAAAGCTCAAGCTCTTCTGATTGAGAGCGGGAACCAACATCAGTATATAATGAGTTACAGCATTGTCTTGCATTATATATAACTAAAACCAAAGAAAAAAGCGAAAATTTAAATGTTGAGCAATCCCTTCCATTTACGCAGACAAATGGAGGTAAGCGAAACCACATGTTAGATAATCTGTACGCTTCACTGCTTACTATAAATCCTACATCAACGGCATGCGAACGGGTGTTTTCAGTAGCCGGCAATATAATAACTGAAATTCGCAGTTCGTTAGCTCCTTCCACACTCAACGGCTTAATATTTTTAAAATACTATTTTATAAACAAAAAGTTATAGTAAATATTATATTATTATAAAATTTAGTTTCATTTAACGTTTAACATATTTTTAATAATTAAATTAATTGAATTAAATAAATATCAATATTAATTGAATTAAATATGTACAAATGAACTATTAAAAATTTGTTTTGTTTTAATTATCCAACTACCCGGGTTACCCGGGTAACCCGGGTATTTGAGTAAAATAACTACTCGATACCCGGGTACTTAATGTTCGAGTATTTTACGAGCCCTAATATCGATAATTATCGATATTTATCGATATATCGATATTTTTTCCTGGCCCTAGTTGTTAGGGCCGGGCGATATTTAAAAAATTATCGAAAATGTTGTTATCAAAAAAATACCGATAAAACCGATATATCGATAAATATCGATATATCGATAATATCGGTATATCGATAATATCGATGAATCGATATATCGACGATATATCAATATATCGATATTTCGATATATTATAATCCGATACCGATATTCGATATATCGGTAATTATCGATATTTATCGATATATCGATATTTTTTCCCGGCCCTAATTACGACTATTAAAGTAAAATTGCATATTAAAGTAATTAGATTTGGACTCCTATTTCTCGAGAATCTGGTGGCGTTTTAGGCATTCAAGTTAATTCGTTTACTTTCTTTAAATTTTTTTTGTACCGTCGCATGAACCGTCACTCAAGTGATCCACTTGCAGAGAACAGTGATCACTTGCGCGATCAATTGGTGAGCCTTCAGGGACCACCAGGCTTCTTACAACAGAAGATAAATTGAACATGATTAGGTAAAATGGGTTTTTGAGGAACTCGTATGGCAATTGTTAGATTACAGATAAGTGAGGTTAGTGGGAGTTGTAGGTTTGCTTGATGGCCAAGCCAATGAACACATTGACCCAATAAAATTATGGAGCTGCCGTGATTGTAGGTAGATAGCGGTGAAACACAAAAACGACATAAATACTTCAAAGTTTTCTCTAAAATGTGACAAACCCGGACATATCGCTAGAACTTTGGCTCTGCACTCTTAAAATGCTTAGTAATGGTTTTCCCATTCATATTTATAACGAAATACTGCTAACGTCGGTTCACTACTTTATATACTTTCTCGTATGGAGGAGTTAAAACCATCTTAATTTTATCTTCATCTGACGAAAACAAATTTGCTGTCCATCAAGTCAAGTCGTAATTGGATGAAGATTGAGATTGTATATGGTGTTGTTGCAGGATAAAAATCCATTAGGAGTCTTTCGGGCTCCGTTAGTGACTCTCCGTAGCAAAGATCTACTGGAAATTATACCAGTTCAATTGGACCAAAGTTCTAATCCACAAGGAGAATGAATGGTAGCTATTAGCACCAGATCAAGGTGTTATTTTTCACATATAGAGACCTTTTTAAATCGTGTTGGAATATCTCCACCCTTCCATTATCTGTAAATGGTGTGTTTATACCCATATTAACTGCTTTGTTCAGTCGTTATCTCAAGTGGTACACAGAATCTTGAGATATACTGTTCTACAAATGTTTGCAATACAGTTGTCGTTTTTTTGTCACCGACATAATGGCTTCAGGCCATAGTGTCAACTTGTATATTAAGCTCAGTATAAATGTGTGATTATTTGACGGTGGGACTGGACAGAAAAGGTCCATGTGGATATTCTTAAGCCTCCAGAAAGGAATGTTAAATCGTCCGTGTCAGATAAAGTTTCACACCATTCTGATAAATCTGATGGGTAGAGGGTAAAGATCTGGTACAGTTACCGTGTTAAGCCAGCGATAATCCACACATAGTCGCCAACTTTTGATATCGCTTTCGGAACTAAATTTAGGGACGAAGAGACGGATGATGCCAATTTTCTGCACAATCCTAAAAGTTTTTACATCGAACTTACGCTTAGCAATTTTGTGTTTTTTCGTAACTAATCGACTGGCACGTGAAAACAAGTAGTAATCTTTCTGTTATGTAGAACAGTAGGATTTATAGGAAACTCATAATTAGACTCCTACTTCAATGTAGGACAGCTACGAAGAATTTCTCTAATTTTAGAGTTTATGCTAGTGACTGAGGATGGATGCATAAAGCATCGTGGGTAAAATTTCCTCAAGGATCGTTAATAAGTCAATTAGTCTATAAAAATTCAGCAGTACCTCACCTGTATTATTTAAACAATTCAATTAAAATTTCTTATTAAGTTTCACTTCCGAACTTAATTCCAGAAACGAAGTTGACATTAAATTTCCAATAAAAGAGAATCAACAATATCTTCAGTTTCAAAAACTTAAAATTTTTATCATATTAAAACTTTTCTTTTAATAATTGAAATAAAAAAGATCAACCAAAACCGCAACAATTGATAAAACCATAAGCCCACAATTTCAGTTTAATATTCCTAAAACCTAAATAACCACTTTTCTTCTATAAAACATTTTCTAAATTAACTTAAGACACAAAATTTTTCAAATTGATTAAAAACTTATAATTTAAAATAAAAGTTCTATCAAAAAAACTTTTGTGAAAAGCACAAGTCAAAAGAATGTTAAAAATGGAATTTGTCATGGTGATTAAGAAAATATTTCTAAGATACCTAAAACTTAATTAAATTAATTTTGAAGCAAATATTTCTATTTTATTTGTTGATAATTTTATTCACACAATTTGTGCTTTGATTGAAGTAATGACATTTTTCTATAACCAAATTAATAAGTTTTAGTTATGATATAGTTACTAGGCAGTTGATGTAGTTTGGGGCAAAGTTGGTCGACAATCTTTAAAACTTTCTTTTGTTTGTTTCGTTTTATTTAACAGTTTTTTTTACACGGAAGATGAGATGACTGGTTTGAGTTACCTCACCATCTAGGATCAAATTTTATGCTGATTGTCGTGTTGTTCTTTTAAAATGTTATCAGTATTATCGTACTTTTTAATTTATTGTAACGGCTGTTAAAATTTTCAATCGGTATTGAGATCGGTTAGTGTAAATTCACCCAAAAGTTCCTATATCCCCTTGAAAAATCTTAACCAATTTCTGATGACTTTTATGTTTTGATACTGTCAGGTGGTGCTAACATCTCAGTTGCTAGCCCAAATTGTTAATCGTGTGATATTTTTGACTTGATTTTCATTTTATTAGCGTCTTACAAGAGGTGTCCATCACTTTTCCACCAAAAATGCTCTTCATATTGAAACTTTTGATGGGCATTGAGATAATTTTTAAAATAAATCGCCGTAATAAATTCGCCTTAATTGAACTACCACTGGAAATAATTACCAGAAAAAAACGAAACTTTGAAACTCATGACCTTTAATAAATGAGCTGAAAAATTGGCATTCCTCGTTATTTTTTGTAAATACTGGTGAGGAATGTTCTTTGTATCTTTGAGTGTATGGTCTTCCTGTCGGACCATTGAAGCATTTATAACACGACATGCACTTTATTTTACACATATCAGTAAATTTCTTCCAATAATGAAATTTTTGGGATGCACTGTAATTGAAATTTTGGGAAATTTGTGAGATGATATTTATAAATATATTAAACCACCAAGTTTAATACACACAGAAACTAGACGAGAAAGAAGTTCAAAATAACTGATAATCGGTTCTTTCTATATGTTATTAGAAGTTAATAAACTAAGCACCTCTTTGTTGGCTAAAAACCATACTAGAAAAAAAGGACATACAATTAGCCCTAGCATTTTTTTGAAATAAAAAATATAGTGCTGGTGTTGCATTGAATACAATTCTAATCACATTTTATTCATATTAATAGTACCTAGTTGTACTTGAGGTATTGTTAAGGTGTTATATCCCCTCGATTTGTGACGAAGAAAATTTCTTATTTGCTAATGTGAATATCTATCAATTAACACTATTTGGGTACATTTGACAACACCGCTTATTATTTTGAATGAAATGTGCATTAATCAATTAGAGTGACCATCTCAAGTAGCTTGCCTCATGCCTATGTCCGTTTAACTTTCACAGCATGAGACTCTTAATTTATGGGTTTGGTTTTAACATTCCGTCTATTCTCTTTTCTTCCTTATGTTCCCAAGAAGAATATAGTCAGCGGCTTTCTCCTTCCGTTGTGTCCTGTAACGGTCGATACCAAATGCATTAAACGTTGTTCTGTTTTTAAACGTCTATTATTACTATTTGGTTATTATTACTATTTGTTTATTCCAAGTCTAAACGTAATAATTTAATTACATTAAAATGAATACACTTTTTTGATTGGTCATTAATTAAGTAAAACGTAATGAATAACATAACAAAATAAAATCGCACAATTAAATTATAATTGACAAAATTTCGTATCAAAAACGTTCATTCCAAAACATTTGATTGTTTATAAAGATTGTCAACGAAAACGAAAATAATCACAAATAATACCCCAAAATTTTAATGAATTGTCAAACAACCGAAATTGAATAAAAAATTCAATTTCACCAATTTATATTTTCGTGGAAAGGAAAAAAAATAATCTTATACCGTTTGCAGTATTTTACTTCATTAATAATCTAAATCCTCTTCCAACTTTTCCTGTTTACAATCGAACGTATATATAAGACGAGCACCGATAACAACACAAACAATAAAATTCTTCAAAAATTCCATTAAATAAAAAAAAAAATATATAATCAATTTCTTTTGTAATTTTGTTTTTATTTTAATTTTCTGACAAAATTTCTATTTATAATATATTTTTTTTTGTTATTGTTTGTCGATCAACGGTGAAGAGAACAACAATACAAATAAGATTTTTCTGTACAGGCAAGACAGGTAGCTAGAAGGAAAAAATGTTTAATGATGAACATCTAGGAATGGTAAACGAAAAATCAAATGAAAATCTTATTAATTTTCACCAAAAATAATTTCCTATGTTGTTTTGTGTCATTGGCGTAAGCATTCGATTAAACGTCTTTGGGTGGGTCATTGTTTCCTTTTTTGGGAGGAAGAGAAAATTAAAATAGAATTTTTATTTATATTTAGTAAATTAAGTTTTAATGAAATTTAAAGAAATTTTTATTAGCTTTCACCATTTTCTTAAAATAAGAAAAATGCTTTTCTTTTTTGTTAACATCTGTTGAGGACAGGTGATGTTTTGAAACCAAATCGTGTTAGTGTATAAATTTTACTGTAATTCATTGAATTGAAAATTTGGAACATTTTCAGATGATGTCCAGAAGTTAGTCTACACATTTGTTATATAATATTTACAGACGGTTGGGTGCACCACTTTTCCCCTTTACAATCAAAATGTATTTTCTAATTAAACTTTCTCTTCATTTCCAAAGTTAATATTCATTAAGTATTTTTAATTGACTAATTACTATTGTTGTTGAGTTAGTTATTAAAATTTTTTTCTAGAACAAAAGTTAATTGTAAATAGTCGATGATGTGACCAACCCTCATTATTATTTTGTATTCTCTATAATTATCAACATATAATCGTAGTAACATGAACGGTAATTATCTACTATAATTATCGATATATAATTATATTAATAGTGGTGGGAATTCATAATTTATAAATTATGCATTATTTTGAAAAAAAAAATGATTGACGAATAGCAGTGTATTTTTGGTAAATTATAGTAATATATCGAAGAAACAGATTAATACAAAGTAGTCTCTGAGGTGCTATTTATATCGTTTATATTTAAAAAAAATTGAATCAGTGGAACTGATTAGAGAAAACAAACCTTATGCTTCTTCAACCCTTCTTCTTAAAAACATACGACAAATTAAGTTTTTCTTATGATTATCGATGCAGTACTCATTAATTAATTGGGTAGCTTCCATAAGTAGCTTGTCTTAGTAGATGTGTTCGGCTAGTTTCACATATAACAATTTGCAAAATATGCATGAAATGTGTACTAATTGTGCATGATACAAAATCCCCATGCACAAAATTCTGCATAACATATGTCATGTCACAAAACATCTTAGCTGTTTAGTGACTACAAAAATTATTATATTGTTTCAATATTTCTTGTTTGCCTTGATTCATGTTGGTTTGCTGATATTTAAATTTAGTGTTTTATAATAGTAAAAAAATTCTGGAAAATCAAAATTATTTTTTATATGTTTTTTGGGTTTGCTGAGATCATAAAAATTTTTATCGCTGGGAGTGACACTTTTCTCAATCTCGTTTTTTCCTTATCTCATCAGGAAAAACTTAGTTAGCGATCTTATTTAATAGTCTAGCCTTAAACCCAACACATATGCCCAAATCGTAATTAAATCAAAAGCTTAGATGGCACCAAATCTTAGGAAACTAATTATGTTTAAAGAGATATCTTTTGTACCGAAAAACATGTTGGGTTGTTTGTGATTGTTTTGTTTATTTCCATCTCCGCCTTTGGGGAGATTCCCATCTTCCTTGCCTTTGCTGGTAACTGTTGGCGTGGCCCTATTTCAACTCATATTGGCAATCAAAATAAAACACAAAAAGAACAAGTTGATTGATTCGTTGCGTTACACATTCTTTTTAGTTGAATGAATAAGAAACGCTGGGTCATGCAAGTAGTATGGAAGAGTGTGAGCTTTTGTGTAATATAATGAATTACAATTGTTCAATATTTATTTTTGCTGATTTTCGTGTCAATGAGTAATTTTTGTAGTATAATAATTTTTAGATCATATGGAACTGTGGCATTGAACGTAAGAGTGACTAAGGTATAAAAATAAGAAACAAAAGATGGAAATTCTAGCTATAAATTGGATTAAATTGTATGATCGATTAATATGTAAATTTAAATCAATGAAAAAACGTTATGAAAGTTTTTGTAATTTTGTGGTTATAAAAAAAATATATTAACAAATAATTAAAAAATGTGTAACACCCGACCTTGTCAGCCAAAGAGCACAGCTTTAAAATGATCGATGTATTATTTTGATTGCATCGTTACAGTTTGATCATATAATCGCTGTGCTCATTGACTGACCAGAACGATTGTTACAGTTGTTTTCATGTTTAATTGCCGCTTGGCCGCATGGCCCAATTTTTTGGATTTGGCGCAACCAAATATTTTCAACAAATTATATATTTTGCATTTGTTCTAAAGTAGCTAACTTAGCTTTAGCTTTACCTAAAACTAGTCCGAAAACTTCACAGGAAGCCTCTAAATTTGGTGCTAACACATATTTCTAAGAAATGCAATATTTTTTTAAATATATAACTTTCAGCTACACTTATTTTCAAATTGCTTTTTAAAAAAATAGCAGGAAACTATTTAGGTAAAACACATCTTTGACCACTATGAATGTTTTTCCATTTCACCTAATATATGTACATTGCCGTTAGTGAGTACTACCAAGTCAACAACACTTTCATGCGGTCAATTGAAATTTTATCTAAACGGTAGAGTTCTGCAGAAGAGAAAAATGCTTTCATTGACAGCAAGAGTTCAGTATTGTTTTCTGATAAGTAAAATATCTTATGTTTAGTTCTCTAATTACACTGTGCGACAAATGGTAGGGGTCAGTGATCCGCTGGAGTTTTGACTACCGGGCAAAGTTATATCGGTAAAAAAAAAGTTATACGTGTCACGGCGTTTCGCTGGGTCACGTCTAGGAATCGAGATATATCACGTTTTGGAGACATAACTTTAGAACGACTACTCTTATTTTACTGAAACATATTTAGAAAAATTAAAAATTACAATTCCTTTAATCTACTACTAGACTATTTCTTTACACAATCAACAGTTTCGCAGTTATTAATAAATTTATGAAGAAAAAAAATAATTTTTTGCCTAAAAATAAAAAAATTGTATTTTAAAAAATCATGAAAAATTCAGGACGGGAAAAAGTGTCAAGTCTTATTACTTTGACGTAAAGTCACATAATCTTTGCACAAAACGAGATATAGATCATGAAAATCAATGAACGGATTTCGCTTTTATTCACAATTAAGTGAAGGTATCTCATTTTGACAAGAATATTGATTTTTCAAGGAAATTTTTTTTTAATATTTTTACTGGAATAAACTCCAAAATTTATTGTTTTAAATGTATTTGGACATGTGTCTATGTGTCTTTGTGTATTAATTTTATTTTTTTTTACTTTTTTATTTATTATTTTCTATTTTTTATTTTTTTTTATTTTTTATTTATTTATTTTGTTATTTTATTATTTTATTATTGTTTTATTGTTTTATTTTATTATTTTTAGTATAATTTTATTTTATATATTTATTATAATTTATTATATTTTATTATATTTTATTATATTATTATTATTATTTATTATTATTATTCAGAAGTTTATAAGGTGTGGTATATAATTACGCACAAGAAGAATTGTAAAAGAAATAAAAATAAAACATTAGTTTTGTACACACTAAATAGTATTTTTACATGGTTTTTATTTATCTATTTTATTTTATTATTTTATTTTATTATTTTTTGTATAATTTTATTTTATATTTTTATGTTTTTATTATATTTCATTATATTTTATTTTATTATTATTATTTATTATTATTATTATTATTGTTTATTATTATTATTATTTATGATTATTATTTATTATTATTTATTACTATTATTATTATTATTTATTATTATTATTCGTTATTCATTATTTGTTATTATTATTTATTATTTATTATTATTTTTGTTTATTTATTATTTATTTATTATTTTTTTATTATTTACGCATAATTTATTTATTATTTATTTTATTTATTTATTAAATTTTTTTATTTTAATTTTCATATTTTTATTATATTTTGATTTTATTATTTTTTATTATTTTTTTATTTTACTTTATTATTTTTATTTCATTTATTTATTTATTTTATTTTTTTTGTATTTCTTATTTATTTAATTTTAATTTTTTTATTTTTTCGTTACTTTTTCAGTATAGTATATCAGTAAAGGAATTGTAATTCTTAATTTCTGAATTCGTTTCAGCAAAATCGGACTAGTCGTTCTCGAATTATGTCAAACAAAAACCCCAAGCGTAATTTCTCCTATATGATACTTACTAACTTCAAATCGATATATCTCGATTCCCAGACGTGACCCAGCGAAACGCCGGGACACGCACAACTTTTTTTTTACCGATATAACTTTTTCCCGGTAGTCAGAACACCAGCGGATTTTGGCTGTCGCACAGTGTTATTGTTTGATACAGCAGTTTGATGGTCTTGTGTTACGTTGATCTGCATATATAGTTAATAATTTGCAGTTATCACAGTCTAAGCAGACTTTAGTTATGAAAAGCTGTAATTTCGTCAATGTAACAGAAAACATGTTAGCTGTTGGTTTTTCATGTTTCGTTGATCCAACTCTGAATCTCTCGTAGCTGGATTTGAACAAGGCAATATCAGCATCGTCAGCAGCATTGTGAACTCCATTTGTCTATAGGACTGGATTTGTCCAGATTCATTTACAAGATGTAAATTAATGGCTTAAGTTTGGAGAAAAGGTTAAAGCTAAGCCATCCAAAAAGGTATCTGAAATGTTTGATGAAGTGAACGATCATAAGCACTGTAGTTTGTTGTATTTTGATCAATTGTTGAACTATAGCGCTAACTGTTTTGTCAAAAACGTTGACTATAATAACTGCACAACTAGTACTAGAGAGAAGGAGAGAGAGAAGGATGAACGAGAATTATTGTATCGCTGAGCTATATGCAAAAACCTTAATGGAGAATTTCAACCAAATTTCCAATCAATCTGGGTTGTCCAGTAGTAATAATAGTATGGCACCTCGTGTTTCAATTTAGTTTTTTAATGTTTCAATCCAATAGATGTAAAAATGCCTCCTCAATAAATGTAAAAAAATATTTTACTTAGCATCAATTACTCCACATTTATAAGTCCTATATCCGTTCCTGTACGGAGTATTGTTGTCAAGTTTGGGGCCCTGCATCTGTAACTATCCTAGCTCTTTTGGACTCTTCAAAAGCGTGCTATACGAATCGTTGGTGATCGAAATTTAACACTAGATCTTGATTCTCTACAATATCGTCGCACTGTTGCTGATCTCGTTGTTTTTTATAAATATCGTCACCAGCAGTGCTCGGATGAAATCAGGTCCATAATGCCTCAGACATATGTTTTTCCCGTTTTACTCGTCAATCGGTTTGTGCGGGCGGTCGAACTGTCGAGATAACTCACTGTCTTAGTAATAGATTGCAAAGGGATTTCTTTGTGCGTACATCGTACAAATGGAATGCTTCGCCCGAATCAATAGTCTCGAGTGCCTTCAATCCACAAAGATTTGAAAAAAACGTCCACTTATACCTCAAGACGCATGTTGTTTTGAGACTTGAGTCTTAAAAGGTATCTATGTGTTGTTGTGACACATTTTGTAATTCCTACTACACAACACTTTTTATTAAAAAAAGAGTCGACGATGTAGTAGAGGTAACTGTGATTAGGGTCAGTGGAGATGGTTTGGATAGTCGAGTTGTTAGATAAACTGACCAAAACCATAAACGATCAGGTTTCTTTTCAAAAATGTGACGGTTCCTTTCTTGGATCATTAATTTGATCCTAGAATGGCAACTTATCGCATCTAATCTTGAATACAATCAAAACTTTCAAAATTTTATTTTACTTAGTATGAATCTAACCACACCTAACCCCACAAAATTTGTTTCAAAATTATCAACCCAAAACTTATTCCTACAATCTATTAAATTTAACGAAAATATTCAAAATAGATATGATAAATAACAAAGTATAATGATAATGATATCATCAAGACAACAACCCCACAACCCAGATGTAATAATTTATTTTATTATGATTGTCTTTCCTTTGTTATTAGCATTTTCTTCTGAACTTATTTAATTCAATCAAACACCCACCCTACCCACATAATAATATAATTTTTTTATTATTATTATTATCTCAATTATTTCTTATTAACTCTTTTTTCTCTTTCAAATTTTCTTTGCCACTTTTTTAACATTATGTCTTTTGAATTATGAAATTTATATGGCAATCTATGAACGAAGAATTCCTTGATATATACAAAAATGTGGTGTAAATTTTTTAAAGAGGGTAGTGTTTTGATGGCATGACATAGTAATATTATGATACAAAAAATGATGGTATGTTGGTTTTATTCTTGTATCATGATATTACTTTTAAAAACTCTTTAGATTTTATTAAAGTTTTTAGTTTCTTAAGGTAAATATATCTTCAACAACACTAACTGTAAAAAATACATTCGCATTGTATATACTATTTGTATGAAATTTGGTACTGTTGGGAATTGAAAGCCTTTGACAAACCTTACATGTGCAACCCTGAAAAGAATGGATAACTAGAGATATCTCAAAAGCTTTTGGAATCAAAAAGCCATAGGCTAACCTTTTGCCTATTGCAGTAGGGGGTCTACTAGGGACCAGCTAATATTTACCAGTAGTTTGGGCACGCAACACTTCCTTCATCTCTTGCTAGATCATGCGGGCGTAAATCATTGCGACCAACCTCCTTACAAGAAAGTTTACATATAAACTATTTTAAATTCAATTATCTACGTTTAATTTATAATCTATAATAATTACTTCGCGTGCCATAAACACCACAGATGTTCATTCAAGGGTGTTTGTTGTGCATTAACATGTCTTAAATTGCTAAACATATCAAATCATTTCTATTTTTTATCATTTTTTTATGATTTAACAAAAAACTATCTTAAAACTATTCTTATTTTAAAAAAACGCCTTTATTGAATTTTTATTTTTCCTTCGCAAAAATACCTCGACTTCAGCCCAAAATTCAAATCCAACTCATTTATTTTATATGTAATGCATAATTTGATTTGATTGTCCATGTAGGTTTTTTATTTCTTGTATGTGTTCGTTAAATCTTGTTTTGAAATCTTTTCCCGTTTGGCCTATGTAAAATTTGGTGCAAGCGTCACAAGTTAATTTGTATACTCCAGTTTCGTTTGGATGTTTTTGTTTTCTTTCCAGTTTCTGTTGTATTCTATTTTTTGTTTTAAATGCAATTGTGTATCCGTATTGTTTAAATGTTGTTGTTATTATTTTGCTGTGTTCTGTATTCTGTAACTCATTTATTTCAACGAAATAATAATTTATCGAAAGTAAACAAAGTACCGTAAAGAGTTTATCACAATAAAATATCAAAGAAAAATTTGCATTTTTTTTAGTTGGATCTTTGGTCTCGATCAACGCCAGTGTAAATAAAAATATGTACTACATAAGTACTACAGTGGAAATAACAAATTACTATTTGTTTATGGAAGATCGAATGACATAAAACAATTAAACATAGAACATTGTGTGGAGGGAAGTTTTGTATTTTATAAGAAATTAAAGCTAACGAATATGAAAATTGTTTAGATAAGCATATTGCATTGAATTTTACTTGACAACTGTGCTTAATTCCAGTTCTATGAAACGATGAAAAATTCTTCAGTTTCACGCACGAGTTGCATTTAGGTGATGTGGTTGAAAATAAGATAAAGCTAATGATGGAAAATGCTATGCATTTACATAACGTGGTCTTGACCATTACAGGACAGGACGAAAGAAAGAGGCCTCTACATTCATCCATTACAGGAGTAAATTACAGGAGTAAATGTTAGTGAGTAGAGTGTTAAATCCAAACTCGCGATAAAGAGTTTCATTCTCTACCGAAAGAACTCGCCGGGCCAAACGAAATACTACTAGCAGCAAAAAAAATAATGTCAAACATAAGTAGCAAAACAAATTTTATTTGAAACCAACACATGAGGAGCTAAAAAGTTACACAGTTACAAAAATCTAAGTAATAAACTTGAGGAGGAAAAAAGAAAACCATTTGTATAGACAACAGTACAATAATCGAGATGATTCCTAACAACTACAAAATTGAAAGTCAAAACCAGAACTACAGCAAAAAACTTACTTACTTTACTTACGCAATTTGCCATCGGCCTACATACATCTACATCTACATCTACGACCTTCGAACTACATCTACCTACAAAACTGAACCTTAAAAATATTTAAAAGCTCAACAACCTAAGTTTAATAAACAAAGAGGGGTGTGGAAAGTGTTTCGGTGAAATCAATGGATGACCAGAGGACAGAGGTGGTCTAACTATGGCTCAGGTCACCAAGGGCTAGAATTTTTCTGTTTCGTATGTGTTCTTCTTATCTTCCAACAGTTTCCGTTCTACCGAATAAAATTTTCTAAGTCCATGAAAGTTAAATTACTTCTGCGTAATAAATGGTTGTCCTTACTTCATTGAGAACCTGTGAACGTGGTGAAATAACCATGGTGAAAGGGTAAACCATCAAGGGTCAACAAAGTCGGTGCTATGTCACTTTGCCACCTCCGACTCTCTCGCTGCAGCAGTGAAGAGTTTCAACTAAGGTAAGCCTACTTTAGAATTCATCTGAAGGGCATCCTACCTTTGATATTATTAATTATACACACTAAAAAAATCAAACACAAATGTTATCTGTGTGTTAACGACTTATACATTTTTCTTCCAACCCCCGAACAACAACTAACTCCAAAAAATATATAAAGCACAAAAGTTGAGTACCCATCAAATACTAACAAGGATGTTGCCTGCCACGCACAGAACAAAACCTAAAAAACTCAAAGAACAAGAGCTAAAACTCGGGACTTACCCCCACAGAATAAAGGACATGCTTTCCAAGGTTCAGGACTTGCCCTTCACCCACAGAACAAAAATAACTAAAATAAACTCAATGGTTGCCTTTGTATATCGCCTGAAGAAAAACATACAAACATAAACAAAACAAAAGAAACCCAAACAAAAATAAAATAAAAAACAAACAAAATCCAAATCTCAAAAAAAATTTAAAATAATAAAAATTTTCCAAATATCTTAACCAAAACATTAAAAAAAAAACAAAAATTAGCACAACTCAAAATTTCAAAAAAAATTTCACATACAAAAAATCAAACAAAAACATTTTTAAAATTTCAAACACAAATTAACAATGCAGCACAAATTTTACACAGGCTGATGGCCAAGGTAATGTTAAGATGCCACAATGACTCAAAATGGTGGCTCAAAATGGTGTCTAATAAAAGTATTCGGGAAACTAAGAAACCAAAAGAGGGTATCACCAGCGTTGACTTGGTTGCGGAAAAAGATTGACAAATCAGTTGTCATACAATGACAAAGTGTGCTGAGCGTATACCATAAGATCGTTCTCGATATCGTGAGTGAACGACATTTGTACACTATTCCGATCTGACTGCGTATTTTATTATATTGACTTTAACTTTTGTTGGTGGTAAAATATACCATAAGAGATATTATAACACTGCCCGTCTATAAGTCGGTAAGTCCAGAACAGTCCAGCTTTTCAATGATACACTTTGCCAAAACAACTTTGCACCAAGGAAAAAACCGTTAGACCCGTTTGACGTGCGTCAACTGAGGTCGTCAGGAGGATCCGAGAAAGTAAAAAAACACGATTTAAATTCAAACTGATTCTGCCTGTTTATTGTTCAAAGAAATTTTTATACAATTTTTTGATTTAAATTTCAATTTACATAATCCCCACTTAAATCAATCGATATATTTTATTTTAAAATGATTATGTAAAAAAAATGCAATTATAACAAAATGTACATATAATATATTTCAGTTTAATTATTTAATATTTGCCCCGCAATAAAATGCGAATCATCAAAAGTATTTACCTTTTTTATTTAAAATTATTTAAAACTAATTCCAATGTTTTGAAACATAATATATGATGACATACTTTGAATAATATATAGTTCATAAAACTTCGCTTGCTTATAATTGTAAACATATGAAATATTGTCTACTTATTTATTATTGTTTTGTTTTGATAAAAGAAATTTCGTCATGGGAATTTCTTTATGATATATTTATATAGGTTTTAATTTGGATTGGTTAGTGAGTAGACGTAGTAGTATCTCTTCAAAAGAACCTTTCAACAGAGAAAGTTCAACAACAAAAACTTCGGATTGAATGAATTGAAAGTTAGAAGTTGGTAGCTAGACGCCGAGTAGTCGAATTGGTTTTAAATTATAAAACAAGTTTTTCTTACAATTCACTTCTCCCTTTTTAAAATGATATTCTAAAATTAAAAAAAAATTTTTTTAAAAGTTTTTGAAAAAAATTAAAAATTACTCACAATTTTGAAAAATCCCAAAATATAACAAGGTTTCCAAATTTCCAAAAATTCAAAAAACCTAATTCAAAATTATAACATAGATTGACTATTTTGCAAGACTGTGTCGATATTCGCCCAAAAAAAAATTGAGAAATGTCTAAAAGGAACTTTTGGATGTAATGAAATAATAATTAGACGATTACTATATATAGTCATAAATCGAAAAAGATTAAGCAATCCTCATTTTCCATTCAAAACGAAAATTACCAATAAATGTGCTGCCATTCCTAAAATTCCAAAAATTATGATAAAATGAAAAATGCCAACTTTTTTCAAAATTCCAAAAAAATTTTTAAATATTATAATAAAATCATCAAATATTCTAAAATTATTCCAAAAATTAAAACTTTTATCAAAATTCCAAAAAAACTGTAAATATTATAAAAAAAATTAGAAATTCAAATTTTTTCCAAAACTCCAAAAATTATAATAAAATCATGAATTCCATCTTTCTCCAAAACTCTAAAAATATTCCAGGAATTAATCAAAAATCAAAGATTGAAATTTCAAAATTCCAAAAAAAAATTACAATTACAATTTTTTCTAAAAACGATTAAACTTTTAATCTGCAACTACTTGATATTTTCCAACTGTTCCTATAAGCTAGGAGAAGTTGAAACTGGATATAACCATATTCCATTTGTACATTTCAGATCAAACAAACAAATAATTAATTTTATTTTTTCAAAACAATTAGGTAAACAAACAAATAAAAATCATATGACATACTTGACGGTATTTTTTCTAGCTCCTGGCCTCGCATAACGATGCCTACCATCCAGATTTCTCCACATTTAATGTACTCCTAATCACTAAAAACAAACAATTTTTAAGAAAAAAACATGCAAATTTTCGTGTTTTGAGACGTTTCATGATTTTTTCACACACTTCCGTTACAGCTATCGAGCACATTTGCCTTTCGGCTCTTTCCATTAAGTTAACCTATTTTTAGACAATTTAGAAATTTTTAAATCGCTCCAGCGGCTTTCTAGGTTTAATCGGTTGTTACGGCCAGCAGGCAAACATGCGGACATTTTTTTTTTGCTTTTTTAGAACTTTTAGAGCCTAAAACGTCGAGAAATGCCAAAAAAATGGGTGTAAAGTTTAAGTTTTTGCTCGAAATTGTAATACTAAGGTTTTTCAGGCCGAAGTAATGTGAATATAGTAATTAGAAATTGGTCTAGCGCTGCTGATGCCAATCAATTACAGCAATTACCATCAAACATTATATCGTGCTAATTTCTAATTAGTTTGAATAAAAATATTTAAATATTTAATAATGTGAAATTCGTTTTTTGGAAAATCGTTACTGTTACCGTTTAATGTTATGCAATACAAAATTCACAATATTGTGATTGTTCGAGAATAGGGCCCCAGATTAAAGACAAAATCAAAAGGAAGTTCGATTGTTTTCGTAATAACACAAAATTAAATTTAAAAAAAAGAAAAAGATTGTGCTAAGATATTTAAAATTATAAAAGGAAAATAGAAATCATTTTCTAACTATTTTGGTGCGATATTAATAATGATTAGGCGGAACTGCAGCTATATTAGGCTTTAGCTAATTTGTTGAAGATAATTTTTATTAAATAAAATTCCCAAATTTTTGATGAAATAAATTTCCTTTTGATAATATAAATTTATTTAAAAAATCACAATTTAAGCTTTAATTATAATTTTAATTTGATGTTGACACTGCGAAACTCAAAAATAGAAAAGGAAAATTTTTGCAAATCATTTCTAAATTCCTAAATTCAATCATTCCCATAATTCCAGGTTTAAACAATAAAATTTTAACTAATTCTAAATTATTAATTTGTACAATGCTACCTACAGTTTTACATTTGATCTACAATTATGGTACAAGCAAATGACAAATATAAAATGACAATTGACAAGTGAAAATACTTTGAAATGTTGAAATTACTAAATTTTATAAGTACAACTTCTTCGTGTTAATTTTAAAGTATTATAATTTTTTTCTTTTTTTTTCTTTTAAGTAGAATCTTCTGGGTTGCGTATTCATTCCGCCGACCTTGAAACATCTGTTTCAAATATAGGTATTCGAATGACCTTGTGAAAAGGACGTTTGATGATTCCCGACTTGGTTTGGATTGTAACCACTGGATCCAAACCATCTTTACCAGGGTGTGTAACTACTATTCTGCCGAGCAGCCATTTACTTGCAGGTAAGTTTTCTTCCTTGATGATTACAATATCATTTTGTTTTATATTATTCTCCTTAAAAAGCCATTTATTTCTTTTCTGTAATGTAGTCACATATTCATCATGCCACTGTTTCCAAAAATGCTGTGCAATTTGTTGCACTAGTTGCCATCCTGATAAATTATTTTCTTTAAGATGTTGAAGATTTTGCTCGGGAAGATACATATTTTGATGTTCAATGAGAAAGTGTGGAGTGAGCACATCAATATCATCTGATGACGTTGGAACAATAGGACGAGTGTTCGGAATTGCCTCAATTTTAGTTAATAGTGTGGACATCTCTTCGTAGGTCAGTATATTAACTCCAATAATTCGTTTAAGGTGATATTTTGTAGATTTTACAGCTGCCTCACAGAGACCACCCATTTATGGAGCTGCAGACGGATTAAAATTCCAATTGATTTTGTCCTTTAAAAGAAATTCAGAGATTAGATTATAATTTTTCTTTAAGAAATGGAATAGATCCGTTAACTTTCGTTCAGCTCCAATGAAATTTGAACCATTATCACTAAATATCTCAGTGCATAGTCCTCGTCGTGCTGTGAATCTCTGCAGAGCACCAAAAAATGATTCGGTAGTCAAGTTATTGACTAATTCAATATAGACCGCCTTTGTACTACAGCATACAACAAAAGCAATGTATGCCTTATGAACTGGTCTTCCTCGACCTTTTTGCATACGAATAGATATCGGTCCCGCATAATCTATTCCAGTTTTCATAAATGGGCGCTCATATGTCACTCTAGCCTTCGGTAAATCACTCATCATTTTTGTTTCTGTTTTCTGTTGATGACGGACACAAATGACACATTCACGAACTGTTTTTCTAATTATATCCTTGCCACGGATAATCCAATAATTTTGTTTTAAAATGTTCATCAGCAAAGATGTGCCAGTATGCAAGTTCTTTTGGTGTTCTTCAGTTACTAATCTTTTTGTAAACTTGTGTGATGGTAGTAATATAATCGGATGCTTGACTTCGAAAAGAGCAGGAGAATTTTCGATTCGACCCCCAACCCGTATGATACCGTTTTCATCCAAGAACGGACTTAAGGATTTGATTCGAGTGTATGATGGCAAGTCAGACTTGTTTTGAAGATGATTAAACTCGTCTCGAAATTCGTCTTCTTGAACCTAATGAATCAATGAGTTTAGTGAGGTTTCTTGCTCAATTGTTGTTAAACCACCTGCTTTCTTAGGTATATTTATTATACAGCAACGGCAATTGTGGATAAACCGTGTCGACCATGAAATGACTGAAATTAATTTTGAAAAAGAAGAAATTTTAGTAATGAGTCTTTCGTAGATGTTAGAAAGCTGTTCTGATATTAATAATTTAAAGACAAGTGCAGAATCAGTTTTCCTTTCTATGCTGATGGCATTATCTTCTTCATTATTTAATATTTCATTACCGGTTGTTTTAATCGGCCAATTTGATTTATTTTCAGTTAAACATGACGGACCATTCCACCATAGCGAATTATGAATCAATTCTGACGGACACCCTCGCGAGGCACAATCAGCGGGATTGTCCTTGGAACGCACGTGTAGCCATTTTGCACTTGATTTAGCACTATGTATTTGTGAAACACGATTTGCAACAAATGTTTTCCATTGACGTGGAGATTGTGATAACCAATTAAGCACAATTGTAGAGTCTGTCCAAGCATAAACTTGAATGTTTTCCAATTTCATCTCTACAATTGTTGAATTCAGTAATTTCGATAATAAACCTGCTCCGCAAAGCTCAAGTCTAGGAATAGAAATTTGTTTTATTGGCTAAACCTTCGTTTTTGAGGTATTTAACTTGACAATTACCGTTCCATCAGTTAGCTCAGTTCTTGCATAGATAACTGCTGCATAGGCCATCTCCGAAGCGTCCGAAAACCCGTAAAATTCAGTAACGTCCCTGTGACCTAGCCATCTTGGAATTTTTAGGTGTTGTAGGAGGGGAATTTCATTGCTCAGATTTGTCCATCTGCTTATGACGTTCTCTGGTAAACCTTCATCCCAACCAAGCTTGAGGAGCCACAACTGCTGAAAAAATATTTTTATTAGGATTATACTTGGAGAAAGCCAACCCAAAGGATCGAAAATTCTGGATGACTCCGATAAGATGCCCCTCTTAGCTAGCGTGGGATCTGCATTCAAATTAATTTGAAATGAAAAATAATCCGTATTTGGATTCCATTGTAATCCCAAAACCTTTACAGTAGAATCTTCTGAAAATACAAAGTTATCAATTATTTTGTTGTCATCCGAAACCAAGTTTAGCATTGTTTGATTATTTGATAACCATATTCTTAGATTGAACCCAGCCTTTGCGAGCACCCTTGTAATATTGACTTGTATGTCCAAAGATTCAGTTTCTATCTCTGCGCCCGACAGAAGATCATCTATATAAAAATCGGCATCTATAATTCTGGATATAGTGGGTAAGGTTTTTTCTATATCCGATACTATTTGTTTTAACACTCTTGTTGCCAAGAATGGAGCGCATGATGTACCGATGTGACTGTTGTCAGACGATAATGTTTTATTTCCATTGTGGGATCTTCTCGCCAAACAATTCTTTGATAGTCTACATCCTTTTCGTCAATTAGAATTTGACGATACATTTTTTCAATATCGGCTGAAAATGCTATTTTATGCATTCTAAATCATAATAATATAGACAAAAGACTGAACTGAATTGTTGGTCCGACCATTAATTTATCATTTCATGATAGACCCGATTGAGAAGATGCTGAAGCATCAAAAACTATTCTCAATTTGGTCGTCGAACTTGAGCTTTTAATCACACCATGATGTGGTAAATAAAATGAATTTTTGCTACTAACCTCGATTTAATTCTTGGGATTGAGCTCCATGTGGTGCAATGATTCATATTCCCTCATGAAGGTAGTGTACTCTTTCTGAAATGTTGAGTCTCTGTAAAATCTTCGCTCAAGCGATCTCAGACGTGCAATCGCTGAAAGGTGTGAATTTCCTAATTCTATGTCAGACTCTTTAATAGGAAGTCTTACAATGTATCTTCCGTCTGGCTGTAGATAATAATTTTCCACAAAATGGTTTTCACACATATTTTCCTCATTTGTGAAGTTTGATTCTTCTTTGATTTCCTCTAATTCCCAAAATCTACGTAATGATCGGTCAATATCGATTTCAGTGTGTAGATTAACTATGGAATGAAATTAACTTAATATGCTCAAGACCATCTTGAATTTTAAATTCCCCAGCTATTTACCATCCAAAAATAGTATCTTGAGCTATTGGATTATTGGGTCCGCTAGAATTACTTGCATTATTTAAAATCTTAAGGAACTGATCTGCACCGATAAATAGATCAATTGGACCTGGTTTATTATATTCAGGATCTGCCAATTCCAAGTTCTCTATATTTTTTAAATCTATTCTACGGATTTCCACCGATGGAAGATTTGAAGTGATCCGTGAAAGAATTAAAGCCTTGAACTTGAGTGTATTGTTGTGATTGAGTCTGGATGCAACAACGATTTCTGTTAACCCGTGAGATATTGCTGCTTTGCTTGATGATAATCCAGAAACTGCTACTCTGGCGTTACTTCGATTCAACTGCAGACGTTGAGCACAGGATTCTGTAATAAAGGACATTTGAGATCCTGAATCCAAAAGTGCTCGACACTGCTGAAGATCCCCTGATGAGTTCATCACTAGTACACTGGCAGTTAGTAATAAAGTATGTGTTATTAAAGGAGAATTAGTTTTTGGAGTTCTATTTGCGTTTGCATTAATGTGATATGAATCTATTGACTTGCTGTGATTTTGTTTGGTTGTACTGGAACTGGGCACATCTGGTTCTTCTAGATGCAATAACGGATGATGTCGTTTAGAGCACTTATTACATTTTCCCTTTGCATGGCACTTGAAAACTGGATGACCTTTACTTAAGCAGTTATAACAGCATAAGATATTTTTGATGTGCTTTCTGCGATCTACTACTTGCATGTCCAGGAACTTAGAACATTCTGATAGATGATGATGTTCACCTTGACATATGGTACAAGCATTTTCGGAGCTTAAGTGCATGCTTCTCAAATTTGGATTAATCCTTTTAACCGGTTTTGAAGAATATGGCACCTTGAAACCCTCAGCTGCGTCTACTCTTTGATTTAAAAAGGTAGTAAAATCAATCCATGTAGGACACTCGATTTCAATAATGAAATTAGCCCACATTTGTTGGTTTTCATTATTTAACTTATTCACCGTTAGATAGATGAGCCAGGGATCTCGTGCTTCATATAGATGACCTAGAGCCTTCAATTCACGAACTACCTCATCGCACGTATCTGTTAGTTTACGCAATGATGACGGATGAGAATTTCGTATGTTAGGTTGATCAACAAATGTTTGTATAAATGAATTAACAATATGTTTCTTCTTGTTGAATCGTTTACATAGGCGTTGAAAAGCTTCATAATAGTTAGCTTCAGTAATTGCTATATGCTTTAATAAATTACTGGCTTCACCCTTCAAACAACCCTTCAAGTATTGAAATTTTTGAGCCGGTGACAATGAAACATTCTCGTGTATAGTTTTTGTGAAGAAATCGTAAAATGATTGCCATTCTTTGTAATCTCCATCAAAACATGGTATGTTCATTCTTGGTAATTTTAAATCAGATACCGGTTGAATACCCGAGGTATTTAAGGTATCATTTCCACCAAATGTCACATTATCAGCTACAAAGCTCTTTTGTCGCATAACGGTATTTAATTCAGTGAGAGCATGATAATAATGTAAATGTAAATTCCTCCAGAAGCTTTTGCGAATGTTCTATGCGTGTTTTTAAAGCTTCAACTGTTTTAGGCTTATCAGGATCCTCAGTATCAATGAATGACGATACGAGTCCTCTGACCTTTGATCGAATTGCGTTTCTTTAATAATACGTTCAACGATAACTTTTCCATTTTAACGAATGTTAATATAAATATCAATATATTTCAAATGCTTTATAAATACCAAATTCACTTTTATCTCTATTGTAACACTGAAATAACTCTTTATCACTAAGTTGTTGATAAAACACTATTTAATAATCCCGCTTCAAAGTTAACAATTCAAACAAATTAAATATATAATTAACAAATAAAATTTAAATTAAAACACCATAATAATCAGTTTAACTGTTTTTATTTTAGATCGAAAGGCTACTCAAATCGAAAAATACGATAAAAAAATTATACTTATCGACCGTGTGAATATGGCGTCCCTTGGCGTCCTTTTTCAAATTTTCTTCAAGATAACCAAAATGCTGACAGGAATCCGGCTCGAAGGACCAATGATTAGGTGGAACTGCAGCTATATTAGGCTTTAGCTAATTTGTTGAAGATAATTTTTATTAAATAAAATTACAAATTTTTGATGAAATGGATTTACTTTTGATAATATAAATTTATTTAAAAAATCACAATTTAAGCTTTAGTTATAATTTTAATTTGATGTTAACACTGTGAAACTCAAAAATAGAAAAGGAAAATTTTTGCAAATCACTTCTAAATTCAATCATTCCCATAATTCCAGGTTTAAACAATAAAATTTTAACTAATTCTCAGCTACCTCTACCTTTCGATAGAAAAATTATTAATTTGTACAATGCTACCTACAGTTTTACATTTGATCTACAATTATGGTACAAGCAAATGACAAATATAAAATGACAATTGACAAGTGAAAATACTTTGAAATGTTGAAATTACTAAATTTTATAAGTACAACTTCTTCGTGTTAATTTTAAAGTATTATAATTTGTTTTCTTTTTTTTTCTTTTAAGTAGAATCTTCTGGGTTGCGTATTCAAATGATACTGTTAAACAGACGGACTATTAATTAAACTGGTTGGCGTCTTCACTCACGTAACACTTAAAAACTAAACTAATTAATTTCAATTTATTTAGTTAACTTCAATGAAATTACTCTAATTTTGTATCAATAACTTCCAAGAAAATATTTAAATTATATAAGCCAATTTGTAATTGATCTTTATTCTAAAGTTTCAAAACAAAACATCTTAAGTCTTAATTAAACAAAAAAGGGTTAAGTCTGTTTACCCTAATTTCCCAGAATCAAATAATTTTTCTTAACTCTTCCCCTGTATAAATATATATTGATTTAATTTTCATTAATTAAATCTGTGAAAGCATTTCAAACGTCGTTTTATTATTTATCAATTATATTAACATAAAGTCAAATAATGAAATAATTAAAATAAAATTAAATAACTTTGATTAAATGAAATATTTATTAAATGTTGAGTGAACTGGAGCTCAGATATCCTAGTCCTTTTTGGTTTATTAAGAGTGACATGGTGTTAAAATTAAACGTTGGGAGAGAAGGGAACAAATCAAACTGATTTGTGTATATTGTTCACTTTTGACTTTCTTATTTATTTTACGGTTTGGTATTTGTTTTCATATATTGACTCTACAAAACAACTTGAATAAACAAATCGTAATAAAATGTGCCCAAAGGATATTTTTCAAATATGGAAATTTCAGATGTTATTTAGATATCATTGGATTTCTCAAGTTTTTACCTTTTTTTGGTAGAAAAAATATAAATAGAAAATACTTTTCAAATGTCGAAATGAGTTTCTTATATTTATCACTTTATTGATTTTCTTTCCATTTAATCATTTTTCACGTTTCGTTTAAATTATATTTTTTTTATATTATGAAGAATTTGAATCAGTAAAGGATTGTTTTGGTTTCAAAATTGAAAATATTTATGGTTTGTTTTTGTGAAAATAATTAGCAGCAAAATCTTAAGGGTAAAGGGGTTAAAGGACCGAATTTATGTCCATCTGTATTACTAATACAGTATTACTAATTATTATGAAGAAAAAGGAAATTTCGTGTAAAGCTATTTTCCCGCATTTTAAATTAAATTTGGATTATGAATAAAATAAGTGACAAAATTTGTTTCCCGAAGTTGAGTTCCAATACTCGATTATTGGCGCTTAACGCAATTGAAATTTCAATTGATTGTCTGATTGCACTATTTTTTGGCTTTCTAGCACACAAAGATTATGATGTTTGACTGGTCGTTTTTTAATTGTTATGTGTGTTGCAGATATTTCGGGATGTTAAATTGTTTCCAATGGTATTGTAAATAAATGGATACCACTTGGGGGATTTCATCCTGCTTGGGGTCAGATCACCCTGTCTATATTCCATCAAATGGCAGTAGCTAATAGTACCACTTGATGTAAACGACTTAAATATGTCCCAACGAAAATTGACATGTAGAGTAGATAAAGCTCAAGCATCTGGTTCAGGGACAGATCTCTTCGTATTTTTAAATAATGGACCACAGAGTTGACATCATCAAGAACCGCGCTTTAGTTATACAGGTGAAGTAAACTTGTAAGATAAGTTAGGTATAGATGAGTTTGAGACAGTTGAGGAGAGTTCATAAACCAGTTTTAAATGTTTGGTCCCACAAGTTTGGCTTTGAGACTATCAGTCTCAAGCTGAAAAGACAAGCAACAAGTCCATCATAATAACACAAAATACACAACAATAGAATAGAGTTGGATCCCCAGTACTGGTGATTGCCGAGTGTTCGATCTCCTTGTCAATTCAGAAGCTTCAAGTGAGTGAACAGTCGGATCTAGATACGCTCCAAAGAAACAAAATCAACTCTATATCATCCTTAATGGTCTTCAAAAAGGCAGCTCAAATATTACAAGCTAGTAGTTACAAGAAGAAAAAACTTGAAACGTTTACCGTTTACCGTAAACAATTTACCATAAAAGTAAGTCTAATGCCATCGTCCTCGAAAGCAAGGATTGAAGAAACCACTTAAAATATTCTAGGTCAAGCTGTGAGTAAAGCGCGATTCACATGAGGCAACTACAGATCGATTCCATGAAGCAAAAAATACTTCCTGAGTTACAGGAATATCTAAACTACGATATCTCATAATATCTCGTTCCAGTGAAAAGACGTACGTTTATCTGTGGAAAGATATGAAAAGTAGTTCGGAACAGAAAGTGGCAAAAACGAGGTAACAGCCAGCGAAGATATCTGCATTACAATGCTAATTCTATTTGCTACAGTTGGCATATTCAAAGTATTGCAATCGAATCTTTGAGATCAATGCAGATCGGAAAACTTCTTGGTAGGGTTAATACATCAATATTAATGTATGCTGCATTCGTCTAGGCCTTAGCGATTCAGACGGTTTTCTATATTACGAGGATAAATTGATAATTCCAGTACTTGGAAATGAAAAACAATTGCTTTTTTTTAAATTAAGTTTTTTTTATAAATCAACATAATCCAGGAACAGTACAAGCGGTCTTGTCCCGAGATACAGACTCCAGAGGAATCTACCAGAAAGTGTCTTTTAAGTCAATCGCATTAATAAAATGCGTATCCCAAAGTCTACTTAATAGTCCATTCATTATTGGGAGTCCAAAGGCATCCTTAATTGTGACGTCATTTAGTCGTCATTCAATTTCTTTACAATTGTTATCGGACTGTTCGAAGAACTTCATTGCTCCGAGAGCTAGCATTCTGTCAACTTGTGAGTACAATTCCTCTTCTACTATGTGAGGAACAAGATAGAAATGTTGCTTGATTAGTTTGGTCAGTTCTACATCGACGGAGTTATCGAAACGGCGTGCTTTTCCGAGATCCTGTTTACTGAAGGATAGAAACAAATCCATCACGCTATGAAGCCTAAGAAGATCACAACGAGAGAGCAGATTGTTATCAGACAATGGTTTCGGAGTGATAATATAGAGGATAAGGTCTTCTACCATCTTGTGCATTAATCCAAACCGGTTTTAGACATTTAATCCCTAAACAAAGTTTCTGTTTAAAACCTGGTGCAATGAAAATGCGTATTATACGTGGCTTTCCTGAATAAGACACCACCACACAAAAATGTCCGATGACTCGTTGAGTTTCACCAGAGGCAGTCAGTTAAGTTTGTTGGCAGATCGTAGAAGCTTTTAGGATTTTTTATGAAAATTTCCGAGCCAGCCCCAAGAACATTAAGGTCGCTTAACTGTCAAGAAGACCTCTTACAAGAACACCAGCAATGATGACATCAGCGTCAAGACGATTATCCAGTTCTTTGGTGCTGAAACAAGAAGATGAAACAGTTTTACGGATACTACGTTTTAGGTTAAAATATTTAGAACTTTGGGGACGAAAACGAAAGTGAGTTGTTCGGTGGAAAGTATTATAACTAGAAAATGTGTTCGTTACGTTTGTGGCAGAAGCTTTGCGAAGAACTAGCGATAATGTTTGAATAGCTTTTATTAGAACTTGCGATCCGTATTGGAGGCCACTTCTACCATCGCTAGATTCTTTCTGGGAAGTTGGGAAACATTTTGGGGGTGTTGCAGCACAGGTTTCACCACCATTTTCAAGTTTCCCACGAATTTACTTAGCCTTTCAAACACCATTACAAAAAATGTGCAGGGTTCTTTGGGTTAGTTACATTAAAAATGACCTGACCACTTGCAATTCCAACAGCAAACTAATTAATTGTGTATACTTATTATGCCTGCATATCCTACTTGACTATGTTGAGTTTCGTAGATAGGACGAGATAGACCAGATTCAGAAATCGAACATTCCCCCAGTTCACTAAAGGCTCGAAAATTGGACGAGGAGTAAAAGAAAAACTAAAATTACGTTCTGGAACGTAACCAATCTGACGCCAGGCGTTCTCAATAAACGCATCTTCATCGAAAATTTCCGTAGCCGTGCAGAACCGTGTTCCTGTCAGTTTTTTATTCAAGACAGGTCACATATTTCCGTATAAAATAAGCATGAGATCGAAGTCACTTAAAGGTTCCGATAAAGCCTAAGTTCGTTCTGTTAGAAAGGTTTTATTTGGCTTCTGTTTCCCAGCTCCGATCATTTTACAAACGTCAAAATCATTTATTTCTCCTTAAATATGTCGAATCAAGACATTTCGTAATTCTAGCCATGTTGTCGGATGGTTTGTTTCCTTCTACGTCCAAATCCAATTGAGCATTTTGCCCTTTAACAGGTGTTGCAGTTCGCGAATCAGAACGTACGAGTACATTGTATGACGACGCGTTGGTTTCTACACGTGACAAGATAAAGAAATTTATTTATATTTAATCCACCTTTCGAGCTATCAAACATAAGATTCTATTGATGAATGGCCGGAGACGATTTGTTATGTCTATCTTAAAAATACATTTTTTCATGACTACTGATATCACGCTACTGAGAAAGTTGGCGATGGTTTAGATTGGAAGCTAATGGGTTCCATTCGGATATTAAATTTGCCTGAAAAGCAAAGCACGAAAGCTTCAGGAATTTCACCAGATGCAACTAAAAAACGAGAAATCAGAATAGTCAATTGTTCGTGTAAACAGATGCATCAACTTTGGAATTTTGAAGACCGTTTGAATATTGCGAAATGGCAGGTGGCAGTTGATCTGCATATACATATATTGTGACAGATGCAGTTTGGACTAAATTATTAGGTACATTCGCAACTGTAGAGAGTAACAGATCTAATTTAGAAGAGTTCGTTACCCTATAAGAAGAAGAAAAAGTATGTGCACTGGCTAGAAATTGATTTTTTGGGTAATACGGAAATTTAAAAAACCTCTAAAGGATTAAGATTTAAATAAGCTTATCACCAAAGTCAGTAAGTATAGAAGATATTCTTCTGCAACCGCAGGAAACCCCGATATAATATTCAGCCTTTCGCGGCACTGCCAAGCTTGAGATTTCATGGAGTTTCAAATGAGAGATTTATATCTAATGTTGGAGCGTAATGCCTCCAAAAATGGTTCCTTAATTTCTATCATCCAACTCGTGCATAACGCTATCTTTCTTTTTAGGTAGTTGCTAGCCTCGAGATGAGCCACTTTCAGTGGCTCCTCTACCATCGAAGTTTCCCTGTCCAAGACATAGTGTAACGTTGTCAATTGAACGGATTATTATACTTTTATATTCCTTAAACAATATTCTTCTTTGAATTCATCCGGTTTTAGTAATACTGGACCTATTTTGCACAGCACGAAAAAAAAAATAATTTTATATGCCAACCACCTTTTCATGTTTGGAGAAGTAACGTTATTTGGGAAGCACCCAAAGAGATTAATAAAATCAAGTCCATTTTTTTCTTTTAATAATTTAAACTGCAAAAGCTATAAGTTTATATAATTGTTAAGTTGTAAGTTAATTAGTCGTCAAACTCATTTTTATGTTAACGTCTCCAACGAGCACTGAATTCTTTTCTGAATGAAACGGAGAGTCCTCTACCCTTTTAAAACTGGGTATAAAAAAAATGCAGGGGCCAGAATTTGAAAGATACGGTGAATTGCAAAAACTTGTACAGCTGTCCAACCCATTTGGCTGCTGCAATGTGGCACGAGTCTTCAGCTGGTGGGTTATCGTGATAGAAGAGGATTTTCATCTCTGCTAAGGGGTCATTTTTCTTGTTCAACTCAGCGTTAAATTGATCGTGTAAGGCGGAATAATAATCTCATGTTATAGTTTTTCGTTTTTCCAAATATAGATTAAGCCTTGCGAATTTCATAAAACGTTGACCATGATTTATCCTGCCAATGATACTTCTTTGCTTTCTTCGGAGCATTTCGCCAGAGAAATCAACTGTTTCGACGGTTCCTTGGTCTCTGGAGTATAGTGATGGCTGCAAGTTTCATCGACAATCACGAGACCTTGTATGAACACATTTGGATTGTACTGCACCAGCCCTAAACATAACTTTGAAGTGGTGATACGATTTTATTTGTTGTCCACTGTGAGCAATCGCATTTCATACCAATGAAATTTTTTTTGCGCAAAAAGTATTAACATTTGGAAAATTTGGCTAAATATTCCACTTACTGGAAAGTATCGTAATTATTAAGGCCAAAGCTGTCTACCAATTGACATCGTTGAGCATATACTGCGCCTTACGCAAGTCTGATGAAGCCGTAAATTTTATTGTGAAGCGAATGCCGATCAAAATTTCAGCGAAATAGAGGTGCTGCGTTTTTTTATCAGAGATTATATCACAGACAGTTGCATACAATTGCAATAAAAATGAGATTTTTTTAAGTACGTAACGGTACGTAACGGACTCAAACTGCTTCCACTGTCAGGATAATATCGATAAAACAGAGCACGTGTTAATCAACCGTCGAAAGTTTAAGCCTTATTGAGCAGCATACTTGAGAATCAATCACTCAGCATAGCCTCATAGCAACTGTTCACCTCATCAAAACATCTGAGATATAGCAAATGAGATCATTAAAAATATGATGCAACGACTAATTTGAGAGGAGATGATTCATTCAAGATAAAATGACAACGCTTCCCAGCAACAGCAAACCAAACAAATTTTTTAACCCTTCATATGACCTTGAATGAATGAACTCAACGAATGAACTTCTCAAAAAAAACTGTTTTCTGCATAGGATCTTGATGAAACTTTGGCAAATGATACAGGTTCACTTGAAAATAGAAGATCTGGATTCATTTCAAATTTGGACAAAATGGCGGGGGGTCTCCCGAACACCTCTAAGTTTAAATCTTGAATAACTTCTGATCCCGAGCTATGATCTTATTGAAACTTAGTATATAAGGTTTTAATACTGTTTCCAATATTTCTGCATACCAACTTCCGGTTTGTCACTTCCGGTTAAAAAAATTTTTTTTCAGGTGTTTATCCCTACTGTAGCCTACAATTACCGATCGATTTTCATGAAACGTTGCGAAAAGCTTTTAAATAACATGAGAAAGATTTTATCAGCTTTTGGAGTACATTGGATAAAGGGTTGGGGGGTCCACCATACAACAGGTGGTTTTTTCCACAAAGTTTTTATGTTTGTTGGGAGCATAAAACATTCATTCGTGAATGAATTTTGATGAAACTTTGGAAAAAAATGCAAACATGTATGACAAAGAACTGATTAGTTTTTGAGCGATAGTGAACAAAGTGGTGGGGGGTCCCTGGAGCACCTGTTTTTTTGAAAGCTCTATAACTTCTGTACCTGATAAGCGAATTGGATGAAACTTGGTACATGAGTATGTAGTACGGTTTAAAATAGTTCTGCATCCCAACTTCCGGTTTTTCACTTCCGGTAAAAAAAATTTTTTTGTACTTTTTTGAAGTTTTTTCAGTGTCTTTATGCACACTACAGCCTACAATAATGAAGTGATTATGATGAAACTTATGGAATAGGGTTCCAATTAGTGTGAAAAGATAATTATCATGTTTTGGGACACATTGATCAAAGTGGTGGGGGGTCTACCATACAAATGCTGACTTTTCACACTTTGTTTTTTAAGTTTGTTGGGAGCATACAGACTTCATTCATTATTCAATTTTAATGACACTTTGGCAAATGATGGAGACTTAAGTAACAAAGAACTGATTAGTTTTTGGATAATATTGGAATAAGTGGTGGGGGTCCTCCCGAACACCTGTTTAATGTGTCACACTTTTTTCAATGTTTGTTGGGAGCACACAGCATTCGTTCGTGAACGAATTTTGATGAAACTTTGGAAAAAGATGCAAACATGTATGGCAAAGAACTGATTAGTTTTTGAGCGATAGTGAACAAAGTGGTGGGGGGTCCCTGGAGCACCTGTTTTTTTGAAAGCTCTATAACTTCTGTACGTGATAAGCGAATTGGATGAAACTTGATACATGAGTATGTAGTACGGTTTAAAATAGTTCTGCATCCCAACTTCCGGTTTTTCACTTCCGGTAAAAAAAATTTTTTTGTACTTTTTTGAAGTTTTTTCAGTGTCTTTATGCACACTACAGCCTACAATAATGAAGTGATTATGATGAAACTTATGGAATAGGGTTCCAATTAGTGTGAAAAGATAATTATCATGTTTTGGGACACATTGATCAAAGTGGTGGGGGGTCTACCATACAAATGCTGACTTTTCACACTTTGTTTTTTAAGTTTGTTGCGAGCATACAGACTTCATTCATTATTCAATTTTAATGACACTTTGGCAAATGATGGAGACTTAAGTAACAAAGAACTGATTAGTTTTTGGATAATATTGGAATAAGTGGTGGGGGTCCTCCCGAACACCTGTTTAATGTGTCACACTTTTTTGAATGTTTGTTGGGAGCACACAGCATTCGTTCGTGAACGAATTTTGATGACACTTTGGAAAAAGATGCAAACATGTATGGCAAAGAACTGATTAGTTTTTGAGCGATAGTGAACAAAGTGGTGGGGGGTCCCTGGAGCACCTGTTTTTTTGAAAGCTCTATAACTTCTGTACGTGATAAGCGAATTAGATGAAACTTGATAAATGAGTATGTAGTACGGTTTAAAATAGTTCTGCATCCCAGCTTCCGGTTTTTCACTTCCGGTAAAAAAAATTTTTTTGTACTTTTTTGAAGTTTTTTCAGTGTCTTTATGCACACTACAGCCTACAATAATGAAGTGATTATGATGAAACTTATGGAATAGGGTTTCAATTAGTGTGAAAAGATAATTATTATGTTTTAGGACACATTGGTCAAAGTGGTGGGGGGTCTACCATACAAATGCTGACTTTTCACACTTTGTTTTTTAACTTTGTTGGGAGCATACAGACTTCATTCATTATTCAATTTTAACGACACTTTGGCAAATGATGGAGACTTAAGTAACAAAGAACTGATTAGTTTTTGGATAATATTGGAATAAGTGGTGGGGGTCCTCCCGAACACCTGTTTAATGTGTCACACTTTTTTGAATGTTTGTTGGGAGCACACAGCATTCGTTCGTGAACGAATTTTGATGACACTTTGGAAAAAGATGCAAACATGTATGGCAAAGAACTGATTAGTTTTTGAGCGATAGTGAACAAAGTGGTGGGGGGTCCCTAGAGCACCTGTTTTTTTGAAAGCTCTATAACTTCTGTACGTGATAAGCGAATTTGATGAAACTTGGTACATGAGTATGTAGTACGGTTTAAAATAGTTCTGCATCCCAACTTCCGGTTTTTCACTTCCGGTAAAAAAAAATTTTTTGTACTTTTTTGAAGTTTTTTCTGTGTCTTTATGCACACTACAGCCTACAACATTGAAGTGATTATGATGAAACTTATGGAATAGGGTTCCAATTAGTGTGAAAAGATAATTATTATGTTTTAGGACACATTGATCAAAGTGGTGGGGGGTCTACCATACAAATGCTGACTTTTCACACTTTGTTTTTTAAGTTTGTTAGGAGCATACAGACTTCGTTCCTTAATTTATTTTAATGACACTTTGGCAAATGATGGAGACTTAAGTAACAAAGAACTGATTAGTTTTTGGATAATATTGGAATAAGTGGTGGGGGTCCTCCCGAACACCTGTTTAATGTGTCACACTTTTTTGAATGTTTGTTGGGAGCACACAGCATTCGTTCGTGAACGAATTTTGATGACACTTTGGAAAAAGATGCAAACATGTATGGCAAAGAACTGATTAGTTTTTGAGCGATAGTGAACAAAGTGGTGGGGGGTCCCTGGAGCACCTGTTTTTTTGAAAGCTCTATAACTTCTGTACCTGATAAGCGAATTGGATGAAACTTGTTACATGAGTATGTAGGACGGTTTAAAATAGTTCTGCATCCCAACTTCCGGTTTTTTACTTCCAGTAAAAAATTTTTTTTGTACTTTTTTGAAGTTTTTTCAGTGTCTTTATGCACACTACAGCCTACAATAATGAAGTGATTATGATAAAACTTATGGAATAGGGTTCCAATTAGTGTAAGAAGATAATTATCATCTTTTGGGACACATTGATCAAAGTGGCGGGGGGTCTACCATACAACTGCTGACTTTTCACACTTTGTTTTTAAAGTTTGTTGGGAGCATACAGACTTCATTCATTAATCAATTCTAATGACACTTTGGAAAAAGATGAAGACTTAAATGACAAGGAACTGATTAGTTTTTGGACAATATTGGGATAAGTGGTACGGGGTCTCCCGAACACTTGTTTACTGTGTCAGCATTTTTTCAATGTTTGTTGGGAGCACACAGCATTCGTTCGTGAACCAATTTTGATGACACTTTGGAAAAAATTGCAAACATGTATGGCAAAGAACTGATTAGATTTTGAGCGATAGTGAACAAAGTGGTGGGGGGTGTCCCATACACTTGTTTTTTTTAAAGCTCAATAACATCTGTACCTGATAATCGAATTGGATGAAACTTTGTACATAAGCATTTAGTATGATTTACAAAAATTCTGCATCCCAACTTCCGGTTTTTTGCTTCCGGTAAAAAAAAATTTTTTTTACTTGTTGGCAGTTTTTTCAGTATCTTTATGCACACTACAGCCTACAATAATGAAGTGATTATGATAAAACTTATGGAAAAATTTCAATTAGTGTAAGAAGATAATTATCATCTTTTGGGACACATTGGTTTTTAAAGTTTGTTGGGAGCATACAGATTTCATCCATTAATCAATTTTAATGGCACTTTGAAAAAAGATAAAGACTTTATTGACAAAGAATTGACTAGTTTTTGGACAATATTGGGATAAGTGGTGGGGTCCTCGCGAACACCTGTTTATTGTTTCAATGTTTGTTGGAAACATACAACATTCGTTCGTTAAGTAATTTTGATTACACTTTGCAAAAAGATGCAAATATGTATGGCAAGGAACTGATTAGTTTTTTTAGCGATAGTGAACAAAGTGGTGGGGGGTCCTCCAAGCACCTGTTATTTTGGAAGCTCAATAACTTCTGTACCTAATAATCGAGTTGGATGAAATTTGGTACATACCCATTTAGTAAAGTTTACAACAGTTCTGCATCCTAACTTCCGCTTTGACACTTCCGATAAAATTTTTTTTACTTTTTTTCGTACAACAGAATTTATGTTTGTTGGAATACTACTGCCTGCTTTAATATTTTTATTATTAGAACTACGAAGTCCATAATATTGGTTAGCTTTTAATTAAAGTATTTTATGGATATTAGCTCATTATATATCCAGAACACTATGTTTCCAGAGCTGTGGTGAAGTCAGCCTATGCATCAGCGTCGCAATATTTTTTTTTCTTGTGAATTCGATTTATGTCAATTTTCATGTTATCTGTCAGTTGAAAGTAGAAATATTCTTATACATAAAAATCTGACTTTTTGTTTACATATTTATTTAACTTATATATTCTATGTAAACTTTTATTTATACATGAATAAATCAAGGCTGTCAAATGAATTTTTCAATCTTGTCAAAATGAGTTTTCCATGTTTTTAAGCTTTTTTTGTTGATTTATAAACTTATTATTCCGCTAAACTTATTGTTCCACATACTGTGCGGAATAATAAGTTTAGAAAATGAAAAGTCATTGGTGTGTGTGAATACATATAGAAAGCTTTATTTTGGAAATTGCAAGATGTTTTAATACCATAATACCATTGATTAGCCATTATTGAGGTTATCTTTTCTAATATTCCAAATTTGTTAAATCAATCTACTGTTATTATTAATTCAACGTTAACGAAAAATAATCAATAGTTTAATTTTAATATTTTAATTGGAGTAGAATATTAATCACCTCCAAAAAACTAGCAGCACAAAAATAATTTTACGTCCTAACTAGAATTGTTTGGTGGTGGTAATTACTTACAAAACGCGATGGTCAATTTTTTCCATAACAAAAAATATGTCTACGGAATGAAAATTATATTCACTTGAAGTGAATGGCATCAATTATGACATAAATTCATCTGATATCATATTATGATTGAAAATAAGAAGCCATTCAATGATATCTGATTTTAGATTTGGTTTTATTTTAGGTGAAAATGTTTGAGTAAAATATTAGTCATCACCCCGTAGCTTTCATAATTTTATTACAAAAAATAAGTTCAGGGCAGTTAAACCGTTTATTTTTTGAAAAATATGACATTAAGCCTGATACGAGCTGATATTTTCGAACTAACTCTTCAATTAAAATTGATGTCTCCACAATTTCTCAATAATTATCCTTCTTGTCTCACAGGCAGATGATCAACATCAACATGACCTTTATTCAAAGTTTTCATTTACTATCACTCAAAATAAACGCGTTTCAAGCAAAACCATGTACATATTTTTTGCACACTAAACGATTTTTTGTCACACGGCCGGTACAGTTGTGGACTTTTCGCATTCATGAAATATTTATTTATTTATTTATTTATTTGTTTATTTAAAACAGTTAGGACTTAAAACTTTCTTCAAATTTTTCTATAATTACAAAGGCCACCTTAGAATACCATTAGCGAAAAATTGCTGGAGGGTAATGTAACGAACAAAAAATTTTTTTTCATAAACACAATCAATCAATCTCTGATAATTTTTTAAAAACTGATACAAATATAGACTGTTAATAGTCTCCAATAATTTGCGTTATAAAAATTCAATCCGAATATAGTAATCTTAATATAATATGATATCAGAGCCACAATGTGAAGTGATTTACTTTTCATTATTTCATCGTTCTGATTGACAGAGAACTTTACAAGTTCATTGAGTTACCGGTGTTCTTAAAAAGGGTAAGGAAAATTTGCTAAACTTTAAACTATTACAAATAGATCTGACATATCTATTGATTAGCCTGTTTAAAATTGAATCAATAAAACTGATCGGTTTCTGATCGGGATTCTTGACACTGTCTTGGGAGTGAAGTAACCATTCATGACTTTAATGAAAAAGGTTCCCTGTAAAAACATTTCAAACCCTTTAATAATGTTTAAGAGACTACCTTCTACTAGATGTTGCGTCGTCTTGGTGTAACGCTGTTTTTTAGAATGCGGTGAAAAAGTTTCCTTGCCTTTATATCACATTTTTCTTCAAGAAAAAAACGCCTATAGCGCGTCTGATGATTTTATAAAGATTTTAATTGCATCCTGTAGCGAAGTAACTTGGTGATCGATGACGTAGTATATAAAATCCCAGACATGCACTATTTTTTCATACGTATCAAAATGGCATTCGCGTAAGTTTCCATAGTCGTTTTTCATTCTGTCCTGTACACATGGTCATGTACTCGATTCATGGTCATCGTTTGTTATAGTTTCAGCCACCCCAATTTAGTACCAGAAAGATAGTTGTGTAATATTATTCCAATTAAGTTTCCCTTGCCCAATATAAATCATTAAACGCTATAAAATTTGTTATTCTAAAACGGTCGAGTAATATCATTAATCCATAATCATGTTTAATTCATGTCATTTTTTTTGATGAAAACTTTTTCAATTTCTACTACAAACTAGCAATTCGCATTTCTTACTGGGTTAAATAAAATTAACGATTTTTCGAAAATCAAACTTCCCCAAAGAAACTGCATTATCATTTTCGTTATTAATTATATATAAATAGAGTGAACGTTTAGCCTCGTTCTCTTAGTTAATTCATTTTTTTGTCCATTGTGACTTGGTCGATTGTTTTTTTGTTAAACGAACAGTGGTGTCAATCCAAAAGAATAAACAAAAATCGGGAGTTTTATAAAGGTAATCAACCAATTTTTGCTCAATTATTTAAAAAGAAATAGTAATATATAAATTAATGCATTCAATTCTTTTGAATGAATGTTCTGGACTGTGATACTATAAAAATAAGATAATAGAAAAAAATATATATTTATGTTGTGGTGTGATGATTCCTAAAATCTATTTGTATAGTTTGTAGTTTAAATTAATAGAACAATCAAATTAATGTGCAGCGATATTAAGCTCACAAGTTATATAAATTATATGTTGCATGCATCATTGAATAAAATTAGCAATTTTGAGAATTTTGTGTAAAGGCCATCCGCCATAAATTATATTTGATAGCCATAACTACTTTAAGTAAATTTCTTTTTTACACAAGCAAAATGTTATTTTCTTTGTCGAACAATAAAATTATGAACATGGATGAATAAAAAGCGGCAAAAGTTTATTTTTGTATCATTGTGTAATTGATCCGAGATACTTGGTCGATGTGATTTGCATTATCTTTGGTGTGAACAGTAGAAAAACCATTCTAGTTAAATGAAATCAAATGATATTGCTTACGACAATTTAGTGCTTGAAATTGTGTTTTTTGTTGTTTTGGAAGAGCTGAAATACTGCACCATTCGTTGTGTTCAGAGATATTATAAGAACGAAGAGTAAATCTATGTGTGGGATTGTCCCCTGATACTACGATTGGAATAATATCGTGGTTTTACCGAATTGCAATTGGGTTGGAGATATTGGTATTGTGCTGGTAGTAAAAAGGCTACCGATAGCTTTAGAGTTTGGAGATACATTAATTTCTGGATTCAACAATAGAGAGGAACGTCGCTCCACTCACCATGTGTAACGACGAATACAGAATGCCGGGGATGATTTGTTAAAGCAAAGGAGATGGAGTGGGATCTGGGCCGACCATGTGGTGAGTTATTATTTACAGTTTTTTTTATTATCTGTGGGGATGTATGCGTGCGTGTGTGTGTAGGTGTGTCTAAGTGAGGCGTGAGCATGTGAATCAGGGAATATTGGGCTGAATTGAAATTACTAATTTATGATGCTATGTTGCTGTTTGGAACTGAACGCATCCAAACTCTACAATCGAAGCACCACCCTATAATATGAATATTTATTTTGTATAATTGTTTTCTTTTCATTTCATTTTTCATTCTTTTAATTAGTCGCAAATTGTTCGTAAATCAAAGTAGTTCAAGTAGTAGTAGTAGTAGTGTAAATCACAATACAATTAAAAGTTATTTAAATAAAAGAAATTTAATTTTGTGTAAATTGGTGGTGTTTTATTTTTTGGTTTTCAATAAAACCAATCTCAAGGTGGAAGCGGGAAACAACTCCAACATAATTGGTCCTTCATCGAGCCGAATCTCAAAATTTAAGTATCATTTTTTTACCGTAGTTTGAATATTGATAAATTCTTAATAATATTGCATTTAAATCAGCAGTGTGTTTAATAAATTAATGCTGTTTTTTAATAAATTAATTTGAAATAAAGTATTTATTATATGAAGTGATATATTAAAATATTATTAAGGCTTTTATATCGAATTTATTTACTATTTACTTTACTCGTGAAAATATTGTGTGATTGTGTAGACAAGAAAATATTAAAAGCTAGTACGGTTGTTTGGAAATCATAACCTAAATGAAAATAACTGTATTCATTTTCTCATTAGATTAAACCAAAGTACAGTATCAAAGCAGATTGATAAATTCATTATTTCCTTACAAATAGTAAACGTTGGTTTATATGTATATTGTTTGGGTGGAAAATTAGGTGGTTTAAATTTGTACATTTATATTTCTACTTATTACTAAAATTCTTTCTGGAACAAATATGTCGAAAGCGTTGCAACGGGGCTTTGACAGGGTGATTAAACGCATGGATAAAATTGTTAAATTCGCTGAAGATATTGTAACGCGACAAAAAATTACGTGCAATTGGTTTGGGCCATATAAACTCACTATGTGTTAAATGTGTTTGTTTAACTTAAAACTATATTTCTCTCTTAAATCTAAATTCCAAATTTAAACCTTTTTTTTGTATAATTGATTGATTCATAAATTAAAATTGATTTATAACACTTTGTTTTAATTACTCATTGATCCTTTTATTTTTCATAATAAATTAAATACATTTTTTATCAACAATTTACTCTTCCTTTTTTTTTTTTGAAAATAATAAAAATTTATCTTGTTTTGAAACTTTAAGTAATAAAATTTATATTTATTTATTAAAATTATATAAAGAAAAAATTCATAAAATATAAAAACTGTTTGTAACTTTTACAAACATTGGTAGAAAATTTCAATATTACTATTTTTTTAAGAAAATAAATTATGTCAAGCTAAGCAAAAATTTGTCAACCTGTACTGCAAAATAAAGAAATAATAATATCACATTGGAATTTTAAGTTATAATGAAATTCGTTAAACAAATATTGAGGAACTGAGGATTATAATGAGAATAGGCCAGACTAGTTTAAATCTTCCGAATATTGCATCAACCAATCGAGATTTCAAATTAATTATTTTTCGAAATTGAAAAACAACAGATGCCTTAAACAAGTGATTTTTCGAACATGCATAATTCAGGACAGCCAACCCAATATGATTATTTTGGAGAATATTATGGAGACCACGTAAATAATTTGGAAGGATTGAAAATGAAAAAATGTAGATCATTCTATTCGTTTTTGGCGTTCATCGGCAGCACACATCAGAAGAATTATATAAGAAGAAAATTGCTAAATATATTTTGCTGGCCATAAACAAATTAAAGTAATTAATAACAAGAAGAATAATACAATTTATTTTGGATTTTGGATTTGGACGTACCACAAACAAGAAACAACATTTCGGTATATTATTATAATATTTATTTATTTAAAATCATGTTTGTTTGTGATTATTGAGTCATTTTTATTTTATTTCTAAATCTATAAAATTTAAGAAATTTATATTTCCATTGTTTGTAGTTACAAAAAGAAACAAATTTAATTAAATAAAAGAAATAATTTATAACGTTTAGATTTTGTGTTTGTGAATTTTGTGATTTAGGTTGTGTTTGTTCTCGATCGTCTTTTTTTTTGTTGAAATACCAAGTGCTTGTGTTTTAGTTGAAATTTAGTGATTTTTTTATAAGTTCTTTAGTGCCACCGAATAAAAAGCCTTTCCCCCACTAAACAAATATAATATAGAGTGCAGCTCCAAAGGTTAAACCCTATAATATTAATGCTGACGTTGATAAATACGACATCAAAGTTTATATTGAGCAACTTGAGGAAGTGTGGTCTGATTTTCGAAAATTTGAAAATAGTTTAATAGAAATTCCGGAAATAGGTACATCATTGGATAAGTTTGAGGAAAATTACACGCGTACGAAAGCAAAGTTGAAACGTCATTATGAAGGTCAATCAAACGGTAGTACATCAATGATTGATCAATCGATGAGTGATTTTATAACTCAACAAAAGGTATTTTTTGAAGAAGTCTCTTCTATTAGAACAAAAACAAGTAATACAGATGTAAAATTACCACGCATTCAAGTCCCACATTTTGGCGGAAACTTTAAAGAATGGCGTAGTTTTAGAGATTTGTACGTATCCTCAATTGATTCTAATAAACATTTGACAAATGTACAAAAATTTCAATACCTAACCGGGTATTTGAAGGACGAGGCAGCTGCCTATATACGACATATTCCTGTTACAAATGAACACTATAGTGAAGCTTGGTGTAGATTAAGTGAAAGATATGACAAAAGCAAAAATATAATTTCTTCGTTTATTGAAACATTTCTCGAACAAAACAAGGTATCTAATGCTTCATATATAAATTTAAGATCACTTTGTAATATTTACGATGAATCATATCGTGGCTTAAATGCGTTAGGTGATTATGCATCCTCAAGAGATCCTTGGCTTATATATTTGGCATCATCAAATTTGGACACTGTCTCGCGACAATTATGGGCATCTGAAACAGCTGACAACCAAGAGCCAACTTTTGAACAATTTTTGAAATTCCTTTCACGACGATGTGATGCAATTGAATGTTCATATTCAAAATTAAGTAAACCAGATAATATTACCAAACGACCTGGCATAAAATCTTATCACAGTAACAGTATAAACTTGTGTCCAAAATGTTCAGCCAATCATTCGTTAAATCAATGTCAAGATTTTAAATCACTGGATATACAAGCTAGAAGACTTTTCCTGAACGATATGAAATTATGTTTCAACTGTTTATATACAGGACATAGAGTTAATAGATGCCGATCAAGATATTCTTGTCAACTATGCCAAAAACGTCATCACACTCTGGTTCACTCAGAACCATTACCACTCAATCCAAATGTACCCAACTCTCAACAAAGTATAAAGCCAACCACTACACTTTCACACTCGCACTCAATCAACATACCTTCATCTTCATTCAACTGCAATCAGACTTCAATCAACGATCAGTCGCACTCAATCAACATACCTTCATCCTCATTCAACTGCAATTATTCTCCAATTAACGATAGTTGCTTACTTCCTAATCAACAATCTGCCTATAGCAATCTTACTTTGCGAACTGAACACAAACCTCAACTAGAGACTAAACAGAATAGAGAATCGGTTGAAAATTCAACTAGCAACAAAGGGATTTGTACTCCACACCTTCACGATAGCATCCCTTCAACTTCAACGATTCTAACTTCCGTCAACTCAGTTACTAAGACTGATCAATCCTTAAACCATGTTTCAACAAAGGGTGAAACCAGTGATAATGCAAATTCATCAAACCTTCGTTATTTAAATCCAGGCAATGATCTACCTATGAATTTCAACTCATTGCTACCAACCGTTATAGTTCATGTTAGAGATCGATTTGGATCTCTGCAATCCTGTAGGGCACTGATCGATTCTGGATCAGAGGCCTCCTTCATTAGCGAAAATTGCATGCAAAGACTCTCACTAGAAAGATCTAGAGCGAAAATCCTAGTGAGTGGTATAGCTACAGCTGGAGCTGGATATACAAGAGGTGTAGCCAGACTCCACATATATTCAAAATATGATGTTAGTAACGAGATCCAGTTGAATGCACTAATACTGCCAACCTTAACAGCTAATCTACCTACGAGAACTCTTGATACAACAGATTGGCAGTACATAAAAAATTTACAGCTAGCTGATCCTAAGTTTTACTTATCATCTCCAATTGATGTCATAATAGGATCAGATAAATGCTTCGAAATAATTTTATCCGGTAAAACAATTGGGCCGGAAAATCATCCAATAGCACAAAAAACCATGTTTGGTTGGGTTCTCTGTGGCAACGTACCAATCAATGCAAATCATGTAAATAACTTTAAAGCCACAATCAATTTTGACAATTCCGATCTTGATAAAACTTTGAGAAAGTTTTGGGAATTGGAAGAGCTTCCACCAGTGTCGAAATTCACAGAAGAGGAATTAGCTTGTGAACAAATTTTTTCGTCAACACATCGGCGAAGTGAAGATGGCAAGTTTGTGGTAAAATTACCATTCAAACGATCGGTCACTGAACTTGGAAACTCTTATAATAACGCAGCAACACGGCTTAGAGCGATGGAAAGAAAATTTCGGAAGAATGAACAATTAAAATTCGACTATGCATCATTTATTAACGAATACCTGACCCTTGGTCATATGGAAGAGATTCCCGAAATTGAGATACCGATACACGAATCACATTCATTCTACCTACCCCATCATTCCGTTTTTAAAGAGTCAAGCTCAACTACCAAACTCCGTGTTGTGTTCGATGGCTCTGCGAAGACGTCCAGTAATATATCTCTGAACGATAAATTAATGGTAGGAGCAATGGTACAAAAATCTCTCTTTTCAACATTAGTAAAATTTCGAAAACACAAAATAGCATTCTCAGCCGATATCAAGCAAATGTATAGACAGGTTGAGCTTTCTCGTGATGATATTGAGTATCAGCGTATCTTATGGCGAGCAAATGAAAATGAACCAATTCGTTATTTTCGTTTGCTAACTGTCACATATGGACTAGCATCTTCATCGTTTCTGGCAACAAGAGCGCTAATTCAACTAGCCAAGAATCACAAACAGAAGTTTCCAGAGGCTTCGGATATTATTGAAAACGATTTTTACGTCGACGATTTAATGACTGGTGCTGAAGATGTATCAACCGCACTCGATTTACAACAGCAATTAATCACCATACTAAACTCAGGAAGTTTCCTGCTGGGAAAATGGAAATCTAACTGTACAACACTGCTAGAATCACTTCCTTCAGAATTCTTGGAAGCTTCTCCATTAAATATTAAGCAAGACGCTGGTATGGTGGATGTGTTGTGAATTCAATGGCTTTCCAAGGAAGATGTCTTTGGCTTCACTGTACTACCATCACATATTGAGATGCCGACTAAACGTACTATCTTATCGGACATATCTAAGGTGTTCGATCCATTGGGATGGCTTTCTCCATCAACTATATTAGTGAAGATTTTGCTACAAGATCTTTGGTTATTGAAAATAAATTGGGATGAGCCTGTACCTCCACAAGTTATCAAGAAATGGAACATAATAAGGAAAGACTTCTGCCATTTTTCTACAATTAAAATTCCAAGATGCATAAAGGAACACAGTGGGAAATCACAGCTACATGGCTTTTCAGATGCTTCTCAGAGTGCTTATTCTGCTGTGGTGTATTTGAGAACCTCCAACGATGATGAAGTAGTATCTGTTCGGTTAGTTGCTGCAAAAACCAGAGTCGCTCCATTAAAACAAATAAGTATTCCTCGACTCGAGTTGTGTGGTGCACTTTTACTCAGCAAACTTCTTCAAGAAATTCAGATGGCTCTCAATATGGAATTGGAAACTTTTGCGTGGACAGATTCCACAACGGTTTTGGCTTGGCTCTCGTCACATCCACGTAAATGGAAAAATTTTGTTGCGAACCGTACTTCAGAAATATTATCAAATATACCGCATAATTGTTGCCGACATGTACGAACGCATGACAATCCTGCTGATGCAGCATCCAGAGGTATTTTACCTAGCAAATTAGTATCATCTACTTTATGGTGGCAAGGGCCTGAATTCTTGCGAAATTCTCCTTCTAATTGGCCTTTATTTGAGTTTAAATCTGATAATATTATCGTAGAGTCAGAACAAAATTCATCTAAAACATCAACATATGCTAGTCAAAATCAAACTTCATCTGCACCTACAACATTTTTATTAGATTTATCAAAATTTACATGGAATCAACTAACCCGTATTTTGGCCTGGTGTCGAAGATACATATCTAATAGTCTGCTCCAGAAATGTGATAGAAACGTTGGTCCTTTGACCAACACTGAGATACAGCAAATAAAATTCACATGCTACAAGATTGCACAACAAGAACATTTTTCCGAAGAATACAATTTGATTAAAAAAAATAGGGAAATATCCTCCAAAAGCAAATTGCGTTCTTTGCATCCTTTTATCGATAACGATGACATTATCAGAGTTGGTGGTCGTCTACAAAATATAAACGCCAACTATGATACACAGCATCAAATTATAATGCCAAAGCAACATGTAGTTACCTCAAAAATCATTGCAGATGCACATCTAAAAAATTTACATTCTGGGAATCAACTTACATTTGCTATACTACGTCAAAGATATTGGATCATTGGCAGTAGAAATGTCATACGTCGATTTATACACAACTGCAAACCGTGTTTTAAGCAAAGAGCAAAATTGAGCACTCAACTAATGGGATCATTACCTCATTCAAGAATAAATCCATCAACTAGTGCATTTGAACATACCGGTGTAGACTATGCGGGTCCTATTGCAATAAAACTGATGGGAGGAAGAAACTCAAGGCGGATTAAAGCATATATTTCAGTATTTGTTTGTTTCACAACAAAGGCTTTGCACATTGAACTAGTGAGTGATCTCACTACGGAATCATTTTTAACCGCTCTCAAACGGTTTGTAGCCAGAAGAGGAAAACCACACACCATTTATAGCGACAATGGCTCTAACTTCGTAGGGGCAAACCGAGAACTACAAAATTTATATGAACTTCTAAAGTCCCAGACACACAATGCACTTGTTTCCAAAATGCTAGCCAACGATGATATTAATTGGAAATTTCAACCTCCATATTCACCACATTTTGGCGGACTATGGGAGGCCGGGGTCAAGTCAATTAAAACACATCTACAAAGGGAAGAAATGACAACACTTCTTTATTAAATTGAATCGATTTTAAATTCAAGACCTCTTTGTCAAATTTCTAATGATATTAATGATATGCAAGCACTAACACCTACTCATTTTTTAATAGGTAGACCACTTACATCGATTGCTGAGCCTGATTTAGGCATCATTAATATTGGGCGACTTTCTAGATGGCAACTTGTTCAACATTTAACGCAATCATTCTGGAAAAGATGGAGCTCCGAGTATATAACAACTTTGCAACAGCGTCCGAAATGGCAAACTAAAACCACCAACTTCAAGGAAAATGATTTGGTATTGCTCAAGGATAAAAATATAACAACTACCAGATGGGCACTAGGAAGAATCATCAAATGTTATCCTGGAAGGGATGATGTCGTTCGCGTTGTGGATGTTAGAACCAAGGACGGTATTTTCAAACGTTCTATATCAGCATTGTGCAAGCTGCCTGCGGATGATTAATGTTGAAGTAATAACATATTCCTTCAATGTGGGCGGATATGTTTGGAACTGAACGCATCCAAACTCTACAATCGAAGCACCACCCTATAATATGAATATTTATTTTGTATAATTGTTTTCTTTTCATTTCATTTTTCATTCTTTTAATTAGTCGCAAATTGGTGGTGTTTTATTTTTTGGATTTTAATAAAACCAATTTGGTTTTTAATAAAACCAATCTCAAGGTGGAAGCGGGAAACAACTCCAACAGTTGCTTATATACGTTGCGTTATAAATTGATCTTATAGCTCTAATATATAGTTACCGAGAGTTCTCTCACATATCAATTTGTAAAATCAAAAGGGTGTGTTTTGGGGTAATAAATTATGATAGTTAATAAAAATTTACAAAACGCTTACCAGCCTAATAACATTAATTTAAAACAAACAAAGAAATAAAATGCAAAACCCAAAGGGGAAATTATTACAATTTAAAAGTTTTACCAATAAAATGAAGTCATATTCCATAATTTTTTCAGTTACTATATAAAATCATATGCGTAATGGCAGCTGCATCAACCCTCGGTGATCTGACAACAGTTAAATTTGGTTATGAATTTCCTGCAAATTATTTTGAAGGTGTCGCAGTTAGCTTGGTAAGATATCGTAGACGTGTTGTGATTATTGTGGGTGTTATCTCTAAATGTGGATATGCTGCGGTTCACGACCAGCAATTAAATAAACTTTAGGGTTTGTCTGGCGGTTCTACCGGTTCACGCAACGTAGCGCTCCCCTATGAATGGTTTGGAAATCAAGAACCGAGTACGAACGAAGAAATTCAGTGTTCCGTACGCGATCGTAACGTTCCGGAGGACTTATTTTAACAGATCAACGTCAATGGTGACTAAACTTATTGAGTCAATTCAATGGAATTTTAATAGATTCATGGATGATGAAAATGGACAACTAGTGTCACAACATGCTCCAGCCACATTGGTTCAATAATTTGGTTCGACTGACATAATTTATGGTTATTTATTATTTATAAAATTAATTTATATCTATTCATTCTCATGTGACACGATGTGTTCATAAAATCAATATGTAACTATTAATATGATGCCCAGTGCTATGTTGACTTTTTGGGGAATCATCATTACAGTCGACTTTGGGTCGCATTATTTGGATCCACCTGGATGCTAAGATATGTATGAGAGCGTGCGTGTATATAGGCGTGAGTGCGTGTAGGTGTGTGAGTGGATGAAGAGCACGAGCGTATGAATGTGTGATTCACTGTGGGGTTGGACGGGCTGATCGCAGTTCTTGGATCGCGAGTCTCATAAACTCACTTGCTTTGTCTCATTTCCGTATTTATCATGTGTTTCTCGTACATTACAGTATTTGTGTTGAAGTAGCAGGAATTCTTACTCAATCCACGATGACTGAGGCCAGTCGAAAAGGCTATATAAACCTCGCTTGGTACGCGGCCTGCTATGCCGCTTCATTGGTTCGCCAATGAATCAGTGCTTCATTACAATCCCCTGCATTTAATTGGAAGGATGGCCGAGGTATTTAAATGTTTTGCCATATTTATACTAAAAACCATGATTATCGACAATCCTAAGACACGATTATTAGAGACTGTTGGCAATGTCATTAACAAGTATGGACTAATTTGGAGGAACACTTTTATATGCCGACAATTCAACCATACTGAGACCATAAAGATCACCACCCTCCACTCTTCACCTCGATTTCTTCCATCCCACCCTGAGAAAATTCTTCTTCTAGCAGACAAAGGCAACAATGGTGTTATTATGTTATCTTCCTCTCACCAAGATGAATAGACCTTCCAGACTCAGACGCTACAACCTACAATAAACTTTCCAATAATCCTATATCCATGGCTGCTAAAAATAACAGCAACTATGTAGATTTCCTCTCCGTTCTAACCATATTGATTCGCTAACCTCATACCGTCTTCTTTGTAGAGGTTAAAAAAACACACAAGGAGAACATCCCTTTTCAACCAATCTTTGGCCACTACTCCTCCCTTTCGTGCAACCTTTCCAAATTTTTAATGACGATTTTTCTACAAGCATCAGATGCTTTTTTATTCCACGTCAAAACTCTCATGAGATCAAACAGTTTCATTCTAACAAAATCATTCCACCCTATCATTCCCTGGTTTCTTTTGATGTCATTTTCCTATTAATCAATGTTCCGTTGGAAATCTTTTTTTTCCACGCTTTTAGACTTGGTCTTGGAAGATGTTCTTAACTGATTATAAGACCAACTGCTATACTCCTCGTTTTTCTTAAAAAACTATGTCGATGACATTATTTGTTGCATTGCTACCACTCAGATTGATGAAACACTAATCTTCCTCAACTTAATCTCTTTATCTCCATAATATTGTCCGCATGGAAGGATCAATTTTTATTGTTTTGTAATTTCTTTTATTTTGGATCTATGGGTGTGACAACCTCGCGTACGCCAGTCCCGGTTATTGACATACGAGTTAATGTGAGATCTTACATAACATTGGCAATAGCAGTGAGATAATCCTGTGAAATAATCCTTGATTCTGAGATTCTATTACGTCCTCTTTCCTGTTATACGAACCTTCATATAACAATTTGTGGGCTTTAATCATTAAGAAAGACAGTGCGTCGCAGGATCAAGGAATATGTCAGCAGTTGGATTATTGGCAACTACATTTTTTTTTGTTTCAGCAAATTTTGTAAAATTTTGCTATTTAATTTTATGTTCTCTATTTTATCATACAATATTGGCCATACATTTTGTCAGTGATGGATTTATTGTTTAGTTATCTATTCTTTAACAAAAAATATAGAAAAACAAAAAAAAAACAATTTACGTCCATCAACACCTTTGAACGTATGTTGTTGTGGAACCTTTGTCTTAAAAGATTTTTATGAGTTGTTGTGACACAAATTGTAATTCTTACTACACAACACACTTATTTAAAAAAAATTATTAACGGAATCGGGAAAACGACCAAATACGTCTCTTAGACATTCTCATTCTTCGTAACCTTTAACGCACGATTACCATTGATTGGTACCATATATCTATTTCCTCCAACCCCCTGTTAAACTTTCTCTCTGCACACTCCTACAACACCATTTTCATCATCGGTTATTCCTTGGCGAGTTCTATCTCTCTCTATGACGACTAATTTTCTCTAAAAAATTTCCCTTTCATACTACCACATAGATCCTCTACAAGCTTCACAGAGCGTCCTTTTGGTCTACTAATATCGCACTTTCTTCCTCCGAATTAGTCTACTACCCATTTCATCACACCGACGGATTGGACTACATCTTAAAAGAATTTTTAAAAATAAATTTTCCGAATTCGTTCTCTTTTACCAATTAGATTGCTGTGATTGCGATACGTTCTATGTTAAAGGTTTTTCGCAAACCAAACAACTTTTGAAAACATGAATTCGTAAAAACATATATCTATTTTCAGCATCTATATGACTCCATCCATACAACGTCATAATGTAATAAATAAAATAATGGGAAAAAATATTTTAAAAAATTACAAAAAACCTGCCAAAATATTACGAAAATATAAAACTAAAAATATTTAGAGATCGAAGCATTGAGATAATCATCACTCTTCAGTTCATTATCTTGTGAGTTAATACAAGTTGTGATTCGTGCATAAAATGGGCCATCAGTATTTGGCACCCATTGTAAGGAGATATTACCAGATCGGATAAAGTATTCTTATGAAATATTCTCGCATAATTGTTTGTTGGTATTTATTTTGTTGGTCTTGAAACGTGTTTTTGTTTTATATTAGTGAGATTTTTTTTAGATCCAAATAAGTATAATACAATAAAATTATAAAAAATACTTTAAGTTGCTTACTATAAAAAAAGAGGGAAACCATCAAAGAACAGGAAAAAACACATGGATCGTATATGATTGACGTTGGACTCGTTTAAGTTACCATTATATTTTTTCGGTACCGTAGCTAGCTCTTTAGCTAGCTCGGATTAAGTCACTTTTATTTAACATTAAAAAGTGTTATCATGATTTTTTCCATGACTCACTATTCTTACAGAAAGTACAAAATTCAAACGCTCCGTCATATGACATTTTATTGAGCTAAAAAAAAATTTCTTATGTATCTGCTTACTTCCGACTCTTCTCAACATATAGTAACAACATTTGACCCTTTCCTGTAATTTTCGTTAAAAATTTAACAATATTTGTATCTTTACAAATTGATTCAAATTTTGTGGCCCAACAGGATTGGAATAATGTGAAAACACATATTTTTTGATAACATTTCAAAAAGATAGCAGTGTAAAATTAAAAAAAAATTATGGTTCCACCTATATTGCGTGTAAATCAAGCAATTTTTACCTTTCTTTTCTCCCAATCGTCAAAAATCCCACAATCACTAGATACTTCGCTGTATTTTTTGATCTTTCTTCCTTTTCTTTCAGAGTGAATTTCTTCAAAGAGTGAATTTCTTTTCGACTCGGGCGCTAAAGCTCGTAACTTCCATATATACGAATCGGAAGGAGTTAAATTTTGTGCAATTATAGCATATACTAACAGTGGAAATACAAATTTTTACAAAATGCAACTGTTAGAAGCAAATCAAGGGAATAATATCAATTTCAAGTACGTTAATTTTGAATTAAATAATAAGTTTTTTCAATAAATACTTATAAAATCATTTGTTACAGATACTGGATTTTTCTCAAATGGGGCCGTCTTGATATAAACTTAGCACCTAGAAACATTAGAAAATTCAGTCAACTTAGGGCAGCCAGGAAATATTTCCTAAAATCATTCTATGGAAAAACTGGAAACCACTTTTGTTCATCAACAACGCCGGTCCCTGGTAACTTTTTATTACTTACTGTAGTTAAATGCTATAATTTACTAAAGTTTTTTTCTTTAAAACCGGAAAATATGTTGTATTCGCCTGATCACATGCTGGAAGGCTCCATCGTCCTCAGTGAAAGGGAAGAACCAGTCTTGAATATATTTGTATATTATGTTACATTAAATTATTAAATTAAAAAAATTATAAACTGTATTTGTTGAAATTTGTTGCTTTTAAAAAAATTATTCGCCAGAAAGTCTATCTATCACTCGGACGAGTTTTTTATTATCCAAATTCAAAATCCTAGAGCTAGTGCCAATTCGGAGGGTGAAAATTCCGCCAAAGCCATATTAGTATGTTATAAATGATGAAACTTACCAATGTGATACATATATATATATATATATATATATATATATATATATATATATATATATATATATATATATATATATATATATATATATATATATATATATATATATATATATATATATATATATATATATATATATATATATATATATATATATATATATATATATATACACATATATATATATATATATATATATATATATATATATATATATATATATATATATATATATATATATATATATATATATATGTATATATATATATATATATATATATATATATATATATATATATATATATATATATATATATATATATATATATATATATATATATATATATATATATATATATATACTTTCTATCTTTATCAAAAATTTGAAGAATTATATCCTTTCAGCCGCTATATAACCTTGCTCCAGCTGAACCTCAGTCAATCATTCCGAGTATTAGCTAAGCAAATTCCACCTCATCCGATTTGTTTTTAATGTAAAAGTTATTCCAGGCTATGTTTGATAGCCATAGAAGATAAGCAGAGCTACAAATTTCTTAAATGGTGAAAGAAGTTTATTATCCTGGAAGATCGAGATCAAGTTCTCGTTCTAAGTTCCAAAATTCAAAATTCTTTGAATACCTATGTTATTAAAATCACACTTTCAGTGTACTCGCCAAAAAATGCAATCCCAATTATTCGCGCAATGCTTCGTCCAAGTCTAAACCAAAAACCCAAGTGGCTCGCCACATATAGCGGAATGTAACGAAAGCCACCAACATATCCGCTTGACAGCTTACGATATCATCACCAAGAAGAAAGATAGCGGCATTCGTGTTTGCAGGGAATACCGTGGCTTAAATAAAGTCACCGTTCCTGACAAATACAATATTCCCTTTCTACACAATTTTTCGCAACAACTGAATGGTTGCAACATTTTTGACTGTCGACCTAGAGCGAGCTTACCACTAGATACCAAATGTACCGTCCAATAACCTTTCACGGTTTTTTTTACTCCATATGGATTGTTCAAATTTACCCGAATGAGTTTCGCATTACGAAAAGCTGGTCAGACGTTTCAGCGACACATGCACACTATTTTACGTTTTACAGATATCTGCTTCGTCTACTTACATGATCTCCTAGTTTTATCTACGTCTTACATCGATATATAGGACATCTTAAATTCGTTTTTTAGAACCTGCAAGACGATGGTACGATGGTATAATATCCTATATTCGTCCCCATACAGGGACGAATATAGGATATTAACCACAACAAGTGTAACTTTGCACAAGCTAAAATTTGTTTACTCGGGCGTACCATCGTTCTCGACGGAATTAGTTAAACGTGCGAACGATTGGATGTTATTTTCGGTTTTCCCTTTCCACAAATGGTCTAAGACCTCAATAGGTTCCTCAAAATGATTATTTTTTGCCATTGTTTAATTTACACACTGAACTGGTCAAAAGCTTCTCTTGCAGCTCTTGCAAATTGCAAAACTAAACTCAGCAACGCAACGGTGTTCGCACAACCTCCTTTAGATGCCCAATATCCTGACAAAGCCTGTCTTAGACAGTTTCGTCATCTTGTTTTTATCAGTCAGTTTACTGCTGACATCCGATACGTCTCTAGAATTGAAATTGTTGTTACTGACGCTTTGTCATGCATTGATCAACTTCAGTTACTTTAGACATTGATTACTCGCCAATCGGTAATGCTCAAACGACAAATTCAAAGTTGAAGGAGTTACTTTCGTAATGCAGCACGACGCTTTGACAAATTCATTTACTGCAATATTTGAAAACGGAGAAACAACGTTCATTTTTTTTTTATTAGCTAGACATGTTTAGCACACTAAATATGAAATAATCATTATTCAGACAGACTCTGTCAATATCCGATGATACCATGTCAACTTTAAAGGAAGGAGATGAGGAAAATGAAAGAAATGAGGATATAGGGATAACTATACTAATTGTTTTATATGACGATGGACATTTTCTTCAAATGCGTGAGGGGAAAATTCATCGGGAAATACAGAGGGGTGCATTGAATTCCACAATTTGGCCACTCAATTAAAATAGTCGTTCTGCAAGAACACAGTTATACAACGAGGTGTTTGTACAACAAATGGATGTGATAACTCGGCACTCTGGTTTGTCGATTGTACTGTGTACACGATGGAAGGATATTTTGACTCTCCTTATAGGAGAATTCGCTAAAGTTATATTTGTAGTAGATGGACAATTCAGCCACATTTCTTCTGTGCTGGAGTGAATCAAGCTGGTCCATTAGTTCGGTATTACCAAAAAATTTTATTGTTGACTGACAAGCACCTCCCCAACCATGACAGCAGTATTCCATACATGGACGAATAAAGGACTTGAAGATTAGTAAAATTTGATCGGGATTGAAATACTTTTTACATCGACCCAAGAATGCTAGCTTTTGCATTGCAGATTTAGCGAGGTTAAACGTATGTCTCTTCCATTTCAGGTTATTTTGAATATCCACTCCAAGAAGTCTAACTGATTCAGCCTCACGAAATTCCTCATGGTTTATCTTTATAGGGTAATTCTTATGTTGCTCTATTCGTGAAAGACCGCATAGTTTGGTTTTGGTTGGATTAAATGAAACAAGATTACGATCACCCTATTCCATTATACGACCCAGGTTTTTGTTGATATAATCAATTAGCAGCTCTCTATCAGTGGTAACTGCAGAATGAGATCGAAATTTAGGAGATGCATGTGATGCATGCAATGTGCTGTTATCAGCAAAACTATGAATTGGTTGCACTGTGGAAATAAGTAAGTCATTAATGTATAGAAGAAACAAGGTTGGTGAGAGTGCAGAACCTTGGGGAACCCCAGCATTGGTTGTGAAAATATTGGATGTGATATCATCTAAATTAACATGAAATCGGCGACCTGTAAGAAAACTATGAATCCATGAGACAGTAAGATGGTCTATGCCATAAAATTTTAATTTAGCTTTGAGAATTTTATGCCACACTTTATCAAATGCTTTAGAAATATCAAGTGAAATGCTGAAACTGATCATGATTTTCCAGCCATTCGTGCCAGAGATAGGAAACGTAGGCTAACAGATCACCTGTTGCATGACTTCTACGAAAACCATACTGTTTTTCATCAATAATTCGTGACATCTCCAAATAATCTATCAAATTGTAGTTAACATATTTTTCAAACATTTTAGCCACAACCGATAGAATTGCAATAAGTCTATAATTGTTAGGGTCTATCTTACTGCTTTTCTTTGATATGGGTTCAACGCTGGCCATCTTCCAAGAATCGGGAAATATTCCGGTTTTATAAGATAAATAGAAAATTTTTGTTAAAATTGAAGCTAGTTGCCTAGTAAAGTTTTTAAGAATGAGCGGTGGAATAGCGTCGTGGCCAGCAGATTTGTTGATATTGATAGAAGGAAGCATTTTCCGTACAATATTGCAACAAAAAATAATTGGTTTCATTTTCGTTACAACTGGGGAAATGATTGTAGGAGAATGGGAAGGTTCAACTATGTTGTAATTTTCTGCGAAAATACGACCCAAAAGATCCGCCTTCTCTTTCGTGTCGCTCACGGGAATGTCATTCAGAACTAAGGTTGAATAGAGGATCGAATAAAATTGCTCTGGACTGATTTAACTGCCTGAAAGAAACTACAAGAGCCAGATGGGTGCTTCCCGAATTTCTTTGCTTTCTTCTGGATAAACACGTCTTTGTCCAAGTCTATTTTGTATTTACTAATATTCTGGCTTTTTTATAGGTGCTATAGGTTTCAGGTGTTTTATTTGAGTTATTTGTCTTAAATGCTTTTCGTTTATTCCTCACTGCCTCATCAACATCTCGCGTGCATCAAGGCTCAGTTTTAGGAGTGATTAATCAATTTGGAATAAACCGCCGCATTACGTCTTTTATGATTTCAAAAATTCTTATTGCCGACTTGCTAGGATCTTGATCAACACAACAAATAGTTTTCCAAGGTGTTTCATCATAAAAGTTTCTTAGTCCCTCCCAGTTGGCGCGTTCCAAACGCGACGAGTATTTGCTTTAATTTGTGTCGGTGATGTAAATTGCACTATTGCTGATATTAGTAAATGGTCCGATGTTCCGAGGGGCTGTTCAACTTTTGTCTTCGTAGTATCTGGTTCGTTTGTCAAAAACAGATCCAGCAAATTATTGTCAAACCGTGATAATCTGCGAGTTTCAGTTCGGCTTGTCTTCCGTCGTCGTCTCATCTATACCGCAACATGTTTTCATGCAAATGCATTAGATTTCTCAACCCGGAATCAATGCTACTATTAAACTCATGACTGAGGCTGTTTTTAGCAGTCAATAAAACTAGATGTTCGGAAAATGACACGACACTGTTGGAAGTGTCAGAAATCAAAGATTTCACATCACATTCAATCTTGCCTTGCAAATTTTTCAGCAGCTTCGGAACGATATTTCGACTTTTCGGTATTGTGTAACTCTGATCGACAAATACACAAGGAGGCGCGAAGCATTCCCAATTAAAGAAATCAGAGCTACAATAGTAACGACCACTGTTTACTCTGGATGGATATTCCGCTACGGTGTCCTGAATTTAATTGTGACTGATCGAGGATCACAACTCGAATTGCAACTTTGCCGAACTTTCTAAACTGTTAGGTTTCTAACAACGACTAACCACAGCTTATAATTAGAAATTTAATGGCGTGATCAAACGCTATCATCGAACATTGAATGCGGCCATAATGTGTCACAATCGACCAGATTGGATACTTACTCTTCCGACTATTCTCCTTGAACTGCGTTCAACTTTTCGAGAAGCTTTCAAATCATCCACCGCGTAGTTAGTAGATTGACCATACGTTTGCATGGACACTTTTTATCGGAACAAATCGATATTCGTTCCACAGTTGGACTTCATGGATAACCTTAAGCTTAATTTAACGATCTCCGACCAGACCATGTCCCTCTTACGATAACATTTTTGTTTTCAACGATTTGAAAACCTGTTCGCATGTTTTTTGAGAGTGAATACGGTTTGAATGATGCTGCAACGTCCTATCACCATCGTTATTTTGTCGTCAACCGATATGACAATACATTCAACATATCAAAGTTAATATTGACAGACTTAAGCCAAGTTTTCAGGATAACACCAAGACAGATCGACCACTAACTGACCAATCGCCGCTAATACATAATACTTCTCAGCAATCTACTTCGACTTCTGTTTCCATTTCTACGAAGCAGAGTTATGACGACAACAGCGATTACATTTCGATGCCAGTTTTAAATTTTTCGAAACAAGATTAAAATTCTATGTCAAATCTCGTGATCAAAACTAAAAATTTAGTGCGTTTTAATTTTCAGCCACAATTTGTTCCTACTAGATCTGGACGAATCACGCGCCCACCATCTAAAATCTTTCAACAAAATCTTAAAACTTATTACGCAATGAGTGAGTAATGAAATTTTACAAAATATTAACGGATTATCATTATTTTTAATTATTTCTATTAATTAAATTTAAAAATTAAAATAGGTCATAAATAACCCAATCCACAGTGTTAGCATTTTTTATTGTGATATTGTCTAATTTTAACATTATCACTGATAAAGGGGTGTATGTGTCGTGGAAAAGGAAAATTTTGATATAACCGTAAACGCATTGAAACTAAATTCATTCTATTTGAGCATTTTTTTACTTTAGGTCAGACATTTTGCAAATTTAAGATATGTATTTTTACTTTGAATTTTAACTCATGTTGATTGAATTTTTTTTATCTCTTTTTAATTCAATAAAAATTAAGTGAAATAAATGTTGGTGTTTTGTGTTGCTCATTTAACATTACATATAATATTACGACTGACAAAAGCTAAAAAATTAATCAACAAATTGTCCGGATAAGTGGGAAAACTCAGATTGCGATTGTAGAAATCAACCGTCAATTCCATTTGGAAGTTTTGCTAAAGATTCTATTAGAAACACGTGCATCTGCGTAAAATGTAAGTTGGAACTACAACTATGGCCTTAATATTATGTGGTTTTGAGGTGTTCCAAAATAACAACAACAAAATATATCAAGATCAGTTGTTTTATTTGCTTTGAAGATAATTCAAAATTTAAGAAAAACGTGTTCCAGACCGAGTTGTGAAAGCATGACCATTTTTGATTTTCTTAAAACTTGGCATATTTTATTTTTTTTTTTATTTAGCGTATGGTTTTAGTACTTTTACATTAGAAACAAAAATAAAACAAAAATAAAACTTAAAATAGGAAGATTTTCGTATGAAATCTACATAAAACAAAACATGAATACACATTAAATGAACGAATCGATTTGATTGCGTGTCTTTTAGTTAATACTTAAAAAGTAAAATATTAAAATATTTGAACATTAGATGTTTACATCGAGTGAGTCTATCCATGTTACTACATTGGGAGTTGACTTGCCATATAAGTAATATGAACAAAATAAAAAATACTCCTTATTTTACAATTTTTTAAAGTGCATAGTTTAAGCATAGGCCCGCACCCAACATGCATGAAAAATGAAAATTTAGCAAATCCGAGGTAAGTTTGAAAATAAATTGCTAAAGAATGACTATACTGATTTCATCCAACTTTTTATGTTTGAAAGGTGTTGGAAGGTATCGTTTGAAAAATTAATTACTTGTTTTTGTAAAAATTAGAAAATTAAAATTTTAATAAAACTTTTTCAAAGATGGCGCTAGGGTCAAAGATCAATTTTACATCTTTCTTTTTAGAAATAGTTCTATTTTTAGTCTAAAATATTTCAAGTTTACCAAGAAGCATTATTTCGTATTCCTGAGATATTTAATTTTAAAGATTTTTAGTCTTACTAAAATTCTAATTGTTCATTATTTTTTCAAACAATTTTTATCAACAAAAAATTTTAACCACTGAAGTTAAAAATAATGATGTAAAATTAGAATTTTAGTCAGACTTAAAGTCTTTAAAATTAAGTATCTTAAGAAGACGAATTAACGCCTCTTAATAAATTTAATATATTTTAAAGTAAGGATAGAACTGTTTTTTAAAAAAAAGTTAAAATTTAATCTAATCTAATATATGTGTAAGGAAAATTTAGAACTTTGACCTTAAATATAACTTAAATGTTTATATCATTGAAAGTGATTTCATTATTAAATAAAACCAAAAAGATTTAATAGTAATTGTGGAACTCTGTGAGATTGGAAAAGATAAGTTGTTATAAGAAAACCAACCCGCTTAATATTTTGATTTTTGATCAATGATAATTTCTAATATCATATCGTATCGTAACGGTTATCATATTGATCTGAGCATCAATCGAAATTAATTTGGTAATTACTGATTGATGTTTGGAATAGTTTTAATTGATATTTTCAAGTTTTGAAATCTAATCAATCAATAGATTCAACAATGTTTGATTAAAATTATTTTATTTTTATTGTTCAACAATCGCCTTATTATAACGCCGTACAAACGAGTTTTGTGCCGAATAAAATTACCATTTGTGTTATATTTAGTTTTTGCATCCATTAGCAATTAATTGGTTTTTGACATTTAGGTATAGATCGACTGACTCTTAGCTGTTGTTTGTTTATTTATTTTAATATCTGTTGAGGGGGATTTTTGTTACGGCAATCGGCGATTTATTTTTGGGTTTTTTGAATGCTATTGCTTATTCCCGTCCCGAAAATTTACCAATATTTTTTTAAATCTTGTTCCTCAACAATATCGGATTAAGGTAAAATAACGCAAATTTTTAATCATTTCAAAAATGAAACAGTGTAAATGAAAAATAAATGTTTGGTTCTACCTTAATTGCGTGCAAATGAAGCTCCGCAATCAATAGACCTTTCGCTTTATTTCAGAATTAATTTCTTCAAATTTTTTGTTAGAATGGAAAACTGCAATGTTGAAATTAAGTTTTCTTTCAAATGACACCTGGGTATTTTCAAACCTCCTGATTTCCAAACATGTTGCATAGCAACAACTTGGTTATGAATAAGAGATTGATGACATTTTGGAACAATAATCATAGAACTCTAGTTAAAGAGATTTGAAGGTAGTAGTATTCCCGTGATAGAAATTCAAAGAAATAAAATCAATTAACTCACCTAGTGTCATTGTTTGTTCGAGTATCCATATATGAATTGATATGAAATTGAAGTTATTTTTTCTAATATACACTAACAGTTTATTGTTCTGATCTATTTTTTTGCTTTAAACTTTATTCACCTATAGTGAACCAAAAACCATTTTTTGCCACAAATTTTTTAAAATATTTATTTGTTTGCGTATCGTAAGACTACAAATTTAAGACTAATTTTTATAAATTACTTAAAAAAATGTATAACAAAATGTTTACAGGATGTTATCAATAACTTGCCAACAACAACATATATGTTTCAATCAAATTTATCTACTTTATTTTTGTTTTGCTTGCTAATTTGTTAATTGAATTAAAGAAAAAATAATATTTGAAATCTGTAATTTTAATACGTTTCAAATTTATAAATTGTTTCTTAGTTTCAAGAAAAATAGCAATTAAACCTTTTTATGACAGTTGATACTCGAGGTTCGTTATTCGTGTGAACTTTCATAACAAAAAAAATTCCTAACTCACACACTACAGAAATTCGAGGTTTATTTTTCGCCCTTATCCAATCTAGGATGTAGTTTACCTCAAGAAATAGTCAGAGGCAGAAGATATCTGCAACAAAACTGCTTGTACACTTATTTTGAAGATGAAGTCATAAATGCTATTGTACTTAAAGGAGAGGGGAGTGTAGTAGGAAAGAAATTTAGTATTTTTTATACATTAGTGATAATAATGATGTATCGTTAATTTGTATTAGAGTTATTCACGTTAATATTTTTGTTTATATTAAATTATTTTAGTAAGTTAAAAGGCGGTGTGAATAAAACCTAAGAACTGATTGATTGATTGGACTGTAGGACCAAGCACTAGGCGAGACTCCCGGATTACGGCCGGGCCACTTCCTACAGCCGTTTTACATCTAACAATAGGTAAGGATAGGTAGGTAATTATAAGTTAGGAGTGAACGACCCGGTTACAGACCCGGTTATACATATAATCTGCAATCGCCAATCAGCAATCCCGTATCTAAAATTCCTCGCTTAAACTAACTTATGAACTACCCAACACCAATACTTAACATCTAAATCGGCTCTGTAATTCTCATCCAGAAAATCCATATTGGATTTGGCGGGATTCGAACCGTCGACCCTAACAATGTAAGACTAGTGCGTTAACACACTCGGCTATACATCGCCATGGTGTGAATAAAACCTAAGAACTTGTAAACAAACCATGATTGGCAACCTGGATGTAAAACTATTGAAAAATACAAAAATTGCATATTCATAGATCAATTATTTAATATCCCAAATAAAACTCAATCAATCAAAATATTACAAATAGCAATACTAATACCACGGCCAACAAAAAGCATTAGCCACGTATCATTTCACCAACAAAAAAAAACTGAACTACAAATTGGTTTTCTATTTTCTCTTAGATCGAAACCTTGTGAAGGGTGAGATAAAATAAAAATAAATTCATCAAACATCTTAATCTTTTTTAGTTTTATCATTCCTTTCAATTTTGTGTAGCAAGCCAATACACCAAGTTATATACAAAAAAAAAAACAACCACAAAATTATTAATGAATAACATAATTCACGTTTTAATAACATAACAGTAACATAAAAAAAAACGAAGTAATTTAAGTGGGTTTGGTTTCAAAGAAAAAATAAAAGAATCAAAATATTAAATGAAAATTGCCTTTTCATTTCTCAACCATAACGGAACTTAGTTAAAAGCAATCACAATTATATTTATATGAAAAAGTTGCAAATTTTTGCTATTTTCGCGTTTTCTGAAAACTTGAGAATAATTTTGAAGTATATATTATTTAGCAGTTTATTAGTCGAGGTTGACGCTGTTGTACAAAGGCAAAGTGTTTGAAATTTTAAATTCTCTAATAAAATAAAAGAATTGACACTGCGAAGTAAAGAATTTATCGTAATTTAAGGCAATTTTTTTTTGTTTAAGGCTGTTGACAATAAAAAACAATCCCTTAAAACCATATCTTGCGAATAACTTAACATTTTTAACAGGTTATTTCATTAAATCAAAATTATTCGTATTAAAATATACAAATATGCAAATGACATAATACAAAACCTCTCTGAAATCTATCGATAAAGAATAAAAACATAAACAATGAAATTATTCATAAGATATAATTCAGATATAAATTCAAAATAGAAACCATCCTTATACCAAAGCACTAATTACATAAAATTTTATCAAATTTTTAATGGTTATTGATCAGGTGATAACAATAAAACCCTAGAATATAAATTGACATAAATCACTTTTTCAACCGTGCAAGAATACGATTTTATCAAAACAAAATATTTGATTAAAAAAGGGATCCACTGTGCTAAAGATATTTTATATCAATAATATTTTTACCCTATTTCATTATTTTCATAAGAAATAACCTTTTTCGTCTTTATCATACTGGAATAGGCTGATAAGTAGATGAATTAAAAACAAACCGCTTTAGAATTGCGATGGGGGACTGTGAAAATAAAAAATCGAAATATTAGAATCAAGACCGTTTTTTTTAATGTCTTTATTTAAAACCATAATTTATTTAAGAATCAAAACAAATCAATTCATCATCGTCCTTAAAACAACAATGCAATTTCCTCAAATTTTTCTATTATTTTTCACCCCCAGAAAATTGTACCACACGCTCTTTGTTATAAACTCAAAAACAATTTTCCTCTTTTTTCTTACCTAGTTTTTATTTTTTCTTTTCTTTTTTTTTGTACCTTGAAATTGAAAAACAAATTTACATATTTCTGCTTGATTTAAATCTCCAACTGAGGAGCTTTGTCATTCTGTTAAATTTTTCATTTAAAACTATGACAGCGAGTGATAATAGAAAGTATTGGAAAAGTTTTTTGTTTATAGTTGGTTCTTGGCTTTGTTTGTATCGTTCAAATGAACTACAAATCAATATATGTGTCAACAAGCATGTGGATATGAAATATTGAAATAAATTATAAAACTAAATAGTTTTGTGGTTGGAGTGATTTTTTGACAATAACAAATTTATAGTATGGAAACAGAATTAATATCTCCCCGATTATATTGATTTATTGATTTATTGACGTATTGATTTATTGATATACTGATATATTGATTTATTTATTGATTTACTGTTTAACTAATTTATTGATTTACTATTTTATTTATTTATTAATTAAGTAATTTATTAATTTTTTAATTTATTAATTTATTAATTTATTAATTTATTAATATATTAATTTATTAATTTATTAATTTATTAATTTATTAATTTATTAATTTATTAATTTATTAATTTATTAATTTATTAATTTATTAATTTATTAATTTATTAATTTATTAATTTATTAATTTCTTAATTTCTTAATTTATTAATTTATTAATTTCTTAATTTCTTAATTTATTAATTTCTTAATTTATTAATTTATTAATTTATTAATTTATTAATTTATTAATTTATTAATTTATTGCTTTATAGAATTACTAGCGGGACCCGGCGTGCTCTGCTACGCCTATAAAAAAGTTTGTGCGCGTACATTTTGTTGAATTAGCAAAAATAATTTCAAAGAGTCGGAATAAGAATAGAAAGCGTATTTTTTAATTTTTCCGTTTGGGAAATATGAATAACAGAGAGCATTAGCATTCTAGCTGATCAATCTAGATGGATTGAGAATCGAACGGCATGTCAAAATTTGAAAGTGATTGGTAAAGAGTTTTGGAGAAATTTTTAAGCTTGTTGTCGAATTTCCAATTCGATTAGCATTCGCACTATTAATAAGTCACAAGGCCAAACAATGTCAATTTGTGGGCTGCACCTAGAAACCTCGTGCTTTTCGCATGGTCAATTATATGTTGCGTGTTCAAAGGGTTGGAAAACCTTCAAGTTTTATCGTATATGCCCCTGAAAATATTGCAAAAATTATAACAATATCAAAATTTAAAACTTTTTACAAAATTTCAAAAATTATAAAAAAATCAAAAATTCAAACTTCTTCAAATTCTAAAAATATTCCAAAAATTCTTACAAAATCAAAAATTGAAGCTTTTTTCAAAATTCTAAAAATATTTATAAAATTCAAAATTCATAAATTCAAAAATTCAATTTGTTTTCAAAATTATAAAAATATTAACAAAATTAAAAATACAAATTTTTTTCAAAATTCCAAAAATTATGATAAAAACAAAAATTTAAACTTTTTCAAAATTCTAAAAACATTCCGGAAATTCTTACAAAATCAAAAATTGAAACTTTTCCAAAAATATTGAAAAAATTTAAAATTCACAAATTCAAATTGCATGTTCAATCACATTTCATGACATACAAATTATTAATTTTATTTTTTTCCAAAAAATTGGGTAAAAATTAAATGAAACATTCTTTTGACACACTGACAATATTTTTTTTGACAAACTTATAATGAAATAATCTACTTTTTGATCTCACATACGAATCCCGACTATCAAGATTTCTTTAAACTCAAGGTTACTACTCATTATCACCTAAAACTACCGTTTTAAGCAAAAAATATGAATATTTCCTTGTTTTGACACTCTTGACGATTTTTTTGACACACTTCTGGTACAGTTATCGAACATATCGTCCTGACGGCTATTTTAATTGAGTGTACCTGTTTTTAGAAATAAAAATTTTTGAAATCCTTTCAGCGGTTTTCTAAATTTCGTAGGTGGTGACGGACGGTAGATACAGATATACATTTTTTTTTTGATGTTTTAAAATCGTTATGACCTGAAACGTTGAGAAATGCCCTAAAAAGTGGGGGTAGGAATTTCACTTTTGGCTCGAGAATGTCATACTTATGTCTTTCAGACCGAAGTAATTGAAAAAAATTGTATTGTAGTTTCGTTTAATAGCCAAAAAATTCAAGTTATACAATACAGCCACTATTATTGATCTCAATGAATTGGAGGTAGAATGTCGATCAGAATTGATAATCGCTGACAAACGTTATCTACAAATATATTGTAGGTGGTACGAGTTCACCGAGTGGGTCTTCTAGTAAAAATTTGTAATTTTAATTTAAATCAGTGCTAATCGGTGTACAATATTTTTAGTTAACCTGTTTTTTGCTAATACAATAAGATTTGCTGATTTACCCACACGTGAGCATGCAACATATAGTTGCCCATGGGAGAAACATGGATTTGCCAAGTCCAAGCCACAAATGGTTATTGTTTGTCCTTGAGACTTATTTATGGTTATGGAGAAAGCCAAACGAATAAGAAATTGAAGTCTTTTGAATGGTATTGGAGAATCTGATGGTATCAATGGAGAATCTGATGGTATCAACTTTTTATTATTATTTTTTAATATCAGCACAACGCTTTAAACTGTAGCTAGCTTCATTCTTTATTGATCATGAGGAAAAAGTTAAGAAATTTTAAACTTTTTCATTGAGAAAAATATATTTCAAAAATAAATTTTTTTTCCTTAAAATAAATTTTCATATAAACTTGGTAAAAGTAGTTTCATTGTGCATGCACTGTAATGTTTTTGGGGCTTAAACTGTTTCTAAACGTTAAAGGCTCAAAATAGCTAAATCGTTTTTATGCCTTTTTGGACAATTTATTAACCTTTCAAAAACGTCCATGAAATAATGACTGTCCATGAAATAATGATTTTAAGCAGCGTTTAAAAGGAATATTAGAAAAGAAGTAATAAATTATGTTCAATACCCTAACAAACTATTGTTTTAATACAGATTTAGTGACAATACAAATTAGTTATCATCATTATAGCATTTACTGTTTTTTGTCCAACCAAATTTGAAATATTCCACTTTCGTGATTTTGAATCTAAAATATAAATAAAAACCAAAAAATCAAAAAAAACGGAACGACGTGACTTGATTCGTACTCGAAACTTTTTGGTTGATAGCTCATGTTATTGACCATTACGTTATCTAGATGTATTTACTACTAACCGTAATTTTGGGTATTCATAGAGAATTCATTAAAATTAATAAACTTTAAGGTCGTGTTGTCAAAATTCTAATGATTTCTAATGAATTTCAATGTTTTTAAGACGTTCGGTAAAGTATATTTTTTCTGTATTATTTGCCGTGACTCATTTCTCAAAAATGCCGATGAAATTGAAATTTAGTCGTTTTTCGCAGAAATATTATTTTTTGTTTTGCTTTATCTTCTTCTACAAAAATTAAATTACGAAAAAACAAATATTGAAAAACAAATATTACATGAATTTCAACACCACAATCTGGCAAAATTTATTCAAATGCAATAGCAGAGTAAATTGAAATTTTTGAGTCAATTTGCAGATTCAATTTCAATATCATCGATAATGGGCCACGGCAATTATTATTTTAAATAAAAATATTATTTTTAAATAAATTTATTAGTACTTACACAATTTTAATTTATTCTTGTAAAAAACTTATTATTTTGAAGTTAAAAATAATAATAATTAAATGATACTCAACACAATTAAAAAAAAAATAATTCACAAAATAGAGCTATGCGTTAAACTTCAAAACTGTATCATTATAACAAAAAGTTGAAACCAACAGTTTTTTTGGAGCCTACGCTGATGATTTAAAAAGTCCATGATGAAGTTGTGTCACTTACGTTAAATGTGTTTACGAAATACATTTAACATTCAATTCGCAATTAAAATATATTAAAACTTTTAATTGAGAAAATATTATTCTTAAGTCGCTCAAACATGAAAATTGCCAAAATTTTCCATACAAACTTGTATGAAAAATTTAACCTATTTTCGTATTTCTTTTCCGGACAGAAGAAAATAAAGTATTTTATATATTATGCTCAATATTGTCAGTAATTGTCAGTAATAGTTCATAAAGAAACTTAAATTATTTAATTGTAGTATAATGAGAAATTTGATAGATAATTTTTAAAATTATTCAAGTTGTGTTTTGAATGAAATCCCATATAAATTTTATTGAATTTATTCTCTTTTCCCCCTTTTGCAGCGCCAAAAGAAATTTAAATTATTTAATTGTAGCAAAATGAGAAATTTCATAGATAATTTTTAAAATTATTCAAGTTGTGTTTTGTATGAAATTCCATATAAATTTTATTGAATTTCGTTTCTTTTCCCCCTTTTGCAGTGCCATTGCAGCAAACACCGGAACAAAATAATCGCTCAATAACATATTTGATAGTCTATATGGGCCCTACATGGATGACTAAAAAGTCGATAAAGCAGGTTTGACAGTAAATTAATTAATTTACGCCGCCATCTGAAAGTTTGCTTATGAACTACCCATATTTAACATTTAATTCGTAATTAAAAAATATTTAGGCGATCAATCAAAATAAAAACTATCCTATCTCTCAAGTTGGACAATTATACACACACTGAACACAATTTTATTAAGATTGGTTACGTTGTTGCGGAGTTTATCGCGGACAAACATCGTGACATGTGATTTTTATATATATAAGATAGATTTTTTGATTGATTGATTGATTGATTGATTGATGTATTAGATTTTTTTGGTTTATTGATTTAATAATTTACTGATACATTTATTTATTGATTTATTAATTAACTGATTATTTGATTTATTAATTTATTGATTAATAAATTTATGGGTTTTTGTATCTACCAGCTGATACAAATTTTTTTCAAAATTGCCACAGATATGCTTTCGCAATGGATCCGTAGGGATCGATTTGGTCTTCCTAATCCTGTGTTTTATCTTTACTGCATTCAGTACCGAAAATTAGTAAAACGACTGGAGATTGTGAGGATATTTTTGATTTTGTTACGAAGGTGCAAGCCTAGATCAATATCAATACCACACTTACAGGATTATATCATTCCTTCTATCGGATGCGCTATAAATTTTATTTGTTCTCAACCATTATCTATTTATTTTACTTCAAAGGAAGAGAGTCTTTCAGGATCCTTGGTTCTATGGTGACCTCAATCAAATTAATGTGGGTGTTTATTAATGAAATATATTTAATTTATTCAATTTAAATTTAATTAATATAATAAATTTAATTTATTTACTTAGTTAAATTAATTAAACTTATTTAATTTATTTAATTTTGTTTAATTTATTTAATTTTTTAATTTATTTAATTTATTTAATTTATTTAATTTATTTAGTTTATTTAATTTATTTAATTTATTTAATTTATTTAATTTATTTAATTTAATAATTGGATTAGACGAGAGGGCAGACGGTCCGGAGGACCTGTTAATTTAAAATTTAAATAGCTCTATGTATTGTGATTTAATTTGGATAACAATCGGAACAATAGCTTTTTCTGTGGTTAACTATAGTTCCGAAAGCTTTTGCGCAAAGTTGGGCAAAGTAAGGATACCGAAATTATTTCAACATACATCCCATGTTTATTCAAAATTTCAATATATCTATGTTCAGTCATTCGATTTTAATGAATCAAGTAACATATGTCATTAATGCGATTTGTCAAGGGTGTAAAAGCTTCTAGACAAAATTGGTCAAAATGGAAGAGGCGGCCTCCTGAACAACTGTTTATTTAAAACTTAAATAATTTAAAAAAATGCCATTTGGTGTTGATCAAACCCAGGACATAAGCTTTTGGGGTTTACATTGTTTTGAAATATTTTAGACTAAATTTGGCAAAGTTGAGGAGGAGGGACGAAGCACTCATACAACGGTTTTAAAATTTGTCATTCGATTTTAATGATAGTACATAAAAATAAAGTTCTGCACGAAGGTCTGAATGTGTAAACTATAAGTTTTTGGTATCGATAAATTCGTATTCACCCTCGGTTTGATCCAAGTACGTTTGAACAAAACCCACAAAAAACGAAACACCCACCAAAATCTACTGAAACCGACTAATCGGATGACCCTATAAAAAATTTGGTAGCAAATCGCTTTTTTTAACTAAATTCGAACCCCTTAACCCTTTAAGCCCCTAGCCTTTTAATCTTATACCCCTTTATCCCTATAACCCCGTCTAACAGTCACAAAAACAAATTTCAGACTAGGGATCTGATTTGGAATATGGTTTTGGAGTCGCTGAAGCCAAATTCAAGGTAGGTTTGAAGCATATTTTGGTTAGTAATCATAATCTCAAACAACCGCAACCGTTAAAGGAAAAAGGTTATTTTAGCCAGTGATCTGACCACGTATTTTATATGTTTTGGTAATCACTGAATCTAAAATTGCCATTAATTTAAATACACCGCGAGGGTTGCGGGCAAAAAACCTATTTCAAAGTTAGTACACATGTGATTAAATATACTACGATTACCGTCACGATCTCTAAGTGTTATACTCTACATTTGCCCAATCACCAATCAATGGAGAGCTACGGTTGCATTGTGATGACTCCTGCGGGTCCTAAACCGAGCTGTGGCCGATATCCTTCTGACCCTTGGATTTGTAATAAATAACCTTCATTTGTCTGCCACAGCGGAATAAATACCGTAATTTAGGTAACGGTTTGGCTCCTTGGCCCATCGTCACCACGTGGAGGTGCCCTAGGTGGAGTTGTTACTCTGTATATGTGGGTTGATTTACATGGAAAAAAGACAAAATGTGTCTGGTTGCTGTGTCTGATCTCCGGGAAAGAGAATTTTTTTGTAACTGTCAGAGTTTGCTGAGATTATATCTAAACCCTGCCGTGCTGAGGCAAAACTGACCTTGAATTTGGATTCAGATACCCTAAAAACATTTACTAAACCAACTATACCTTAAGTCGAATTTTTTTTTGTTAGTGTTTTACGTGGTTATAGGGTTATACTAATGTCATGAGGTTATTTCGTAAAGGGTTTCCCTTTAAACCCTTTACTAAACAACCTCATGACATATGAAATTATAAATTTAATTAAGAAATAGATATGTTCCCGGGTTTTAGGCTTTGAATCGTTTAGGCCTTAGGGTTGACTTAACGTCATTAGTAGATTTTTGAAGTTCTTGCGTTTTTCTTTTTTGAGGCTATGTTCGAGCTCGGACATGCTGAAGTCAAACTGAAATCAGGTTCGGATTCAACATTCCCCTTAACATATAGTATACATAGATCCCCAGGGTGAAATTTTGTTTTTTGTGTGACTCGGTAAATAAACCTTCAGTGAGGTCTCATATAGTTTTGAAAGTTTGTAGGCAAAATTTAACAAAGCAGAAGGACTTTGAAATATTTGTTTATTTAAAACTTCAATAATTTTAAGACTTTTCATTTGATTTAATGCAACTAGGTTGAGAAACCTTTAATGTTCATATATATAACCGTTTTCGAAAAGAATTGACAAAAGTTGGGGCTGGGCACCCATACAAGCTTATTTAAAACTTTAATAAATTTAAGTCCTGTCCTTCGATTTTGATTAAACTTGTAACATAATCGTTTAGTGTAGTTTGCCTAGTACCGAAACCAAATTATTTATTTATCTATTAATATTATTAATATTATTATTAATATTAATATTATTGTTAATTTAGGTTTTCTCCGTTCAATGTATACACTTTCGTATGTACATTGATACTGATCTATTTGATAAAATTGTATTACCGTCTTTGTTTCTTATTGGTGGTTTCTGGCCACAAATAAAAAATCCAAACTATAGATCAAAATATAATTTTTTATTTAAATATTTCGGTCCTTATTTGGGACCCTCCTCAGTAAATAGTCTATGTTTAAACTTATTATGAACTATTACTCCTTAGAGTAATAGTTCATAATAAGTTTAAACATAGACTATTTACTGAGGAGGGTCCCAAATAAGGACCGAAATATTTAAATAAAAAATTATATTTTGATTTATAGCTTGGATTTTTTATTTGTGGCCAGAAACCACCAATAAGAAACAAAGACGGTAATACAATTATTGTTAATATTTTTAGTTTATTTAATTTCACTAACTTTTTTAATTTGTTAAAATTTAAATTGGTTTTATTTTTAATTTATTGGACTCACTTAGTTTCTTTAATATGTTTTGTATCTGTAATTTTCTTAATTTATTTAATTTATTTAATTTATTTAACTTATTTAATTTATTTAATTTATTTAATTTATTTAATTTGTTTAATGTATTTAATTTATTCAACTTATTTAATTTGTTTTTTAATTTACTTCATTTATTTCATTTATTTAATTTATTTCATTTATTTAATTTATTTAATTCATTTTATTTATTGCATGTATTTAATTTATTCAATTTATTTAATTTATTTAATTTATTTGATTTATTTAATTTACTTAATTTATTTAATTTACTTAATTTACTTAATTTTTTAATATATTTAATTATTTTGTATATCCGTATTATTTAATTTATTTAGTTTCTTTAGTTTTATAATTTATTTAATTTAATTTAGGGGGCGATTATTCAGACAGACATACATAATATGCGAATATTCAGAGCTTGCGAATTTTTAAGGCTTACGTAGATGATAGTCCCAGATAGCCGAGCCATACAAATTTTTATGCTGTGAGATACATAATACATTTTGCCTCGTTTTCTCATGTTAATCATTTACGTTTCCTGATAAATTTGAACAAAAAAGTTTCCAGGATAATGATGCCTTTAATCTCATTGAGTCATCCTTTTCAGAAAGTCAAGTTGAAAATACATAAGTTGCATAATGCATAACTTTACTTCTGCGATCAACAAAATGAATGAAGATTTCGTTTTGATTTTCTGATGCTTTGTCATATTAATCAACATGTAGTCAAATTCTTTCGAATATCTGAATATGAATTTTTTAAGCAGAATTAAAAAAAATCGTTAAGATATGCTATGCCATGATATAAAAATCATACTAAGTGATTTAGAGAAACAAAGTGCTGGTAGGAACTGATAATTTTTCCAGTCACAATCCTTGTTCTTTCAGGATATTAATGAAAACCTTTTACTATTCGATTTCCAATTCAAAAAATGTGATTTCATTCTCCACTACTTCTCAAATATTGGTCATTTGTAAAAGAACGATTTTATTAATATAAGCTTCCTACGATCAGATGAACGTGTAAGCGTACCAGAAACAAAACAAATAAACAATGTTCTTTGTGCAGCCAGTGTTTTTGTTTGTCTAAACCCTAAATTGTTTGTCTAATATGTTTAACGAAAAATGAATCAAATTACATTATCAAAAACGTGTTCAAAATATATAAATCAAAAACTGTATAAAAATAATGCTTACGTCTTTAAGTATAACAAGAAAGACATTTAAATACCAGTTCCACAGTGTAATTAACTCCACTTGGTAGTTCGTTTAATATAAAAATGATTTGGAGCAAAAAGAATATATGTAAATGAAAAAAAATAAAAAATATAACAGAACTTGAATAAAAGCTTCAAATAAAAGAATTCAGATCAACGCGAGAGATTGCTCATTAATTTCTCTTTCAACTTCCTGCTTTTTACACTTAGATGTTCTTTATTTTTATTATGTTTAGAAGTGAAAATCAATTTTATTTTCCATATACATTTTAACAGTGAAATATGGAAATCGAGGATTGAATAAATTTCACAGGTAGATATGAATGTGATGGAGAAGCTTTTTTTTCGAAAATGAAAAAGTAAAAGCATAACAGATCGAAAATAAATGTGTTGATCAAACCAGTATAAATCAGTTAGACGAAAGAAGTCATGAATTTAAATTATAAGGAAACAAATTTTTGAAAATATATACGGACGTAATGCTATAGCTAAGATTATCATATTTATATATTTTAAAAGGATTTGTTTGTTTTGTATAAATATTTTGGGATAGGTGACCCACAGATAATGGATTATAATGATTATATGTTTAGGGTTAAAAATGATATCAACATTTTCTTGAAAAATTTTTTATGAAAAGTTTGACTTTTGGTAGCCTACGTCATTTATTTCTAACTGACGTAATTTGAAAAGCAGATTAGTTTTCATTGCAGTGGTTCTGTTCTTGTCGTCATAGTGTTTACATATTTATACAAAAACCTCGTCTTTTGTATATATTTCCAGATTTAATAGACATTCTCCATTAAATTCATCTTATAATATAGTCCCTATCAATAACTTAAATTTATCTTATAATATAGTCCTTATCAATAACTTCTTTCAGCATTCTTCTTTCCATTTCTTAAAAAATTTGTATTATTTTTACGTTACAAAAAACGTAACAAAATTAAATTTGATATTTTCAAAACCAAAAATATGACAATAAAACAATTCTTAGTAAACACAAAATTAAAATGAAATTTGAATCTCATAAATATTAAAAATTGAATTCGTAGGATATTTATGGAAAAATAAATTAAAAGTTATAAGGGGAACGGGAAAAATTGACACAAAATCGGTTATTTAGAATGAAAAGAAACAATTTGAACAAACCAATTTTTTGTTGCCAAACCAACATTTCAACTAGAGGGTTTAGAGAGTAGGGTCGTTTCAATAACTTACCAATAAGTTTAAAACTAAAACCTGCATATGTCTACATAAAGACATAAAACATCAATAGTAAATCGTAGAAAAAATATACTGGGAGGAAGCTATGAATTTCCATGTAATCAAATTAAGACGAATAATGTGTACATAAAACTCTCCCTAGGTTGTCAAAACTTCAGTAATAGCACATTATTTTTTCACAATATGAAAATATTTACTAAATATCGTCCCATTCCTAGATTCATTGTTTGATTAGGCCCAAACATCACCGCATTGCTTATTTTGGTCTTTAACTTACAGTTTATTTGTCACCTTTACCTGTCACCTTTACCTGTCACCAATACCTTACCTCGGGCCTTAAAAACTAATTTTTGTTATTAAAGTTATTAAAAATTTTACTGTTTTTCGGGTTTGAATATAAAAATATTGACGAATGACTTCTAGGTCGTTTTCAATTTTTCCTAGACTAATATTTTCTTAGACTTACGTCATTACGACAAATTAAGAAAGAAAGTGATTGTATTTTTAAGCTGTAAATTGAAAATGTATGTGACATTTTAAACATATGACTTACAAATATAACATAATATTATTTTCCTTAATTTTCTTAAAAGTATAAAAATGCTAATTTAAATATCAGTAAACCGGAATGAAACAAAGCAAATAAAAAATATTTAACAAACCTACTAAATTTTTTAAATCAATAAAAATTATTCAAAGTGCCCGTTTGTTTGTTTTCATTGCTTTCACAAACAAATTTCTGTAGTACATAATTTTAAATGGAAAAAAAGATTCATCATCAAAATTCATCAATTAAGTACAAAAACCTTTCAATTAAAAATTTCACAATCCAATCAAAATCTTTGTTATCTTTCGTTGTCATAGTTATACAATTTGTTTGAAAAAATAGCCAATAATATTCATAATCTCATGTTATGTTACTTTTGCAGCTGCCGTAAAAATATTTGAAAATTTGGCGACATTTTTTCAGCTGTCGTAAAAATATGAGTTACTTTTTCTGTCGCCGTAAAAAGAAAAAATGGCGTTATACGTCAAAAAAGTAAAACTCTTACCTTTTCTCTAGCGGCAGTAAAGTTCAATTTAATAAATAAATTTCGCTTCGCTTTTTATTTAGGGCGTTTTTTAGTATATGATATGCTATGTATGTGACATGTTTAATGCACCCATTTTTGCACGGGGATTTTGTTTTATGCATACAAATGTAAAGGCAATATTGCCCATAAAAATTACCAGTAAATTTGGTAATAGACATTAACCAATAGATACCTGAGAGAACCTAGATAACAGTACAAATGGCATTCTGAGGTATTGACCACTTCCTTAAACTTGCTTCAGTGTGTATACAGATATAGGGATAATAATTGTCTATATGAGAAACTATCCGTGTCTAAGCCTAATCGCACAATTTTAAAGATTGGCTCTGAGAACATCTTCAACTTTTAAATGTCCTGTCAAAATTGTTACTTCTTTTTTGTCTGCAAGCTTCGTACCGTTGCAAAGTTTTGGCTGGTTGATATTTCGATGCATGTTATTCTGCACGCCAATTCTCAATTGCAGTACGTGATGTGATATTCCCTGCAGACCGAGTGATTAAAAAAAATTCTGTTGGAAAGAATGTTTCATTTTCTTCCACAGCAATATCGATGGACTTCTATATTATTGCATTGGTGTAAATATTAGATTGAATAATATTGTAAGATTCATAGACGTCTTTATTATTGGCCCCAAGAATAGTTTGTTTTCTCATCAATCGTGATTCTTATAATTAATTAAAATATTTGCAAATAATTTGGAAGTAATTTTATTCACGATGCAATTTTGCATTAAACGATGCAGCAGCAGCATATCAATGGGATTTTCAAACGTTTGAGAGCTTAAACTTTTGCTGCGAAATGTACGTTAATATTAAAATTCCTTGCGTCTTTGTTATAAAAAAATTTCTTCAGCCATTTATAATTTATATTTTTCTCATGAATGAGAGTGAAATATTGCAAGAATTAGACTTTGATTGCTGCAAGTGTAATTAATGCATCCATTCCAGTATCGGTCGTGGCATGTGTGGCATGCGGAAAGAGACATGTGTAATACTGTTGACAATTCTCAATTGCTGCAAAAACGTTGAACCGGATTAATTTTCAACAACATGCGATGAAAGTACTCATTTCATGTGAAAACGTAAACAATTTTATTTGAAATCATCGTTGCAGCAAGTGGGTTCAGGGTTTGTTGTATTTTCCCAGCTGTGAAAAAACGTGTTGTCCGTTTTCTAGATGTATTGCTAAGTGAACATTAAACTCCGTAGAAAAACTCCACCAAAAAAATTCAATATCGTGTGAAAGCATATACAAAAATAAATACATATTTTATCAAAAATCGACACTTCATGTTATACTAACTGATATTTTCTAACTTCTAAAATGAGTCCGAGGCTAGATCATGTACAAAAAACTTCAAAAAAAAATCTCGATTTTGAGTATATCTTATACAAAAAAGTACATCTTTTGTCAAAAAAAGGCAAAAAGTTTGTTCAACTAACTGATATTTTCACCTTTGTGAAGTTAGCCCGTAATTCTATCCCGTAAAATAAGAAAAGTTGCATATGGCAATACTATAAAATTTTATACTATCCTGACATTTTATTTTGGATTTTTTTTATTAAATTATGATTAATGCTCGTAATTGGAAAAAGTTCAATGAACATTATGTGATTTTTCCAGAATTTTTGTATGCGTAGTTACCTGGATAAAATTTTGAGAACTTTGGGCAAAATAATAAGTTTTCGAATTTTTCTTTCGTATTTTTCGTACTAATTTAATTTTTGATAAATTTTTTTATGTTTTAATAAATCAATTACGTCGAAATTTTGTAAATATTACACACATAATCAATTGCAACAGCCAACGTTCATTTATACAAAATTTAATTTTGTTTCAGTATATGCTACTCTCAGCCCGTAATTTGTTCTTTCACGATATTACTATCTTAATGGGAAATGAGATAGACGCTTGTAAGCTGAAAACGGTTCCTTGCCCGGAAATTATTATTAATGCTTGTAATTGGAAGAGGTTCAATGAACATTATGTGATTTTTCCAGAATTTTTGTATGTGTAGTTACCTACAGTTAAACTAGAGAAAATTTTCCCAAAGTTCTAAAAATTTTATCTCGATTTTTCACATACAAAATTTTTAGAAAAATTAGGGAAAGCACATCAAACCTATACCAATTACAAGCCTTAATCAGAATTCTCGGCCAGAGAACCAATTTCATTCAACAAGCGTCTATCCCAATATCGACATATCTTCACAAAAATCAATTTATCTCCCCCAATCTCACAAAATTTTATCTCGATTTTTCCACATACAAAAATTTAAGAAAAATTAGAGAAAGTACTTTGAACATTGATCAATTACATGCATTAATCAGAATTTTCGGCCAGAGAACCAATTTCATTCAACAAGCGTCTATCTTAAAATCGGCATTTCTTCTCAAAAAATAAATAAATTTTCCCAAAGTTATCAAAATTTTATCTCGATTTCTCCACATACAAAAATTTTAGAAAAATTAGAAAAAATACATTGAACCTTTACCAATTACGTGCATTAATCGAAATTCTCGGCCAGAGAAAAAATTTCATTTACCAAGCGTCTATCCCATTATCGACATATCTTAAAAAATTAATTTATTTGCTCAATCTCTTAAAAATTTTATCTCGATTTTTCCACATACAAATATTTTAGAAAAAGTGGAGAAAGTACATTGAACCCTTACCAATTACGTGCATTAATCAAAATTCTCGGCCAGATTACATATTTCATTCACCAAGCGTCTTTCCCAATATCGACATATCCTGAGAAAATAAAAAAATTTTCCCAAAGTTCTCAAAATTTTATCTCGATTTCTCCACATACAAAAATTTTAGAAAAATTAGAGAAAGTACATTGAACCTTTATCAGTTAGGTGCATAAATCAGAATTCTCGGTCAGAGAACCAATTTCACTCACCAAGCGTCTATCCCAGTATCAACATAGTCTCACAAAATAAATAAATTTTCCCAAAGTTCTCAAAATATTATCTCGATTTTTCCACATACAAACATTTTAAAAAAAGTAATGAAAGTACATTGAACCTTTATCAATTACGAACATTAATCAAAATTCTTGGCCAGAACCAATTTCATTCACCAAGCTTCTATCCCAGTATCGACATATCCTCAAAAAATTAATTTATTTGCCCATTCTCTAAAAATTTTATCTCGATTTCTCTACATACAAAAATTTTAGAAAAATTAGATTAAGTACAACGAACCTTTATCAATTACGTGCATTAGTCAGAATTCTCGGCCAGAGAACCAATTTCATTCACCAAGCGTCTATCCCAATATCGTCATATCCTCAAAAAGTTAATTTATTTGCTCAATCTCTCAAAATCTTATCTCGATTTTTCCACAGACAAAATTTTTAGAAAAATTAAAGAAAGTCTATTGTACATTTATCAATTACGTGCTATAATCAGAATTCTCGGCCAGAGAACCAATTTCATTCACCAAGCGTCTATCCCAATATCGATATAGTCTTAAAATATAAATAAAATTTACCAAAGTTCTCAAAATTTTATCTCGATTTTTCCACATACAAACATTTTAGAAAAAGTAATGAAAGTACATTGAACCCTTACCAATTACGTGCATTAATCAGAATTCTCGGCCAGAGAACCAATTTCATTCACCAAGCGTCTATCCTAATATTGACATATACTCAGAAAATAAATAAATTTTCCCAAAGCTATGAAAATTTTATATCGATTTTTCCACATACAAAATTTTTAGCAAATTAGAGAAAGTACATTGAAATTTTATCAATTTAAAGCATTAATCAGAATTCTCGGCCAGAGAAGCACTTTCATTCACCAAGCGTCTATCCCAATACCGACATAGTCTCAAAAAATAAATAAATTTTTCCAAAGTTCTCAAAATTATATCTCGAATTCTCCACATACAAAAATTTTAGAAAATTTAGAAAAAAACATTGAACCTTTACCGATTACGTGCATTAATCAGAATTCTTGGCCAGATAACCAATTTCATTTACCAAGCGTCTATCCCAATATTGACATATCCTTAGAAAATAAATAAATTTTCCCAAAGTTCTCAAAATTTTATCTCGATCTCTCCACATACAAAATTTTTAGAAAAATTAGAGAAAGTACATTGAACCTTTATCAGTTAGGTGCATAAATCAGAATTCTCGGTCAGAGAACCAATTTCACTCACCAAGCGTCTATCCCAGTATCAACATAGTCTCACAAAATAAATAAATTTTCCCAAAGTTCTCAAAATATTATCTCGATTTTTCCACATACAAACATTTTAAAAAAAGTAATGAAAGTACATTGAACCTTTATCAATTACGAACATTAATCAAAATTCTTGGCCAGAACCAATTTCATTCACCAAGCTTCTATCCCAGTATCGACATATCCTCAAAAAATTAATTTATTTGCCCATTCTCTAAAAATTTTATCTCGATTTCTCTACATACAAAAATTTTAGAAAAATTAGATTAAGTACAACGAACCTTTATCAATTACGTGCATTAGTCAGAATTCTCGGCCAGAGAACCAATTTCATTCACCAAGCGTCTATCCCAATATCGTCATATCCTCAAAAAGTTAATTTATTTGCTCAATCTCTCAAAATCTTATCTCGATTTTTCCACAGACAAAATTTTTAGAAAAATTAAAGAAAGTCTATTGTACATTTATCAATTACGTGCTATAATCAGAATTCTCGGCCAGAGAACCAATTTCATTCACCAAGCGTCTATCCCAATATCGATATAGTCTTAAAATATAAATAAAATTTACCAAAGTTCTCAAAATTTTATCTCGATTTTTCCACATACAAACATTTTAGAAAAAGTAATGAAAGTACATTGAACCCTTACCAATTACGTGCATTAATCAGAATTCTCGGCCAGAGAACCAATTTCATTCACCAAGCGTCTATCCTAATATTGACATATACTCAGAAAATAAATAAATTTTCCCAAAGCTATGAAAATTTTATATCGATTTTTCCACATACAAAATTTTTAGCAAATTAGAGAAAGTACATTGAAATTTTATCAATTTAAAGCATTAATCAGAATTCTCGGCCAGAGAAGCACTTTCATTCACCAAGCGTCTATCCCAATACCGACATAGTCTCAAAAAATAAATAAATTTTTCCAAAGTTCTCAAAATTATATCTCGAATTCTCCACATACAAAAATTTTAGAAAATTTAGAAAAAAACATTGAACCTTTACCGATTACGTGCATTAATCAGAATTCTTGGCCAGATAACCAATTTCATTTACCAAGCGTCTATCCCAATATTGACATATCCTTAGAAAATAAATAAATTTTCCCAAAGTTCTCAAAATTTTATCTCGATCTCTCCACATACAAAATTTTTAGAAAAATTAGAGAAAGTACATCGAACCTTTATCAATTACGAGCATTAATCAGAATTCTCGGCCAGAGAACCAATTTCATTCACCAAGCGTCTATCTCAGTATCGACATATCCTCAAAAAGTTAATTTATTTGCCCAATCTCTAAAAATTTTATCTCGATTTTTCCACATAAAAAACTTTTAGAAAAATTACAGAAAGTACATTGAACCTTTATCAATTAGGTGCATCAATCAGAATTCTCAGCCAGAGATCCAATTTCATTCACTAAGCGTGTATCCAACTATTGACATAGTCTCAAAAAATAAATAAATTTTCCCAAAGTTCTCAAAATTTTATCTCGATTTCTCTACATACAAAAATTTTAGAAATATTAATCAGAATTCTCCACCAGAGAACCAATTTCATTCACCAAGCGTGTATCCCACTATTGACATAGTGTCAAAAAATAAATAAATTTTCCCAAAGTTCTCAAAATTTTATCTCGATTTTTCCACATACAAAAATTTTAGAAAAATTAAAAAAATACATTGAACCTTTACCAATTACGTGCATTAATCAAAATTCTCGGCCTGAGAACCAATTTCATTTACCAAACGTCTATCCCAATATCGACATATCCTAAAAAATTAATTTATTTGCTCAATCTCTCAAAATTTTATCTCGATTTTTCCACATACAAAAATTTTAGAAAAAGTGCAGAAAGTACATTGAACCCTTACCAATTACGTGCATTAATCAAAATTCTCGGCCAGAGAACATATTTCATTCACCAAGCGTCTTTCCCAATATCGACATATCCTCAGAAAATAAAAAAATTTTCCCAAAGTTATCTAAATTTTATCTCGATTTCTCCACACACAAAAATTTTAGAAAAATTAGAGAAAGTACATTGAACCTTTATCAGTTAGGTGCATTAATCAGAATTTACGGCCGGAGAACCAATTTCATTCATCAAGCGTCTATCCCAGCATCGACATAGTCTCACAAAATAAATAAATTTTCCCAAAGTTATCAAAATATTATCTCGATTTTTCCACATACAAACATTTTAAAATAAGTAATGAAAGTCTATTGTACATTTATCAATTACGTGCTATAATCAGTATACTCGGCCAGAGAACCAATTTCATTCACCAAGCGTCTATCCCAATATCGATATAGTCTCACAAAATAAATAAAATTTACTAAAGTTCTCAAATTTTATCTCGATTTTTCCACATACAAACATTTTAGAAAAAGTAATGAAAGTAAATTGAACCCTTACCAATTACGTGCATTAATCAGAATTCTCGGCCAGAGAACCAATTTCATTCACCAAGCGTCTATCCCAATATTGACATATCCTCAGAAAATAAATAAAATTTCCAAAAGTTATGAAAATTTTATCTCGATTTTTCCACATCCAAAAATTTTAGAAAAATTAGAGAAAGTACATTGAACCTTTATAAATTAAGTGCATTAATCAGAATTCTCGGCCAGAGAACCAATTTCATTCAACAAGCGTCTATCCCAATATCGACATGGTCTCAAAAAATAAATAAATTTTTCCAAAGTTCTCAAAATTATATCTCGATTTTCCCACATACAAAAATTATAGAAAAACTAGAAAAAGTACATTGAACCTTGACCAATTTCGTGCATTAATCATAATTCTCGGCCAGAGAACCAATTTAATTCACCAAGCGTCTATCCCAATATCGACATATCCTCAAAAAATTAATATATTTGCTCAATCTCGCAAAATTTTATCTCGATTTTTCCACATAAAAAATTTTTAGAAAAATTAGAGTAAGTACATTGAACCTTTATCAATTACGTGCATTAATCAGAATTCTCGGCCAGAAAACCAATTTCATTCAACCAACCGTCTATCCCAATATCGACATATCCTGAAAAAATAATTTTCCCGATGCCCAATCTCTAAAATTTTATCTCGATTTTTCCACATACAAAATTTATAGAAAAATTAGAGAAAGTACATTGAACCTTTATCAATTACGTGCCCTAATCAGAATTCTCTGCCAGAGAACCAATTTCATTCAACCAAGCGTCTATCCCAATATCGATATATTTTCACAAAAATCAATTTATCTCCCCCAATCTCTCAAAATTTTATCTCGATTTTTCCACATACAAAAATTTTAGAAATATTAGAGAAAGTACATTGAATCTTTATCAATTACGTGCATTAATCAGAATTCTCGGCCAGAGAAGCAATTTCATTCACCAAGCGTCTATCCCAATATCGACATATCCTCAAAAAATTAATTTATTTGTCCAATCTCTCAACATTTTATCTCGATTTATCCACATAACAAAAGTGTTACAAAAATTAGAGAAAGTGCGTTGGACCTTTATCAATTACGTGCATTAATTAGAATTCTCGGCCGAAGAACCAATTTCATTCAACAAGCGTCTTCAGAGTCGACTAACAATATGTTTCAAAATTTTCAAAATTTTGTCTTTATTTCTGAACTTGGTTTTGGTTATGATGAGTTTAATTGATCAGGTAACATGTAGCAAATTATTGTATAACAACAATCATTAATTTTTCAAATTATTAAAGAAATTTTTTTATAAAGATTTTTATTTAAATATACGACAAAATTTTACAAATCGTTTAAAATTTTGTTTTGTTTTTATACAGTTGGGCTAATTTTATAAAAAACTATCGTGATAGTCAATTTTCTGGGCTGCCAGTTGATATTTTTTGATGATAGTAGAAAGTGTCACGATATAAATGTTTAGTGTTGCCATCGCATTTTTACGGGATGAAAAACGGGCTAACCTCACATACATGATATTTTCCAACTCCCAAAATAATTCCGATTTGGGAAGAACTAGATCATGTAAAAAATGTATGCTGTCACGGGACACCAGGCAGATGTGAAACATAAAATTTATTGTAGAATTTATATTATTAAATTCTCTTGATACCGATGTTCTCAAGCCATGGATATTTCCGTAAGCAATTAAACAAGTATAAGTGGTTTTAAAGCGCCAAGTCAAATGGAGCAGCAAAATAAGTAAAAAATCAAAGAGCTGGACATGAAAATGCTGGACTACATGGTTGAATGCATGCCTATACCAAACAGTGGTGCCAAGAGATAGGAGCAAAATTGCGAGACATTTTAAAAGCATCTGTGCATCTATATATGCCTCGTAAAAGCAACAACAATGGATGATACCCAGTATTCCGGTGGACTGAAAACAATTCCCATTTAAGAAAAAAGTTCCTCAAACTTCGGCAGAAATGTGTTCGGAGGAGAAATCATAAGCACTATGAGCAGTTCCTATGTGATTTCCGGGTAATGCGTAAAAATTGCGGAAAGCAATTGCTAATAGTAAGAGCAAATCGTTGCAGTGTCTTTTAGATGAAGTTCAGAATTACCCATAGAGAAGTGCGTAAAAATAGGACTCACTATAAACCAAAGCGTGTTTAAACAGCTGCTCCAGTGTGCTCAGATATAATAGCTGAAATTGTGTCTGGCATTTTTCCACATTATGGTGACCTTTACCTACCTCGTGAGCTGCAAATTGAGGATAATTCAATTTCGGCGGTCATCACCGAAGAGGTCCTAAACGCGTTGCTCAGATTATTCGTTAATAGCGTGTCCGGTCCAGACGGCATCCCAAATGTCGTTTTAAAAACAGCGATAAAGACAAAGCCAATGATAAACGAAAATATCTGCACTAAGTGCCTGAGAGAAAGTATATTTCCTGGAGAATGGAAGCGCCAACGCCTTGTGGGTATGCCGAAAGGTGCCGAAACAAACAACAATTATCGACTATGCAGATGACATTGCCATAGTTGTTATAGCCAAAAACCTCACTGGCATTACTAGCAACTGTAACCAAACCATAACCAGCATTAGAGGATAGCTGAACAAAATAGGACTAGAATTGGCCGACCACAAAACAGAAGTAGTGCTAAGAAGTAGCAGAAAAGTGGTAGAAAGTATCGATATCTAGGTTGGTGAACAGATTATAAATCTGGCCAGCACCTGTAGGAACGTTAAAATCGTTCTAGACCACAAACTCAATTTTAAAAACCACCTGATGTACGCTGGTGACAAAGCCAAAACAGTGGAGGCTGCACTTTCAAGGCTTTTCCTAAACATTGGCGGCCCTAGAAAACTGATCGGAACCTTCTTGGTAGCGTTAGCATATCAAAATTGATGTATGTGGAACTCATATGGGCCTCAATGGTGAAAACGCCATCTTATGTTAGTCTTATCAAAACGACCTATATACTGACATCGTTGCGCATATGCTGTGCTTTTCGTACGGTATCTGTACTGTTTCTATGCTGCAGCAAAAGAGGTGTCGGATCTACATATAGCAACACAAAATGATAGTGACCGACGAACACAAGAAAACTTCATCAGAAACAGTCACATGGAATGGCAAAGAAAATGGAAAGCTTTCACCAACGGATGATGAACCTAATGATGATACCGTCAGTATTACCGGTTAAATTGGAAAAATTTAAAACTGATATTTTCCAGCTCTCAAAATAAGTCCGAGGTGGGAAGAGCTGGATTATGTAAAAAACTTCATAAAAATATCTCAATATCGAGCAAAATCATACATTTTGCATACGATTTTACTCCAAATCCAAATATGTTTATGAAGTTTTTTTACTTGATCTAGCTCCTCTCACCTAGGAATTATTTTGGTCGTTGGGAAAAATCAGTTTTTCTGTTACTATCCATTCCTAAACAATTAACCCAAATACAGTAACTTCTCATATCAGGAAGACAATAATACCATACTATCTCTAGTCCCGGCTGAATTATTTCATAACAAAACATTTTTCTTAAACCTTTGATTTAAATACTACAGACATAAATACTGAGCTACTTTTCTAAACAATTTTCATCTTACGTTCGAGTTGTTGGTTAAACATATTTTTGCACTAACTCATGTAAAAGCTTTAACGGATTTCCTGTTATGTTTTCCTTTTCATGTTTGTTGTAGGAGTTTTCATTGAGATTCATATTAAAAACGAAATATGTATCTAGGTTTATAGTCAGGGTGAGCTTAAATGTACTAATGACCACAACTAATCCATCTTATTACTCAATAACACATATTCTAGGTTACCCTTTTTATTGATACACACCTGTTTAAGTCGTAAACTACCCCAAATTGATTTTAAAGTTCAAGTAACATCAAAATCATAAATAACCGCTAACAATGGTAATAAAAAGCATACATAAAACCATTGAAAATTTTGGTACAAACATAAAATTTCACTTAGAACAGAACAAAGTATTTCAATCCACCCTTGTAAAGGTATTAAATATTGCGAAAAACAACAATAATTAAATGCGAAATATAAAATTCCCGCACAAAACCAAACGATAAAAATCATGATCACGCGAACTTGAACATAATTATGTTTTAAGCATTTTGCTTCATGGTTTAACGTTTTAAGCGAATATAATAGACATTTTTATTTTATTATTATTTAACCACAATTTTTACTATTGTATACGAACAATTGGATTCTTTATACTATTTTGTATAATTTTTTGACGGTTAATGTGTTATTAGATGTGGACGGACTGATAACGACTTTGTTTTACGAATTTATTGAATTAAAGGTCTGAACGATGAAATATATTTTTATGATTGTAATATATGATAAAAAATAATTGTTTTATTGATTTAAGAATTAAATCTTAGTGGAGGGTATATTTGTATGGAAATGAGAAAAATAGGCTGGAAAAAAATCGAAGGGCTTTCATTTTTTTCCTTATAATTTCAAGGCTTATAGACCAGTGCAGATACCTTAAAAACAGGTAAAAAATGGAAAAAATTAGTAACAGCATAAAAACTATTTGATAAGGAAGAAAATGTTTCGCAAACGATGGGAAAAATAAATTAAAGGTGTCTGAGTTATGAGGGTGAAATGGGGTGAGCTTTTAGTGGTAGATAATGGTTTTTCACGATTTTCAGCAAAACTAGGCCTTCTATAGAAAAAAGGTTTGGAATAAAAGTTGTAGGTAATTAAAAAGTCTAGGAGTAGTTTTTATCTCCCACAAAAAATTTTTTTTATCCATATAATTTTGTGAAAACGTATCTTATAAACAATGTAATTTTTTAGAATCAAAATATTTATTTTTACGTTTAATTTCAAAAAAGTGACCTCATTTTCTCACAAAAATTCTCCTGTGCTGGCAATAGTTTTTTTTTTTTTTCAAAAAAATCAGTAATCATTATTTTTGTTGAAACGTCTACTTTCAGATAGTGAAAAAATAGGTCTTTTTTTACCTACAACTTTTACTCTAAGCTTTTTTCGATAGAAAGTCTAGTGTCGCCAAAATTCGTGAAAAAGCATTTTCTACCCTTAAAAGCTCACTTCATTTCACCCTCGTAACTCGGATCATCTTTAATTTATGTTTTCTGTCATTTGTGTAATATTTCAATAGTTTTCATGCTGTTACTAATTTTTGCCTCACAAAAAGCTATTTTCACTGGTAGAGTATATTATACTTGCAATAAAATATGTAAATTTAAGAATCTCTTTATATGTAAAAAAACCAACAACTTATGCAATACAACGTGAATTTGTTTTTATTAATTTAAAATAAAGGAACACACGACATGTAAACAGTAAAACTAGATAGATACAACAATAATATATTTGGAAAATGAAAGAAAAGTTATAAATGAAAATTTCATATCTTACATCATTTTCATTTAATTCATTTTGTTTTTCAATTGTGTTCGCTCAACAGGTGGTAGATGTATGATTATCATCATTAAAGATATTTGTTTCTTATCTTTTTTCGTCATCATCAACGTAATATTTTTTATCAAGATGATGATGAGAAAGATGTACGTGTAATAGAAACAAATGACAAAAGTTTAATAATAAAAATAACAATGATAACAATTTATAGAAGAACCAAAATGAAAAAAAAAAATAGATAAAAGTTTCTTATTCTTTTTATTTTATTATATTTTGATGGGTTACACTTCTTTAAGAAAAGACATAGAGACAATAAAATAATACAAGAACAAATTCAAATGCAGACTTTATATTAAATTGGTTGGAAAATTTTTAGAGTTGTCGTAAGGTGTCGTAAGGCTCTTGAAATTAACATTTAAATGGTTAATTTATTTTTCATATCAAACTATTTAAAATTAATTTTGTTTATGTTCGCTCTATCTGGTACAATGCTTATAAGAAGTAAGCCTAGGTAGGATTAACTTAATAACACTATGTTCTAAGATCTTATTTTGATTAAACCCAACATTAAACATTTCATGATTTTATGTCATAGAGGGATAATTTTTCATTGATTTGCAACTTTTTTTAATTTTTGATCTAGCGATGTAACAACCTACTCTAGTCTCCGCTTTTGACATATGAGTTAACGTGACAAAATATAAATAAATAATAAATCAAATCAAATAAATATCAAAACGAAATTCTTCAACCAATAAGCAGCTTGAACATATTATCCGGCTCGAAGGACCAAATTTTGAGTTCAAATGCCCTATATTGAAGTATTATCAATATAATACAAATTAATAGAAAAAATTATCTGTATATAGCAATTTAAAGTATTCCTAAGGAAATAAAAGCAAAAAAAAAAAAAATTATATAAAAATTATATCTAATTCTTCTCTTTTGATTTATTATTATTTTTTTTTCAAATATTTTATATTATATTTCAATTGTTAAACTGTTAAAAAATAATAGCAACGCAATTTGCATTTTTCATATTTTTACCATGTCATTGTCAATTTTTTTTAAATCTTTTAAGCGAAAAGAGATCACTTACAAGAAATATTTCAAACAAACGTTTTTTTATGTTTTTACATTTATATTTCATTCATGAAAAATTAATATTACATGCAAAATAAATTACTATATTATCCGATTTTTATTATATTTATTTTCTGTGTGTCACGACAACTTTGTGTTATACTTGAAACACGTGGCAAAATTTAGCTACATATTTTATTTTTTGAAGTTTCTAGAGAATATCTTTTTTGACATGTTTTTGTTATTTAAAAAATATGAAATATTGTTTTGTTATACTCAAACCAAATGTAGTATTGTAAGAATATTGTTCTCTGTTTTTATTTTATTAAATTTTTCAAATTGAATGTAACAAATATTTGGAAACAGTTGTTACCAGAAATTGGTTTTTATTTATTCATAGAAGATTGATATAGGTTTTTCAAAAACTTTATCTACAGCCTTTTCTTGTAAATTTATTATTGTTTTAAAATAAAATAGCGATAAGATGCTACCGTTGATAGAAGGATAGTTAGTTTATATGGTAAAGTAGTGCTAAATTAATATATGAGCAATTTCACGCAAGTTCAGCAAATTTTTGGGAAATTTTGACTTGACCCCTTTTAATTTTGATTATTCTTTTTTTATAGATAGTCTTTCATAAATAAAAAATACAAGTTCTCTTAAAATTGTTTTTTTCGACCAGGGGTCTTCACAGGGTGCCCCTCAATTTTTTGTTATTTGTGATGTGAGTGCATTTCGACGAGCGATTGTAGAAAAACTACTGAATCGATTTTCATAAATGATATGTCGTTGAATAGGTATTAGAACAAAGTTTTTAAAAGTGTACACTGTTTCTTTTTTGAAATAATTTTTTACGGTGTAACATAAGTAAAAACGGTGTAATTGAATAAAAGATGGCATTGCTCTTTTTTTTTTTAAACTTAATTGAAGCTTATTTTATATCTAACCACTTGTGAAAGTTAATGAGATGCATTATTTTTGTTTTAGAAATAAAATTCGTTGTGACTGTCGGGAATCAGTTGTTTTTGTTCTGAAGGAAAATTATAAAAATGGCGATTTTTAGATTCAGATTTTTTTTTTATGTTAAATATCAAATATTTTATTATTAAATGAACTTTTTAAAAAGCAATTTCAGTCAAGTTTAGCAAAATTTTGCGACATTTTGACTCGACCCTTTTTAATTTGGTTTATTTTTAGTTTATAGATAGCCTTTGATAAATGAAAAATACGACTTCAAGTAGAATTTTTTATAAATATAATAATATAAATTATTATACTTTTAAATATAATAATATAATTATAATAACAATATAAATGATATGTCGTAGAATAGGTGTTAAAAAGAAACTTTTGAAATTGTGCATTGTTAGTTTTTTAATCCTATTCAACGGCGTTACATAAGAAAACAAGTTTAAAAGATGAAGCTAGCATCTAATCCCACTTTAATATTTTTTTTATAAATAAAATTGAATTTTGTTTTTATTTACCTGTGAATTTACCTGGTAATCCGTTAATCCTTTAAAAGGAGGCTGTTTTTTTAGATATGCATGATTAAAAAATTTGAAAGTCCTACTTTTAATTTTAAGTGAATATAGGCATAAACTAATATGGATTAAAAATAAATAAAAACCATCTTAAGGATTTTGAATTATATATGGCTGTAATTAAGACAAAGATTTCAAAAGGTTGAATAGATGCTGTAGAGTAGTAAATGTAGAGTAATTATATTTGGTCATAAAAAATAGGCCTATATAATCTTTATTGATGCCTGCATTACTACAGTAATCCCTCCGACTGCGCGGGTTTTAACTGCGCGATTTCCACTGCGCGAGATGAGTTTTCAATACTAATTTTCGCACTGCGCGAATAAAATTTCACACTGCGCGACGTTTAAAATTTTTTTTTCTATTTTGCGTCTAAAATAAAGTCATTTCGATACCCAAATGCGTATCGAAATGGCTTTCATTACGATACGCAAAGTTTTGTTTTTCTAAGTCGGTCATATTGGTCATACAAACGTCAGTGAAAATTAAAACGAATAATTACATAAATAAAATTAATAAGAATATCTAAAATAGTGGTAAATATTTTAATTAATTAAAATAATTAGTAAGAATAACAAAATTTCAAATTGACTATTTTTTAATAAAATATACATTTTTTTAAATTTCAAGACAAAAAATGCAAAATAGAATAAAAAACTCGTTTCATAAGACGTTTTATCGCACTTATCCTTTAGAAAACTACCGGTGCGCGGGTCGTTTTCTAAACAGATTGCGTGCGATAAAATCGCCGATTATGAAACTAGTTTCTTAATATACTATTTTAGAATATGTAGGTAAATTTCGTAAAATTAAAATGAAAAAAAATTAAATTTCCTACATGTGTCATTCTTTTACAAATTGAACAGATTTGAAAAAAATCTGACCGACGGATTTGTGATTTGGCTTAAAACTTTTTTACTGGTATGATATCGAAAAAAATATACGTGTTCCAGGATTTTTTTTTTTGAAAACTAGAGGCGATCTAAATTTCGTGATTTTTGGTTTGACGACTTATTTTCAAAAATTCATTATTTCGGTTCTATTAATGATAGAAGCTTTTGTTTTATTTTATTTTAAAGTTAAGAGATGGAGTTTTAATAAAAAATATAGTCAATAAAAATTATTAGCAAATTCCTACTGTTATAAACAAATAAAATGTCAAAATCGATTTTTAGTGATTGCCCTACGTATTCTACGTTCAATTTTCAAGAAAAACGTATTTAAACTAAGGGAGAAATTAGTTTTACTGTTAGAAACATCATCATTTATCCAGCGCGGGACAACAAAAATTTAGGGAATTTTTATCTTTCCGCGCTCGATAAATTGATTTATTCCTAATGCTACTCGTACACGAGAGAGCAAAATTGCAGGTGTCAGAGAGAAAGTGTCTGACTTATTGCTAAACTGTTTACACATAGGAATTTGTTAATAATTTTTGTAGATAACAATTTTTTTTAATGTTCATGTTTTAGCTTTAAAATAAAACAGAAAAAAATGTCTAACATTACCAGAACCGAAGTTATGAATCTTTGAAAATAAGTCTTCAAGTAAAAAATCACAAAATCCTCGAAATTTAGAACCGCTCCATTTTCCAACCCAAAAAATTCTCGAGCACGTATATGTTTCTTTTCTTGGGAAATGGGAATTTGGAGATTTTTCTATATAAAAGCCCTAAAATTTCAGCCAAATCAAATATGTGTCGGTCAGAAAGATGTTCGGTTTGTAAAAGAATGACCCATATATGTAGCAATTTGCATTACATATTCAGTTTATTTTTAACTGTGTTGATGGAACGTTCAATATAGATCAAATTCAATTTCAAGCTAGTAAAGGTAGAATATTCTAAACAAATTCAGATTATTGATATAATTTTTGTAAATTTTAGTTCTTTTTTGAAATGTTATATATGTTAATTTATCTGTTAACTTATGAAGTGTTTTCTTTTTTAAGAGTTGTTGAAGTAATACATGTTTTTCAGGCTGTATATATTCATTTTTGTTTAATTATAACCTTAAATTAATTTTTTTTTCAATTGTTTTCAAAATTTGGAACCGAACCCCCCATTTTCATACAAAATAGGGTTCACATTGCGCGGTTTTGTATTGCACGCTGTTTTTCTGGAACGGAACTACCGCGCAGTCGGAGGGATTACTGTATTTTTAATCCCATTTTTGTTATATAAATGAAGTATTAAATTGGTCACTATCAGTTAATTTCTATTACTTTAACAAAAACTTTCAAAATTTAATTTTTCTAAAATGAGTGAATATAAATGCGTTAAACCATTTTCAAATTCTAAGTGTTCTTCAAATAAAAGGAAAGTTGTCATGAGCTCTCTCCTTGGTAATACAAAGAAAATAAATTCTATTTCCTTTCTCTTGATCATTTTTTTGCACCATTGGTATCTTCAGGATTTTAAGCTCATTTATTCCAGGCTTCATTTTTCTGATCAAGTACCCACAACAAATATAAATAAAAAAAAGGTGCAGGTTTATTTAGTAATGGAAAAATTTCCGAAACTCGGACTACACAAGTAGGAGCGTCCAGACCACAGCAACCACCCCGAAAATCGACATCCACCTATTAATGAGTAGTTTCTATTTCATGGTTACGATGTATTTCTGAAGCAGACCATACAACTAACCATTGACACTATTAATGCAACAAAAAAAATTAATGAAACCAGATCACTCAACAATTGGTTACCATTCAAAGGTTCATCACACATTAAACCTAAAATGGCTTCTGCGATCGAAATTTATACATAAACAAAATTTAAATAACAATAAGTTAAAATATGAAATAACTATTAAATTAATAACGAACCGACATTGCTTCCGTGTTCCACGATGTTCGCTAAATGAGCTCCTCCAAAAGTTTGTGGTGAATCAATTTAAAATATTTGATCCTAAAAGAATCCTAAGCTCGCTAAGGGAGCTCTTCCAAAAATTTGTGGTGCTTCAATTTTAAAGATTTGATCCTAATATAACAATCCTAAGCTCGCTAAGGGAGCTCTTCCAAAAATTTGTGGTGCTTCAATTTCAATGTAAATCAAAAAACAAAATCACTGTCAATGACTGTAACAATAATTTTCATTTCCAAAAGACAAGGCGTGGTAACTTTTAATTGTTTATTGTAGATAGCAGCAACCCAAATCAAATAACTCTATCACAAAAATATGAATTACTATCATGAAGCCAGCGCGCTAGTGATTTTCATTTCGAAAAGAAATGGCGTGGTAATTTTTTAATTATTTATTGTAGACAGCAGCAACTCAAATCAAATAACTCTATCACAAAAATATGAATCACTATCGTGAAGCTAGCGTGCTAGTGATTTTCATTTCGAAAAGAAATGGCGTGGTAATTTATTAATTATTTATTATTTATTTACAGCAGCAACTCAAATCAAATAATCTCTATCACAAAAATATGAATCACTATCGTGAAGCCAGCGTTTTGGTAAATTTTGATTTCCAAAAGAAATGGCGTGGTAATTTTTTGATTATTTATTGTAGTTATGAACATTTTTATACATACAACTGATTTAAAGTTTGCACATAAAAAAATCACTAAATTAGCTATAATTAGAGGCTAATATAACATTTTTCTTTTATTTTATTTTGAATGGCAACTAGCACTAGTTTTATCTGATTAATTTCTCTTAATTCAATAACCTCTCAGCTTCCGCTGACGTTTCTTTATATAGGCCATCAGCCAGCCACTGTACTGTATTTCCTTCCATTCATTCATCAATACATATATGACATCTACATCTCGTTCCAATAATTAAAATCGATTAAAAAGGATTTCGATCAGTCATTATAGAGCATTGATGAATAAAAAAAAGAAACATCTGATCATCTGACTGAATGTCAAATGTCAATCTATTGTTTATTTACATAATCGGCATATTTATATTAAGAAAACAATAAAAAAAATATATTAAAACAAAAAATAATATATATGAATATGAATATATATTATCATAACATATATGAACATGAATATATATTATAATATATATGTACATGAATACATATTCATATTCAATTAAAAATATAATTCACATATTTTAAGTTGTTATTTCTTTCTTTTCTTTTTAGGTAACTAAATCAAAACATATTTAATGAATACTATAAATCCAGACTATTCTAACTAACATACAACTGTAATAAAAACTTCAAACTATTCAAACCAGTTAAATACGTAAGTACATCCAGGATCACTTCATTTACCTTTCAAATTAATTTCGTAATTTATTCTTAATTCTATGTGTTGCGGGATAATTTATTGGAAATATGATACAGTCGCCCCAGAGTTTCTGGAACCGAAAGTAGACACAAATGTATTATACGCACAACCTTTAGATCTACATGGCATTGTTACTTGATAACTATTAAAAGTAGTTAGAACTGATGGAAATGAAAGAATTTACTTTTCAATTTAATCTTTTTGATGAATTGTTGGTGAAAATGAGCGGTGGATAAGTTACTACATACTCCTGAATGATTCCCAAGTTGAAAATAATAGAAGATAAGTATTTACTTACAATCTCGTGTCTCTACGTGGGTTATTTTAGGTTTTTTATTTATTTTCCTTTCTTTTTCTCTTTGAGGTGGGGAGACGAAACTTGTAAGCTATATTATTGCAAGGCGCTGGATAAATTTTTAAGTAAGCTTACACTCTTTAGTATAAGTTGCGTTTGCGTACTGTGAACAGTACTAAAGGGACAAAGCTCTACAATTCCCGAGAGTCAACTCAAAACACAATAGGTATTAAATAAATTATCTATATATATTTTTCTTTTCTCATTTCGTGTTCACTAGATTACATGACGAGAGAGAATTAATCCCGTATGGTCGCTCAAGTGCTACAAAGTCACAGAGAATGTTCGACAACATTTAGATGTTCTTGGGATTAGTGCAATGGAGAATAAGCGAATATGTTCATCTTGTTATTTAAATTTAATCAATCAGTCAAGACTACCTTCTGGTTCAGATTTATCAACATCACTAACAGTGGGTGACGATGCAGTTTCCAATGACGCATCTTCAAATGAAACATCAGATGAAATGCAAACCGATCAACTGATTGGTGCCAGCTTTAATCGAGATTATGTTCAAACACCAAACTTGATTAACATAGAGCGTGATGTGCTAATTAATAATTTAAACGAACATATTGTGCCGCATATATCGGATCATCTTTCACATCTTAAAATAAGTTTGTGTGGCAGTCTCGACTACAGGAAACAAAAAGCCGTTCAAATAACTAAGTCTATTCAGGAACGTTTGACTGGAGAAGTATTAGAGTTGTCTGAAAATGCAAAAATAAGGCAACGTTATGAAGAAATTATTAGAAACCTAAAGATACATTTCGACAATGGGGATTATGCTGAAAAACAAAAAAATGTTGTCAATTTTACCGCAAGAAATGAATGCAGGAGATTCAAGATATATTTGGAAGTAATGCTACGCGTTCCTAAGTTCCTAAATAGATTTAGTTATTTATACGGCTTTTTTGTTTGCAGTCGAGACTGTCAAATTATTTTTTATAAGAGTGACAAGTGATTACTAAAAGTGATAAATAAACATTTCATTTTTCATGCCATCTAATACAAAGAAAATAATTGCAGAAGTGCTTTCCTATTCAAAAGAAACTTCTGTTTATAAAATAAGTCAATCATTTTTAACAATTGTATTTATTTTATTTATTGTACTACATATATAATTTTTATAATATTTTAAAAAGTTCGTTTAATAATAAAATATTTGATATTTAACATAAAAAAAAAATCTCTTAGTTTATAACGCCATTTTTATAATTTTCCTTCAGAACAAAAAAAACTGATTCCCGACAGTCATATGCCCAACGAATTTTATCTCTAAAACAAAAAATAATGCATCTCCTAAACTTTCACAAGTGGTTAGATATAAAATAAGCTTTAATTTAGTTTAAAAAAAGAAAAAAAGGCTATGCCATCTTTTTTTCAATTACACCGTTTTTTTCTTATCGTTAAAAATTATTTCAAAAAATTAACAGTGTACATTTTTAAAAACTTTGTTCTAATACCTATACAACGACATATCATTTATGAAAATCGATTCTGTAGTTTTTCTACAATTGCTCGTCAAAATGCACTCACATCACAAAATAACAAAAAATTGAGGGGCACCCTGTGAAGACCCCTGGTCGAAAAAAAAAATTCTAAGAGAACTTGTATTTTTTATTTATCAAAGACTATCTATAAACAAAAAATAATCAAAATTAAAAGGGGTCAAGTCAAAACGTTGTTGAATCTTCGTGAAATTGCTCATATATAGTCAAAGTAAAAAAAACAACATACACAAAAAATAAAAACTACTCACCTCACCAGTCGAATCAAAATTTCATCACTAAAAGTAAATAGATTCCAAGAAACGAAAAAAAAAAATTTATTCAAAATAAAATATTCTATATTCAACCACCATAACTACCAACAAAAATTCAGACAAGTGCGAATATACCTCGCTTATCGAGGGTTCCGTGTACATAATATTATACGAGGAAAAATCTCCTCAAAAACACAATTTCAGAAATAAATAAGAAACATGTCCTTCGCATATTACAAAAAAATTGACCTTACATATGACACTCGCCAAGGTTAAAAATAATGTTTTTTTCAAAAAATTCACCCTCAACCCTCTCCAAACAACATTTAAAATGATAAGAAGACCGCTATAGTTTTTATTCAATCCTTACAAGATTTCCTGTAACCGTAATTTTCAAAAAAAAACATTTTGTTGTAATGTCTAAAGTTAAAGGGGCAAAAATCTTTACTCTTTTGAAAATAAGTCGAAAACTGCGCTTTCGAAAATTACAAAAAAACTTGTGTTAGACTAGAAAAAATTTACCTTTTCAATAACAACCCTCTCGGTCATGGCAAAATAAATCTTTACAACATTTCCTAAAACCATGATTTTTTTTAAATTTTTTGTTTTGTAATATTTGAAGTTAACGGAGAGGGTTGAGGGAGTTGAACAAAAAAAATTTCACATTTTTGAAAATAAGTTGAAAACTGTTCGTTCGAAAGTTACAAAAAAATTGTTTTGACCTAGACAAAAAAATAACCTTCCATATGACACCCCACTCGTCAAGCTCAAAAATAATTTTTTTCAAAACATTTAAACCAAGCCCTCTCCGTATAACATTTTAAATGATAAGAGACTGCCATAGTTTGTGTTCCTTACAATATTTCTTGTAACCGTGAATGATTTCAAAATTTTTCTTTTGCAATGTTCGAAGTTAAGGGAAGAGGACAGGAAATCAAACTGAAGTTTTTGGTAATAACATAGAATAACTATACTAGAAGAACAATGTCCTAACACGTTTTATGCTTCGTCACATTAAACCTATTTTTTAGTTGGGTAGTTGCTTTATCTAGTGTATAGCGCTGGAACTGTGTGGTAGAGAAACTATTCATACAAATTTTTAACATTTATCTCTCTTTCTGGCTTATACTGTATCTAATGATGAACATAAAATAAAACAAAAAACGAAAAAAAAAGAATAAGTATATATATTTAAATTTTCTCTTTCTTTCTGCTCTGTATTTTGTATGTTAAAAATGATTGAAAACAAAAAGTACGCGGATGTATTAGTGTAATCCTTTAAAAATTTTAAAATATTAGTAATTTGGTTTATTTAAAAAAAAATAAAAATGTGTGTCCATATAAATCGAAAGCAATTTTGCGCATGTGTGTGTGATTTAACACAAATTCGTTTGATATGATTGAAATTAGTTTTTTTTTCACTATTTTTGTTTGTATGATTTATTTTTACTTTTTTGTTTATTAAAGAGACAAACAACAACAAAGTTTTGATTTTTGTTTTTGCTAACCATATTTTGAATAAAGATATTTTAGTTTAGAAGATACAACAACAAAATTTAAATTAGGATTTATTTTGATCTTAATTGTTTTATTATTTTAGCAAAAAAAGATTTTGATTCATTGGAGGCGGGGGGTCTACCATACAAATGCTGACTTTTCACACTTTGTTTTTAAAGTTTGTTGGGAGCATACAGACTTCATTTATTAATCAATTTGAATGTCACTTTGGAAAAAGATGGAGACTTAAATGACTAAGAACTGATTAGTTTTTGAACCATATTGGGATAAGTGGTGCGGGGCCTCCCAAACACCTGTTTACTGTGTCTCCATTTTTCAATGTTTGTTGGGAGCACACAGCATTCGTTCGTGAACGAACTTTAATGACACTTTGGAAAAACATGCAAATATGTATGGCAAGGAACTGATTAGTTTTTGAGCGATAGTGAACAAAGTGGTGGGGGTGTCCCATACAGCTGTTTTTTTTAAAGCTCAATAACATCTGTAGATAATAATCGAATTGGATGAATCTTGATACATGATTATTTAGTATAGTTCACAACATTGCTGCATCCCAACTTCCGGTTTTTCACTTCCGGTAAAATTTTTTTTTTTGTAAATTTTCAAATTTTTTCAGTGTGTTTATACACACGACAGCCTACAATAATGATGTGATTATGATGAAACTTATGGAAAAGGTTTCAATTAGTGTGAGCAGATAATTACCAACTTTTGGGACACATTGATCAAAGTGGCGGCGGGTCTACCATACAAAAGCCGACTTTTCATACTTTGTTTTTTAAGTTTGTTAGGAGCATACAGACTTCATTCATTAATCAATTTTAATGTCACTTTGAAAAAAAGATAAAGACTTAAATGACAAAGAACTGATTAGTTTTTGGACAATATTAGCATAAGTGATGGGGGTCCTCCCTTACACCTGTTTATTGTTTCAATGTTTGTTGGAAGCATACAACATTCGTTCGTTAAGTAGTTTTGATGAAACATTGCAAAAAGATGCAAATATGTATGGCAAGGAATTGATTAGTTTTTTTAGCGATAGTGAACAAAGTGGTAGGGGGTCCTCCGAGCACCTGTTATTATGGAAGCTCAATAACATCTGTACCTGATAATCGAATTGGATGAATCTTGGTACATAATTATTTAGTTCGGTTCACAACAGTTCTGCATCCTAACTTCCGGTTTGTCACTTCCGATAATTTTTTTTTGTTTTTTTCTCATTCTTACAACAGAATCTATCTTTGTTGGGATACTACTGCTTTCTTTAATATTTTTATAATTAGAACAACGAAGTCTATAACATTTGTTAGCTTTTAATTAAAGTATTTGAAGGATATTAGCTCATTGTATATCTAGAACACTATGTTTCCGGAGCTGTGGTGAACTCAGCCTATGCATCAGCGTCGCAATATTTTTTCTTGTTTTTGCGACTATTTTTTTGTTCGTTTTATTCCACAGCAGAAGAAGAAAATTAGTACTTTTTCGTCATCCTTCTTATTTATGTTTTTTATGAGTTACAAAAATGTTTTTTTAAATTATCATAAAAAAAATCGTTTTAAGCAAAAAATAAACCGAAAAATTTTTCTAAAGAATCAAATTTCCTGTAAAAACGTTTATCATTTCCGCACATATCATGAGATATTTAAAAAAATCTACGATTTTATTATAATATCAACTTCAATGATATTCCGGCACGTGTTCTTTTTATTAAAAATTGTTTATATTTTATAAATTTTTGTTTATGACAACTTTCGAATAGGCTTCGCAGACCTTAAGACCAATTCGTAATCAAATACACCTAACCCTTTTTTATGCGACGTTTTTCACGTGGCTATTTTTAAAATAATTAAGTTTTTACACGCAATTCAACTTAAATTCACGGGATTTCAAATGAATCTAAAATCTGTACTAGTAAATTGAGCTTTAAAGCTCTAAAATTTGATATAAGGCCTCTTTATAAGACAGCTAGTAGAAAAACCTGATGACCACTAAAACTTTCAAGGAGCCATTTAAACCGCAGAAACTTAATGGTTAACAAAACAAATTAAAGAACTCTACACAAAAATAAATTACATACATAACATTAGAATTAAAAAACCTACAATTACTAATATCTAAACAATATCATCAAATAGAATATGAAATAATAATGGAATCGGTAAAAAATGATATGGAAAGCACGATAAAAAAGAAAAGTGAGTATATAAAATTGAAATTAAAAAAGCTAAATAAATCAAAACTAATAGAAATGGGAACGCACCATAATAACATAATAAATCAATATAGACCACCACAATATAACAAAAGAATAGACAATTACACTGAAATACAATTTAACAATCAAGAAACTCAGCTTTTGGAAAAATATTTCATATACGGCATACAACCAAACAATACAAGAAAAGAACCAAATGAAAATCTGTTAGAAATAGAAAATTCAGTATTGAAAACTAACATTCACCATCAAAATGAAATCAGATCAATAATAGTTAATGAAATATCAACAAAATATAACAACTTAAACAATTCAAAAACCAACAACAAAAAAGAAATAAAAACCATACGCAGTAAACAAAACAAGATCAAACAAAACAATGCTACAATAACCAAAGCAGATAAATGGGAATACATTAGTCATCTTGAAAACTACAGACTACAATAATGAGATAAAAATAATGTTTTTTTCAAAAAATTCACCCTCAACCCTCTCCAAATAACATTTAAAATGATAAAAAGACCGCTATAGTTTTTATTCAATCCTTACAACATTTCCTGTAACCGTAATTTTCAAAAAAAAAAATTTTGTTGTAATGTCTAAAGTTAAAGGGGCAAAAATCTTTACTCTTTTGAAAATAAGTCGAAAACTGCGCTTTCGAAAATTACAAAAAAACTTGTGTTGACTAGAAAAAATTTACCTTTTCAATAACAACCCTCTCGGTCATGGTCAAAATAAATCTTTACAACATTTCCTAAAACCATGATTTTTTTTAAATTTTTTCTTTTGTAATATTTGAAGTTAACGGAGAGGGTTGAGGGAGTTGAACAAAAAAAATTTCACATTTATGAAAATAAGTTGAAAACTGTTCGTTCGAAAGTTACAAAAAAATTGTTTTGACCTAGACAAAAAAATAACCTTCCATATGACACCCGACTCGTCAAGCTCAAAAATAATTTTTTTCAAAACATTTAAACCAAGCCCTCTCCGTATAACATTTTAAATGATAAGCCGACTGCCATAGTTTGTGTTCCTTACAATATTTCTTGTAACCGTGAATGTTTTCAAAATTTTTCTTTTGCAATGTTCGAAGTTAAGGGAAGAGGACAGGAAATCAAACTGAAGTTTTTGGTAATAACATAGAATAACTATACTAGAAGAACAATGTCCTAGCACATTTTATGCTTCGTCACATTAAACCTATTTTTAGTTGGGTAGTTGCTTTATCTAGTGTATAGCGCTGGATCTGTGTGGTAGAGAAACTATTCATACAAATTTTTAACATTTATCTCTCTTTCTGGCTTATACTGTATCTAATGATGAACATAAAATAAAACAAAAAACGAAAAAAAAGAATAAATATATATATTTAAATTTTCTCTTTCTTTCCGCTCTGTATTTTGTATGTTAAAAATGATTGAAAACAAAAAGTACGCGGATGTTAGTGTAATCCTTTAAAAATTTTAAAATATTAGTAATTTGGTTTATTTAAAAAAAAATAAAAATATGTGTCCATATAAAGCGAAAATAATTTTGCGCATGTGTGTGTGATTTAACACAAATTCGTTTGATATGATTGAAATTAGTTTTTTTTTCACTATTTTTGTTTGTATGATTTATTTTTACTTTTTTGTTTATTAAAGAGACAAACAACAACAAAGTTTTGATTTTTGTTTTTGCTAACCATATTTTGAATAAAGATATTTTAGTTTAGAAGATACAACAACAAAATTTAAATTAGGATTTATTTTGATCTTAATTGTTTTATTATTTTAGCAAAAAAAGATTTTGATTCATTGGAGGCGGGGGGTCTATCATACAAATGCTGACTTTTCACACTTTGTTTTTAAAGTTTGTTGGGAGCATACAGACTTCATTTATTAATCAATTTGAATGTCACTTTGAAAAAAGATGGAGACTTAAATGACTAAGAACTGATTAGTTGTTGAGCCATATTGGGATAAGTGGTGCGGGGCCTCCCAAACACCTGTTTACTGTGTCTCCATTTTTCAATGTTTGTTGGGAGCACACAGCATTCGTTCGTGAACGAACTTTAATGACACTTTGGAAAAACATGCAAACATGTTTTTTTTTTTTTTTTTTTTTTTAATAAAATGTGTTGTGTAATAGGGTTTAGAATATGTGTCACAACAACACATAAATACCTTTTAAGACCTAGGTCTAGACCTGGGTCCCACAACAACTGGCGTTCTGAGGTGTAGATTAACGCTTTTTTTAAACATCTGTGGGTTGAAGCCACCTGAGACTAAGTGTTCCGGCAAACTATTCCATTTGTACGCAGTTCGGACAAAGAAGTCTCTCTGCGATCTGCCAGTATGACAGCGCGGGATCTTTACCGTTTCACTGGTTGCGGCAGCCGATTGCCGAGTGGAACGGGGGTAAGAATAAGTTTGAGGCATGATGCCGCTGATTTCATCTGAGCACTGCTGATGACGATATTTGTAAAAAACAACGAGGTCAGCAACAGTGCGACGATGTTGTAGGGAATCAAGTTGTGATGTCAAAGTTCGATCACCTACAATTCGTATAGCTCGCTTTTGAACAGAGTCCAAGAGGGCCAAGATGGAAACAGAGGCAGCACCCCAAACTTGACAGCAGTACTCCATACAGGGACGAATATAGGACTTATAAACATGGAGCAATTGGTATGGAGTGAAAAATTTTTTGCATCTATTTAGGAGGCCGAGTTTTTTAGACGCGCTTTTTGCCATCGCCATTACATGATCGTTCCAGAGTAGGCCATTTGAAACTGTGACACCCAATAAACGAATGTTTTTACATTCACCTATTGGTTCATCACACATACTAAATAAAATATCTTTGGGGAACTCGGTCTTTAATCTGGAAACAATCAACAGCTGTGTTTTGGTGGAGTTGAAATTGACAAGGTTTTGGTCACCCCAGTCGGCGACTTTATTCAGGTCTTTGTTCACGTTTATGGCAGCGTCTCTCCGGGCAGGATTAATTCGTTCGTGCATTTTACCTTTTGAAGGAAGGGGCTCGAACGACTTGTGCAGAGTACTATCATCTGCAAAACTATTTATTGGGTTGCTGGTGATTTTCAACAATTCGTTGATATAAATCAAAAATAGGGTTGGGGACAATACTGAGCCTTGGGGTACACCAGCGTTAATTAGTTTAGACTCAGAAGAATATCCGTCTAAGGTTACCGAAATGTATCGGTCGGATAGAAAATTTTGAATCAGCTTCACAACATTGGGATGAAAACCGTACGCAACGAGCTTGTTGATTAAGTTGGCATGCCAGACTCGATCGAATGCCTTGGAGATGTCTAAAGCGATAACGTATGTTTCACCACCTTTATCAAGTATGCTGTTCCAACAATGCGCTACATAGTTTAATAGATCGGTAGTTGATCTTTTGTTTCGAAAACCGTATTGGCTGTCGGATATTAAATGATTTTCTTCCAGAAATTTTGAAATATGTGTACTAATATAATGCTCATAGACTTTGGATAGGACCGATAGTAAAGCAATTGGCCTATAATTTGAGATATCGGATTTTGGTCCCTTTTTGGGGACGGGCTGGACATTTGCCAACTTCCAGCACGAGGGAAATATACCAGATTTGTAGGATTGGTAGAATATTTTAGTTAAAGTTGGTGCAAGTTCTTTGGAAAAGGTTTTTAAAATAATGGGTGGAATATTGTCCATTCCTGATGCTTTGTTGATGTTTAACCCCTTTAAAAGTTTAGCGACTATTTTGGGTTTGAAGTGAAGTTCATTCATATTAACTCCTGATGACTGGATTTGGGGTATTTCTTTAGGAGTTTCCAAAACAGTGGAGTTCAGAGCAAAGCGTTCAGCGAACAAGTTAGCTTTTCTTGCGGGATCATTGACGATTAAATCACCATCAATAATAGGGGGAATAGAAAATTTTGTACCAGAATTTAAAGAATTAATGGCACTGTAGAAACTCTTGTCAGAAACAGACATAGACGTAAGTTTTGAGGCTTTCGCTCTGTCAATTTCGGACTTTTCGTTTGAGATAATCTGATTAGATATTTTGTTGGCCTTTAGATATTGGGATCGATTAGTGGGAGTTTTGTTATGAATCCAAATATTAAATGATCTACGTTTGTTTCTAAGTGCCGTTTTGGCAGCTTTCGAATACAAGTATTTTTGTTTGGGTTTTACTATGGAGAAAGGGACAAATTTATTGATAGCAAATTGGATGGTTTCTGTAAAGTTTTGAGCAGAAAAATTTACATTGTCAGTGTAAAAACAATGACGGTCGAAAGGGAAACCATGGAAAAAATTTTGAAGACCACTCTTATCCATTTTTGAGTAGTGAAATATTTTACGGGGTTTGGGAGCTGTAGTTTTAAGTAAATCAGTTTTGATAACTGATGAGATTAAATAATGATCAGAATTTCCAATACTACCTTTCGCAACATCGACACTCGTAATATCTGGCATTGTGGTAAGATAGAGATCTAGTAGAAAACTATTATCACCGCCATTACGGGGAGTGAAAGTCGGGCTTTTTACAATTTGGAATAGGCCCTGAGACGCGGCAAAAATTTCTGCCAGTTTTCCACTATTGTCAACATCGTCGGTCGATTTGGAGAATTCCAACCATGATTTGTTGTGGACGTTGAAGTCACCGGTAACGATAACTTCACAATTAGGGGACTTTGCTCTAATCTCGTCCATAATTTTTGTCAGTATATTAAAAAAGTTTGGGTTACGTTTGTTGGGGGACCGGTATAAAGCTATTGTAAAAAAAGTCATTTCTGGAAGACAAATCTTTAAAACCAATGTATTGAAGCCGTCACCGTGTAGTTCAAAATTTGGAAAGCGCGTGTACGCAACACTCTCATGAATGAATGCGCATACGCCCTGATGGAGTTTGAAAGCTGATTCGAGCCTATATTTGGAATTAAGCGATTCTATAAAGAGAAAATTTTCAGAAACTTGTGTTTCTGTAAGGAATAGAATGTTCGGTTTGTCGTGCTCAAGATGATGTTGCACGTGGTCATGGTTAGCGTTCAATCCGCAGATGTTTTGAACATGTATTTTAAAATTTTTTATTGATTCATATATGTTTTGTCCCTGCAAATTCCGTGGACATGCCGCTTTATGGGCGGGTGGATTGCGCAAGTTTGCTTTACCACTTGCAGACTTATTTTTTTTCGGTTGTACTGCCATATATATATCAAAATGTTTATTTTATTTTTTTGTGTTTTATTTTAAAATGCATAACTAAGTAAAAAATCCTATCATACTACAAAATATGACATATGCCAATATTTCATGATAAGATGAAAAAATAATAACAAAATAATAAGTGAAAAACAAATTGTGAGAAATTTGCAGAAAACAAAACAAAACTAAATGCCAATAATCCAGCTGATGCAGCGCACCCCAGACGCACCGCCCACCACCTCAATCGAGGCACAAAGCCCACACATAACTACGTGTTGGTTCGATTCCTCGGAAGAGCTAATGAGCGGTACCGCTACGGAACGCTGCCCAGCTAAGACTGGAAGTGCTGCCGTTGACTAATTAAAGTTCGTCCGCCAGCACCCTAAGATATCATCTTGGCTAATGACATCTCCTGCCATTGCCAGTGGTATGTGATATCTCACGCTAACTCATATGTCAATGGCAGGGACTGGAGTACGCAGGGTAGTCAGACCCGTAGATCAACATTGATCATAATCGATCAAAATCGATCCCTCCTGCGGGAGGCAAGGAACTGATTAGTTTTTGAGCGATAGTGAACAAAGTGGTGGGGGTGTCCCATACAGCTGTTTTTTTTAAAGCTCAATAACATCTGTAGATGATAATCGAATTGGATAAATCTTGATACATGATTATTTAGTATAGTTCACAACATTGCTGCATCCCAACTTCCGGTTTTTCACTTCCGGTAAAATTTTTTTTTTGTAAATTTTCAAATTTTTTCAGTGTGTTTATACACACTACAGCCTACAATAATGATGTGATTATGATGAAACTTATGAAAAAGGTTTCAATTAGTGTGAGCAGATAATTACCAACTTTTGGGACACATTGATCAAAGTGGCGGCGGGTCTACCATACAAAAGCCGACTTTTCACACTGTGTTTTTTAAGTTTGTTAGGAGCATACAGACTTCATTCATTAATCAATTTTAATGTCACTTTGAAAAAAAGATAAAGACTTAAATGACAAAGAACTGATTAGTTTTTGGACAATATTAGCATAAGTGATGGGGGTCCTCCCTTACACCTGTTTATTGTTTCAATGTTTGTTGGAAGCATACAACATTCGTTCGTTAAGTAGTTTTGATAAAACATTGCAAAAAGATGCAAATATGTATGGCAAGGAATTGATTAGTTTTTTTTAGCGATAGTGAACAAAGTGATAAGGGGTCCTCCGAGCACCTGTTATTATGGAAGCTCAATAACATCTGTACCTGATAATCGAATTGGATGAATCTTGGTACATAATTATTTAGTTCGGTTCATAACAGTTCTGCATCCTAACTTCCGGTTTGTCACTTCCGATAATTTTTTTTTGTTTTTTTCTCATTCTTACAACAGAATCTATCTTTGTTGGGATACTACTGCTTTCTTTAATATTTTTATAATTAGAACAACCAAGTCTATAACATTTGTTAGCTTTTAATTAAAGTATTTGAAGGATATTAGCTCATTGTATATCTAGAACACTATGTTTCCGGAGCTGTGGTGAACTTAGCCTATCATCAGCGTCGCAATATTTTTTCTTGTTTTTGCGACTATTTTTTTGTTCGTTTTATTCCACAGCAGAAGAAGAAAATTAGTACTTTTTCGTCATCCTTTTTATTTATGTTTTTTATGAGTTACAAAAATGTTTTTTTAAATTATCATAAAAAAAATCGTTTTAAGCAAAAAATAAACCGAAAATTTTTTCTAAAGAATCAAATTTCCTGTAAAAACGTTTATCATTTCCGCACATATCATGAGATATTTAAAAAAATCTACGATTTTATTATAATATCAACTTCAATGATATTCCGGCACGTGTTTTTTTTATTAAAAATTGTTTATATTTTATAAATTTTTGTTTATGACAACTTTCGAATAGGCTTCGCAGACCTTAAGACCAATTCGTAATCAAATACACCTAACCCTTTTTTATGCGACGTTTTTCACGTGGCTATTTTTAAAATAATTAAGTTTTTACACGCAATTCAACTTAAATTCACGGGATTTCAAATGAATCTAAAATCTGTACTAGTAAATTGAGCTTTAAAGCTCTAAAATTTGATATAAGGCCTCTTTATAAGACAGCTAATAGAAAAACCTGATGACAACTAAAACTTTCAAGGAGCCATTTAAACCGCAGAAACTAAATGGTTAACAAAACAAATTAAAGAACTCTACACAAAAATTACATACATAACATTAGAATTAAACAACCTACAATTACTAATATCTAAACAATATCATCAAATAGAATATGAAATAATAATGGAATCGGTAAAGAATGATATGGAAAGCACGATAAAAAAGAAAAGTGAATATATAAAATTGAAATTAAAAAAGCTAAATAAATCAAAACTAATAGAAATGGGAACGCACCATAACAACATAATAAATCAATATAGACCACCACAATATAACAAAAGAATAGACAATTACACTGAAATACAATTTAACAATCAAGAAACTCAGCTTTTGGAAAAAGGAATGAAATACGGCATACAACCAAACAATAAAAGAAAAGAACCAAATGAAAATCTGTTAGAAATAGAAAATTCAATATTGAAAACTAACATTTACCATCTAAATGAAATCAAATCAATGAAAGTTAATGAAATATCAACAAAATATAACAACTTAAACAATTCAAAAACCAACAACAAAAAAGAAATAAAAACCATACGCAGTAAACAAAACAAGATCAAACAAAACAATGCTACAATAACCAAAGCAGATAAATGGGATATATTAGTCGTCTTTAAAACTACAGACTACAATAATGAGATAGATGAATACATCATTAATAACAACATCGAAAAATTAAGTTACGGATTCAACGAATGAATTCAATGCACAAATAAAAATAATCATCATCAAATCTATCAACAAATTAAGTGATAAGAACATAAGGTATAACGAAATGATAAAACGAACAGCACCAAGTATAAGAGGACTACCAAAAATACACAAACCAGATACACCAACAAGACCATTAATTAATTTCATCACAGCACCTACACACAGAATAGCGAAGGACATTAACAAACTATTGAAGTATTTCATAAAATTTGATAACAGTTATTCAGTAAAAAGTAACACAGAATTAATCAATAGAATAGAACCAGAATAACAATACCTCACAACGCAAAATTAGCATCTTTGATATAACCAACATACCAATAAAAGATACAATAAATATAACAAAAAATATGTTAATAAAAATGGTTTAAACCCATCAGATACACAAGAAATAATAAATATAATAACCGAAATAACTAAACAAAACTATTTCATACATAACAATGAGTTTTATCAACAAACAGAAGGACTACCTATGGAGAGCCCACTATCTGCAACTTTAGCCGAAATATATCTCAATGATTTTGAAGCAAAATATATACATAATAACATAAATCCACACAAAGAAAAAATCATTTATTGGTGTCGCTACGTTGATGATATAATTTTATTATTCAAAGGAATGAGTAGACAGCTTAATCTATTACAGCAATACATAAACCGCATAGAACCTTCCATTAAATTCACTTAAGAAAATGAAGAAAATAACACAATAAATTTCTTGGATTTATCAATCATAAATGTAGATTCAAAACACACATACAAAATATTCTGAAAGCCAACCTAAATGGATCAAACAATAAATATTAAATCACATCATCCATACCAACATAAACTAGCTGCATACAACCACATGATAAATAGATTGAACAATATCCCAATGAATGCAGAAAATTATCAAGATGAATTAAACAACATAAAATACATAGCCAGTAAAATGGATATAAATACGAAATAATTGACACATTAAATAGAAAACACACAAACAAGAAAAATTTGCAAACCCTAGCAACATTGAAGATTGAAGAAAACTTAGCAGACAAAAAATACAGAGGCTTAACATATAATAAAACAACATTCAAAATAATGCAAAAAACTTTAAAAAAATATGGATATATTGCAGCTTACAAAAACAAAAATAAAATAGAAAATTACCTAAAAACCAAAAAAACCCAAACCTTAGACACAGGTGTTTATAAAATTACCTGTTATGACTGCAGTAAATTTTGTATAGGTCAAACGGGGCGGTCCTTTACAAAAAGATTTATTGAGCACACCAGTGAAATTAAAAAAAGTGATCCAAAATCCAGATATGTCCAACATTTAAAAATATAAAAACACAAATACACCAATATCAACACAAATTTAACTATATTACATATAAAAAGAAAAGGACAACATCTAGATAAATCGGAAGAAATAGAAATATATAAACATAAAAACAAGAACAACATTTTAAATGATAAAATCAACACTAAAACTAACAAAATATATGACATATTAATAAAAAATAGCAGTTGAAACAGTATATAAGACAAAAGTTTAAGCAAAAATTGTAATATTAATTTAAGAACTGAGGATGATGTAAGTCGAAATCGATATTCAATAAAACAAAAATCAAATTCAAATTGTTACTATAGGGAAGTTTATATTATTATTAATAAAATAAAAAATTAAAAATAAACATATTAAAAAAGTATATTTTTAAATATTGCATTTTAATAAATGAATAAAATAAATTTGGCGCACAAAAATCAAAATTTGATATCCCATTGCTTAAAAGCAATAAACCATTGAAACTGTACTCTGATCTAATTGTTTGTGTTATCCTATTTGTACAAAATTCCGTGTTTTTAAAAAACACACAACTTCTTCAATCTACCACCACTTTCCCTCACTCAAATTCCCAGATTAATTTCAAAAACTTTATATTTTTTGCTTTCGATATTGTGTTAATCAAGAAAAGCACAATTTTTCCTCAAAATAACTTTACAAGAAATGATAATAAAAAAAAATCTATATCCATATATACAAATAAATTTGTAACAATACCACATAACGGAATGTTATGAACGTACAATCAATTTTGATTAAAAAAGTTTTTCATTTTTTTTTCTACTTTTTTTATCGAAATAAATATAAAACTTATACAATTTCAAATTATAACTGTATTAAAACATACGTACCGAGTATACAAATATTTATTTGAAAGGAATATGATTGATTGACTGTAATTGTTAAAAAAATAGATTTTCTTTTCATTTACATTTTTCAACCCTACGCATATACATTAATACATAAATCATCATCATCAACATCGTCATCAACATAAAATCATTTCAACTGTAATTTATTATTATTTATAATTTAATAATTAATAAGTAAAGAAAAAAACACAAAACGTGATTCGAAACTTATGAAAAGTGTAAAGAAAAAGTTTGGTTTAATTTTCCAAATATGTACGTAGATATACACAATAACGGATATAATTTTCACCTGGTTGTGAATGTGAGACATACGTGAAAAAGATGTGAGAAATTGTGAAAAAGTTTTATCTTATATTTCTTTTAATAATTGACTGAATTTCTGTAATGGTGTTGCATTTGATTTGATGATTTGTTAAACCTTTTATTTAAATTTGTGCTAAAAGCTTAATTCCACCAAACAACCATTCATCGATTATTTTATTTTTTTATGTACTCTAGTTTAGTCTCCGATATCAAGACTTTACATTCTCAAAGCTTTCGTTTAAAATTTCATAACGTTTTAATTTTTCTTTTATGAACGCTTTCGGTTTTTTATTTATCCTTTGAGATTCTACAAACAAGTCAATGTTAGAATGAAGTTAAACAGAAAGAAATGTTGATTAGAGATATTTATTAATGAAATGGAAATGATTCTGAAGGGGATTCAAAAATACGATTCCAATTATAAATTAAGATAATTTTTGACACGGATAAGATATTAATTATTTTACTTTAATTTGTTTGTTTAAATAAATTATTTGAACGCTTATTGTAAAATTTAGGTCAGAAATGTTTGGGTGTTGTTCTTTTATTTATGCCTACTTATCCCTACCCCAAAAAAAATTTTGTGCTAAAAAAAGTATTATTAGACTACTTGCATTACATGTTAGAGAGGTCTATTTTCTAAAATCTAAGGTTTTCTAAGCACTTTGCATATTTTAAAAACGAATCTTGTTAAGTTGAAAATCCGTTGAAAAATTTAATTTTGCAACTAAGGAATTTTCGCAGTTTTTTTGAACCACCATAATTACACTGTGCGACAGCCAAAATCCGCTGGGGCTCTGACTACCGAGAAAAGTTATATCGGTAAAAAAAAAGTTATACGTGTCACGGCGTTTCACTGGGTCACGTCTAGGAATCGAGATATATCGATTTAAAGTTAGTAAGTATCATATAGGAGAAATTGTCACGTTTGGGGTTCTTATTTTGACATAACTCGAGAACGACTAGTCCGATTTTTCTGAAACAAATTTAGAAATAAAGAATTGCAATTCCTTTAATCTACTGATAAACTATACTGAAAAAGTAACGAAAAAATAAACAAATTAAAATTAAATAAATAAGAAATACAAAAAAAAATAAAATAAATAAATAAATGAAATAAAAATAATAAAGTAAAATAAAAAAATAATAAAATAATAATATAATAAATATATAAAAAATAAAATAAAAAAATTTAACAAATAAATAAAATCAATAATAAATAAATAATGTATACATAATAAAAAAAAAATAAATAAATAATAAATAAATAATAAATAATAAATAAACAATAAAAAATAATATTAAATAATAATAACAAATAATGAATAATAAATAATAATAATAAATAATCATAATAATAGTAATAAATAATAATAGTAATAAATAATAATAACAATAAATAGTAATAATAATAAACAATAATAATAATAATAATAATAATAAGTAATAATAATAATATAATAAAATATAATAAAATATAATAAATTATAATAAATATATAAAATAAAATTATACTAAAAATAATAAAATAAAACAATAAAACAATAATAAAATAATAAAATAACAAAATAAATAAATAAAAAATAAAAAAAATAAAAATAGAAAATAATAAATAAAAAAGTAAAAAAAAAATAAAATTAATACACAAAGACACATAGACACATGTCCAAATACATTTAAAACAATAAATTTTGGAGTTTATTCCAGTAAAAATATTTAAAAAAAAATTCTATGAAAAATCAATATTCTTGTCAAAATGAGATACCTTTACTTAATTGTGAATAAAAGCCAAATGCGTTCATCGATATTCATGATCTATGTCTCGTTTTGTGCACAGATTATGTGACCTTACGTCAAAGTAATAAAACTTGACACTTTTTCCCGTTTTGAATGTTTCATGATTTTTTAAAATACAATTTTTTTATTTTTTAGGCAAAATATTATTTTTTTTCTTCATAAATTTATTTATAACTGCGAAACTGTCGATTGTGTAAAGAAATAGTGTATTAGTAGATTAAAGGAATTGTAATTTTTAATTTTTCTAAATTTGTTTCACTGAAATAGGACTAGTTGTTCTCGAGTTATGTCCCCAAAACGTGACTATTTCCCCTACATGATACATACTAACTTCAAATCGATATATCTCGATTCCTAGACGTGACTTAGTGAAACGCCGGGATACGTATAACTTTTTTGATACCGATATAACTTTTCCCGGTATTCAGAACCCCAGCGGATCACTGACCCCTACCATTTGTCGCACAGTGTTATTGTTGATATTGAATATGGGTATAGGCAACACCGATGCTATTTAAAGCCGACACAGCACCCTTTCAATTTCCGTCAAGCAGATTGCGATTGGGGAAAAACTCAGACCTTGCGGCCTGCCCAAAGTTAACAACTTTTTTAGGGATATTAAGTGCAAAATGGAATTTTGCAAAAACTATCAGGCTGAATGAAACTCTCTAAAGCTTACTTTTTTTGTTGAAGTTTCAGCTACAAAATAAAGGGCTCAATTATGTTATAAACGATTATTTGCAAATAACTAAATTCTATTAAAAAATATCGATTTTTAGACATTTTTTCGCAATTTTTCGCAAAAATTTGCAACAAAGCAAATTATTTTTGTTTTTTTTTATTTTAAGTTATAGAAAAATATTTAAGGAACAAAAAATTCCATTGCACCAGTATTCTAAAGTGCACCATTTACGAGTTATATCGCTTACAAGGAAGCAAAAAAAATTTCCAGCACACTTTGTTGCATAGCTCCAGTCCCCAGGTGCCGGACGAGTGGGCTCGGCATGTCCATTATGTGAGTACCCTACCCCAGAGATTAAAAAAATTTCTGACCTGTTACCGACAACAACACGTACAATCCGTAATTCTATTGGCCTATAAAGCTTTTATTTAAATTTGTGCTAAAAGCTTACTTCAACCAAGCTACCATTCATCGACTTTTTATTTTTGTACATACTCTAGTTTAGTCTCCGATATCAAGAGTCGAGACTTTACATTCTCAAAGCTCTCGTTTAAAATTTTATAACATTTTAATTTTTCTTTTATAAACATTTTCGTTTTTTTATATATCCTTTGAGATTCTAGAAACAAGTCAATGTTAAAATAAAGTTAAACAGAAAAAAATGTTTATTAGAGATATTTATTAATGAAATGGAAATGATTCTGAAGGGGATTCAAAAATACGAATCCAATTATAAATTAAGACAATTTTTTGACTTAAATAAAACATCAATTATTGTACTTTAATATCTCTGTTTAAAAAAATTATTTGAACGTTTGTTGTAAAATTTAGGTCAGAAATGTTTGGGAGTTGTTCTTTAATTAATGCACCTACCCTAACAAAAATTTCATGATAAAAAAAACATTACAGGCTTTGCAGTCCAAATTCAACATATTGCAAATCAAATTCAACTTTTTTAAAATTAAATTAAACTTTTTGCAAAACAAATTCAATATTTTGCAAATCAAATTCAATTTTTTGCTCTTCAATTTGATTTGATTTGATTTACAAAAAGTTGAATTTGATTTGCAAAATATTGAATTTGATTTGCAAAACGTTGAATTTGAAATGTAAAAATTGAATTTGAATTGCAAAATGTTGAATTTGGACTGCAAAACCTGTATTAGACTACTTGCCTTAGCTTAACGAACAATTTCGTTGGCTTAATTAAAAACTTATTAATATTACAAATGTTTTCATACATTAATCGCTGTTTACGATTTTATCAAAAAATTTATTAGATTTTATTTACTTTTCCGTGTCTTAAAAAATATTATATTATCCTATATTATATTATTAATATCAGTGTAAGTGGCATCGTTATATCTTTTGTTTAACATTTACCCATTTCTCTTTTATTTAATTTAAAAAAAAATCTTGATCCAATTTGTATTTTCAATTCAGTATATCTATCTCTTTGGTTAGTTAGCTAAGTAATAAATACAACACTAGATTACATTAAGTATATATACCAATTAAATATTCTCCAACTCAAATATTCATTCTATAGCTTTAGAAAATTTAAACATGTTTGTGGAAAATTCAAACAAAACAGTCTCCTAATCTTATATCTATTTATTTCATTGTTTAAATTTTACTTCATATCATTTTAATTTTCGATTAATATTCTTCTGCTATAACGCATTAGCTGTGTTTAGTATTTAACAATCATTGCTTATACGCTTTAGATGAAAAGCAACAAATAATCTAGAACGCTTTTATACAAGTTGTGGTTAAAACTACTTAGATGCTACCAATCTCCGCCACATTTTTACATGAAAGTGGGAGATGTTCATTTTCTTTTGAATTTAAGGTATACCAGTTTGATCATATAAAACTTGCTACAATCACTTCAATCATAATTGAATTTAAACTCACTTTGTTAAAACTTCTACAGTTTTTCATTGTCAAATGGCCAATTGTTTCAATTTGTATGTAATTTAGTTTTTCTGTGAAAAATTTCATATAATAATTAGAAAAGTAGCAAAAGTTTTCGAAAAATTTTACCGCTAGACCCCAATATAAGAAATGATATCAGAATTAAAATAATCGAAAAACAAATTTTTTTCAATAGATATGAATTGAATAGAACCAACGAATAAATAAGATATTCTATAATATATTAAAATACATTACCATTGAGAATAAGAATTTTGCATTTATTAAAAAAGTCAGACAAGTGCGAATAAAATTCGCTCGTCAAGGGTTCCGTGAATGTAAAAGAACACAATATCAAAAACTATTGACAAACAATTGTGTTGTAATGTCCTTATATTTCCAGACCATAGACGCATAACAAAATAATTAATGTTTAATCGTAAATGTCAATAGTAAATTACAATCAAATCCACATTGATCAAAAATAACTCATAAAATGTTACATTAGTTAAATCTCATCCATAGATGTTTATGGTAACTCAAAAAAGATTCGCCAGCTTGTAAATGGTTTAAATTTGAATATTTTTTCGATCAATCAAGTGTTGAAATTTAGGGGGGGTGGAGAGGCTACATACTAAAAATATTTTTTTTTCAATAACACAAAAACTGTGCACCGCCAAGTTCTAAAAAAATTGTAATGTTTCTTAAATTAAGTGCTCCTTCATATGACCCCATTCGCTTGGGTCAAAAGTGGTTTTTTACTCTCCCCACACCCATCCCCTAAACACACAGAAATGTAGTTATTTGAGACTTTGCTATGATTTTCATTCAAAATTTACAAATTTTCCTGTCCCTGCGAATTTTTTTAAATTTTTTTGTCAATCATCGTCGAAACGTAGGGAGCGAAACGATCTAAATTTTGCACTTTTTTGATAATAACTCAAAAACTTTACATCACAAAATTCTAAAAAAAATTGCAATGATTTATAAATTAGGTGCTCTTTTAAATGACATATCACTCGCTTGGGTCTAAAAAGATTTTCTTTTACCTTCTTTACCCCGGTCCCCTAAACACACAGAAATATAATTATTTGAGACCTCGCTATAATTTTCATACAAAATTTACTGAATTTCCTAGCTCTGTGAATTTTTTCAAATTTTTCTGTCAATCAGTGTCGAAACGTAGTTGGAGGGGGACGGTCTGAATTTTGCACTTTTTTGAAAATAACTCAAAAACTGTGCACCGCAAAATTCTAAAAAAAATTGAAACAAATTTTAAATTAAGTATTCTTTCAAATGACACGCCACTCGCTTGGGTCAAAAAATTTTTTTTTACCCCCTTTACAACGGTCCCCTAAATTATTTGAGACCTCGCTATAATTTTCATACAAAATTTACTAAATTTCCTAGCTCTGTGAATTTTTTCAAAATTTTCTGTCAATCAGAGTCGCAACGTAGGGGGGGGGGGGGCGGTCTGAATTTTGCACTTTTTTGTCCATAACTCAAAAACTGTGCACCGCAAAATTCTAAAAAAAATGAAACAAATTTTAAATTAAGTGCTCTTTCAAATGACACCCCATTCGCTTAGGTCAAAAAAATTTTTTTTACCCTCTTTACACCGGTCCCCTAAACACACAGAAATATAATTATTTGAGATCTCTCTATAATTTTCATACAAAATTTAGCAAATTTCCTAGCTCTGTGAATTTTTACAAATTTTTCTGTCAATCAGTGTCGAAACGAAGGGGGGGGGGAACGGTCTGAAACTTGCACTTTTTTGAAAATAACTCAAAAACTGTGCATCGCAAAATTTTAAAAAAAATTGCTACGTTTTCTAAATAAAGTGCTCTTTTAAATGACACCCCACTTGGCCCCTATTTTAAATAATGATTTTACCCTTCCTCATATCCACCCCCTTAATAAATCTAAGCATGAGAATATGACACTTTTTTATATTTTTTATTAAAAACATACTAATTTTTCTATCATTCCAAATACATTTGAAAATTTTTCCATCAGTTAGGCTCGGAGCTAATCGAGGTAAGAAAACACGAAGAAAACGTCATTATTCCAAATTATATAAAAAATGGTGAGGTGTAAAATTCCAAAATAAATTTTTAATACTGAAATGAAGCCTTTTCATATGATACCCTACTTGAATCTATAAAAAAATATATTTTCTCAAAGGTCTCACATCGAGCTCTTGTAAACCAAACGAAAACCACTTTAGTTTTATTTGTATCCGTCATTTCATGTGAGCAGATTAGTTTTATACGCACCTCAAATTTCAAGTCCATAGCATTTATAGTTTACGAGATAATCGATATAATATGAAAAACTCGTTTTACTCTCAGCAATAGTGTTCCGTATAAAAATCGGAGCCCTAAAAAATGTAGTTATTGTATTAATTTAACATTGGTCAAACAGAAAGATATTATGTTTTATATAAGAAAAGGCATCTTTGATTAGTGAAAAAATGTTCTCAGGCTCACAAAAAAATTTCCACGATAATGGATTTTCAGTACCGAAACTTCCCAAAATTCTTGACTAACAATCATTGATCCTAACCACATCGTACTGCTGAAACAAATTTTGTGTAATGAGAGAGCAAAGTTCAGTAAGGTTGCTCGTCATCCTTATATAAAAAGCTAGAATGGAATCAAATCCAGATTGTTCACAATGGTATCACAAAACAACTCAGATTGAAAAAACAGAAAATTTTGGAAAAACAACTATAAAACAACATGCTGCTTCATAGTCTATAAGAGGACTAATTAACCAAACCAACAAATTATGGAAAAATTCAATGCTCAAGCAGCAACCCTACAGGAGATAAAACATAATTCAAATACCAATATAAATGCAGATAACTACAAAATTATTCATAAGGATTATAGCAAAAGCAGAGACATAGGTCTTGCCTTTATCAACCCCGCATCGATGTAAAAATGCGAAATCCATATTATTACAAGGCCACATCAATGATAAACAATCAATGAGAGATCGACTTATTGACGAAAAATGATCAATTACAATATGCCATAATCAACCACTTGTTGTTATCAACGCTTTTTGCCACCAATGATAACAGCTCTTTTGATCTACCCAAACCTGTTGAAGGCATAACAAACGACAAAATCTTCAAATCAAGTCCCATTAAAAATATCTAGTGAAATATTAAAAACAAAGTGCAAGTTTGTCCTAGAGTTTACACAAACTATTGAAAACAGATTAGTAAGGTTTCGCTCTCATAACGAGAAACAGGTTGGAAAATGCAGAAGTTCCATACCATTTATTTATTTAAGAGTGAGTGTACAGCAATATCTTGAAGAAAGCTACTCGAAGATCTGATGATAAGGAACTTAAATGCCAACAGCATCTTATACCCCTATACAAGAATACCTCACTCAAGCAATCCACCAGCATAACCTCACAAAAAGACACAGCACAATCGTAAGACGCAACCCAATTTCAAATAATAGTCAGAGTAGCCTTTGCCAAAAGAATTCAAACCACAGATCAGTTCTTATCACCTTGGACTTCACAACAGCTTCCGAATCTCGTCAGCTACAATAAACAGGTATTAGCTTTGCTCTTCTAGAAACGAAAAGTCAAATTACCGGATAGTTGTGCCAGAGGGCACCGTTAAAAGAGTGCTGTTACATAGTTATCTTTAATTGTTATGTGTGATATCAGTCTGAGCCGCAATGCAGAAGAAAAAATTGTTTCTTATCCTGTATAAACAATCAAAAGAAACTGAGAAATATACTAACCGCTGACTGCACCATTATCAAATATGCGGTACCAGTCTGGCCCACAGCTGAGTCAAACGTCTTCGAGGAAATTACAAGTAATATGTACTTCACATGGTATCGTCGATTGTTAGACAAAGACTTTCTCCAGAATAAAGGTCAAACAACGAAATGATCTTCCTGCGGGCTCAGGAGTCGCAAAAACGTCATAATCCTATCTTATCTTATAGTCCGAGCATAGCACATTTGATACCACTTACAATGTAATGGGCAAGATTTTAAAAGTAGAGTGTGCTTCCATTTCCGTCCTATAGTAATATACTATAGATCTAAATTATTTACAACTCACTTTTAAACCCGTTTGTGTAACAACACAACTAGTTAAACATTCCAATATATATTCAACACCCTTCCGGTATTAAATTATTTTTTTGTTAGTTTTCTATATTTTTTCACCTTATTATGAAAAAATTGTAGAGAATTAATGAAAAAAATAGGACATTATGATGCTAGGACGTAAAGCTAAAGATTTTGGACGGATGTGGAGTTTGCAAATCGAGGCGCTAGCCGAGATTTGCACCCACATTAAGTCCAAAATAGCTTACGTCCGTGCATCATATACTATTTTTTATTCGCCGCAAGCAAAATATTTTAAGAAAAGTTGTTTATTCTAAATTAAAATTATAAATTTTCATAAATTTTAAAATAAAAATATATGGAACAAGTAACCTTTGACAAAATATTTATTATTTTTTCCAAATTATTGTGTAGCTATGACAACAAATGATAACAAATATTTTAATTGGATAATGAAATTTTGAATTTGAGGGTTGCTTTGATAAAAATTTTTATTTTTCATAGAATTTAAACAAATACAAATGCTTTTTACTTTTTTGGACGTAGCTATGACAACAAAATAAATAGTTGAAAAGTGATACTTTAAAGCCGCAAATCACAATAATAAAGTAACACTTTAATATGTAGGCGAATAAAAACACTATTTCGATATAAAAGAAAATTTATGCTGACTGAGGCATTTGCATTTTGGCTTGTGTAGTGAAATTTTTTTCTTAATTAGATTTTTTTATCTGTTTATCAGTTGGGGTTTGGTAGCTCAGGAAACCTGTTTGGAAACAGTCAGTTGATTTTTGGATGCTTGAGTTACTTTTGGGATTGTGAGTTCATGGGCACGGAACAATTAGTTTTTTGTGGATATGAGTTCTTTTTGAAAATTTTGTGGAGTTGGTTTGGTTGAGATAGTTGAGTTGATAATTCAAGAAGTGAAATCTTTTAATTAGACTTAGGTAATAATTACTTCGGTCTGAAAGACCTAAGTCTTACATTCATGAGCTCAAAGTGAAATGTTTACCCCCACTTTTTTTGACATTTCTCGACGTTTTAGGACCTCCTGATTCTAAAAAAGCAAAAAAAAAAAATGTATGTCTGTCTGTCGGCCGGCCGGCCGGCCGCCGTCATTACCTACACTGCAGGGAAAACGGCTGGAGGGATTTCCAAAAATTTTTTTTTCTAAAAATAGGTATTCACAAGATGCAGGTCCGAAAGGACGCTGTGTTCGATAACTGTACCGGAAGTGTGTCAAAAAATCATTATGTGTGTCAAAATTAGCAAATTTTCATATTTTTGGCTTAAAAAACGTTCATTTTAAGTGATTACGAGTAGGAACATTAAATTTGGGGGAATCTTGATGGTCGGGATTGGTATGTGAAATCAAAACCTAGATTATTGCATTATAAGTTTGTCAAAAAAATGTTGTCAAGTGTGTCAAAAGAAAAATTTTTATTTTTTTTTTACCCAATTTTTTGGAAAAAAAGTAAAATTAATGGTTTGTTGGAAATGAAATTTTATTATTATTATTGAGAATTATGGCATTATACGTTTGTCAAAAAAATATTGTCAAGTGTGTCAAAAGAAAGATTTTTATTAATTTTTTACCCAACTTTTTGGAAAAAAATAAAATTGTTTGTTTGAATTGAAATTTTATTATTATTATTGAGAATTACCCAACTAGCATTTTAACTTCTTTTAAAACACTAAACAGTCTTACAGAAACTAACTTCCTCACCTCCATAGTTTCTTTAAAATTTCTAAACAGTTTCGATAAAGGCCTTTTGGAGAACTTTCCCCGCCTTTAACGAAGCTATTATTTGTAAAAGACTTCAGAAATAGCTTCGGTAAGGTCTTTTGTAAGCAGTTATGCAAGCTGAATAGAATTTATGGTTTGACAAGTTATAGCTTCGGTAAAGTACTTCTAATAGCTTGTTTTAAGCAATCTTTAGAAGTTTTATAGAAGCTATTAAAAAATGTGACAAAAATATTACAATGTTTTTTATATATCTACACTTTTTTAATGTAATTATTGTTATTGCTATGTTATTTATATAGTGTTTAAATTTAAGTTTTTGTTTACGGTCGCATCAAGTTTCGAACCCTGGTCCTTCGATCGTTTGTCCTGCACGCTATCCAATCGGTTGATTTAAATGTTAAGAAACAATAAATATCTTTGATAGTAGTTACAATAACAATAGCTTCTATAAGACTTACATAAGACTTCCATAGAATTCAGTTTTTTAATTTAGATGTGAAAAATATAGTATATAATTTAGGGGCTTATTTTTTATGGAAAAAGGTATGCGACATGTAACTTCAATGGGTTTTTTAACGATGAAATTATAATCTGAGGTAAAAGAATACTGACAAATCTATTTTCTATTTGTTTTATTAGTTCAAAGATTTTAAGGAAAACAAAATTAAGGGGTTATATTTTTTCACCCATTAACTTTTAGCGTACTTACACTTTTATTTAAACAATATTTTTTTTTAAATAAAAAGTTTTGTAATTGGATTTTTAATAGGTGTCACAACAACATGCGTACTAAGGTGCTGATGAACGCAGTTAATTTTTAAAAATGTTATATAAATATAAAACAATAACAAAAGAAGCAACGATATATCGCACCCATCCATTTGCTGTAACATATTTTAATAGAGTGACTAAATTATGAAACTCTGTATCGCCTCAGTTCTTCCTGACGAGTTTGGCCCTCAGAAATGTAAAGAAAATTCATATACCATTATTTATAAAACTTTAAATTTTCTCTATTCGACTGATGCTCTAATCTAATTGATTATGATTTTGATTCATTTTGTTGTCTATTTGAAGACTCTAAATAAAGAATATTTTATATTGTGCAAAATAAGTCAAAATAATAGATTAAAAAACAAAAACCACCTTATGCACAATACTTTTTTGACAAAAACGAAATGATTTCAATTTCGTTTAAGCTTCAATTTCATATAAACCCATTAAAATTACATGTCAGATATCTTTTTCTATAAAAAGTAAGCCCCTGAATTAAACTATATTTTCTACATCTAAATTTAGATGAAATAATAGAAGCAATAGCTTCCGTCAGTTTGACATATTTTGTTTCAGATATTGAAGCAATTTTTAGACTATGACAGCTGTGCTTCTATACGATCGGTAAACAGTTACAACCGAAACAACTACAATCCTAATGACAGCTATAACTTCTATAACCTTTTTTCGGAAGCTTTATTTAGTGTTGTGTATATAAGTTTTGGTAAAGCTTCTAATATTAAATATAGAAGTATTTTAGAAGCTTTCATTTCGATGGTGGGGAGAACTTCTCTGTGGATGTTGTATCGAAACTTTATAGAAATAAAATATAACTAGCTTCCACTTAGAAGCATTAGCGAAGCTTTATTGAAGCTAAAACTTGTATAACTCAAAATTGAGAAGTAAGTTTGCTAGTTGGGTATGGCATTATAAGTTTGTCAAAAAAAATGTTGTCAAGTGTGTCAAAAGAGAGATTTTTATTTATTTTTTACCCAATTTTTTGGAAAAAATAAAATTGTTTGCTCGAAATGAAATTTTATTATTATTATTGAGAATTATGGCATTATAAGTTTGTCAAAAATGTTGTCAAGTGTGTCAAAAAATGTCAAATCATTTATTTTTTAGCCAATTTTTTTGAAAAAAAAAATGTAGCTGTTTTTATGACGTAAATGTAATTGAAAATGAAATTGAACATGGAAATTTTTGAATATGTTATAGTTTTTGAAATATTTTTGGAATTTTGAAAAAGTTTGCATTTTTGATTTTGTAATAATTGTTCGCGCGCCACTGTATAATCAACAAAATATGTTCGTGATCCACTGTAACTAATCAACAAAACAAGTAAAAAAACATCATCATGGAAACTGCATATTTTTATTATAATGAAAATAAAATCTCTCTCTCGTTTTGACCGCTGCCGAGGAAACAACATTAAATCAACATTGCAAATAATTTAATTTTTTTTCTATTGTTTAATTTTGATTATGTTTCAAGTTAATAAAATCAATTTTGTATTAATGTTTTCTTAAATCAAATATTTTTTATTAAACATAATTATTTGCGTAATCATGAACTGGTGCCGAAACCCGGGAATTGGGTCATCGTGGGAGCAACGCCAATAAAATTAAGTATCGTTTTCAATTATTAAAGTGAACAATTCGAAATTTTCTGAGTATTTTGTTAAAAATTGAGTGCATAAAATATTGTAAAAAGTTTTTTGTTGAAACACGTTTCGCGTATCATAATTTTTGTTTTCTTTACTCTTTATAATTATGTCAAAATCAAAAATTGATTTTCTGTGCGAACGTTTGGAGCGTTTTGGACAATTGATTGCAGCATTCAATGATAAGACCACGGCACATGATGTACAAGCACATGTAGAAATGCTTGAAAAAATATGGGAAAGTTATGTGCGACTCGAATCGGAAATAATGAAAATGCCAGACGCTAGTGAAAAGGTAAATGAATTTGAAAAACATTATGTAAAGATAAATGCTTCATTGATAATGTTTGAAAAAAGGTTCAAGGCTGAAAAATCACATGACACTGCTATTGATCAACTTGCGATGAGTCAAAAAAAAATTTGTTACCGAACTCACACGAATTCATAAAGTCCAGGCGCGAAAACAAGAATTACGTTTGCCTTCTATTAATATTCCACAATTTGATGGCGATTATTCTAAATGGTATGCTTTTCGAGATTTATTCGTTTCAACTATTCATTCAAAACAAGAAATCCCAAATGTCCAAAAGTTACAATATTTGCAAAGTTATTTGAAAGGCGAAGCCGCTGCTTTATTACGTCATTTGGAAATCACTGAGGCAAATTACGAAGAAGCGTGGACAAAACTAACGGAAAGGTACGACAAGAAAAAGCTCATTATCTCGTCATTTATACGAAAATTTATGGAACAAGTTCCATTATCTACCTCACATTCTCCTAATGCGCTACGCCATCTAGCTGATACTTCCGATGAATGCATTCGCGGGCTATCTGCATTGGGCAATTATGGAGAATCCAGAGATCCGTGGCTAATTTTTATAATTCTTAGCAAAGCTGATGCAGACACGCGACAAGCATGGGCAGATGAACATGCAGCAAATAAATTGTCAACATTCAAGGAATTTCTCGAATTTTTGAACAATCGTTGTGATGCAATAGAAGGCGCTCAATCTTTCGCAAAAAGGCCAATTAATAAAGTACGCACATTCCACAGCGCAAGTTTTAACGCAAATATCCGATGTCCACATTGCAGTGAGCCTCACAAACTGTATGCATGCCACAAATTTAAATCGCTTGCACCCAAATTGCGTTACGATATCGTCATCAAACAAGTGTTGTGTAAAAATTGCCTTCATCCTGGTCATTTAGCTGAAAGATGTTTTTCTAAATTTAACTGTCACACATGCCGCAAAAAGCATCATACTCTTTTGCATGATTCAATTTCTCACGATGACACCCACTCCCACAATTCACAAACCAATACAAATGTTTTGCACACTTCATTCAACTCGGGTACAAATTGCAGTCACCAATGTCACGAACTTCACTCAAACAAAGAATCAAGTGAAAATTCAATAGCGCTATCTGCAAATACAAGCGTCTACAGTCCACCTGCAATACCAACAACGTCCAGCAGCGCCTCAATCACCGAACATAAATGTCCATGCGCTGTAAGTCCAAGCGATAATCAAATCGCCGAAACCACATCTTTGACCACAACTAGAGCCAGCCAACTACAATTCATGCCCTTGTTGCCAACAGGCATAGCTAATATACAAGATAAATTTGGAGTGCTTCATCCATGCCGCATTTTACTTGATTCGGGATCTGAAGCAAATTTTATTACCGAATCTTTCGTGCGAAAATTGTCATTAAAACGTACGAATGCAAAGGTTCGCGTCCACGGTTTATCTAATTTTGGGGTTGGATACACTAATGGCTCAGCTGTAATTACAATACACTCAAATTACAATCCACAATTTATCATTTCGTTGGATGCACTTATCCTGCCTAAGTTAACGGCCAATCTACCAGCATCTTCATTTAAAATTCAGGATTGGACATATATCAAATTAATTCAATTGGCCGATCCAAAATTTAACATTAATAGTGAAGTCGACATAATTTTGAGCTCCGAAATATTTTTTAAAATTATACAAAATGGCTACATCGAAGGACCTGATAATTTTCCGGATGCAAGAGAAACTGTGTTTGGATGGGTACTTTGTGGCAAGGTTCCAAATGATTCGATACCGTTTTCGATGTCGTCACTTCACATCAAAATCGAAGACGACATAAATAACTCCTTGCGTAAATTTTGGGAATTAGAAAATGTTGCTGAAGCACCAAAGTTATCTGCAATCGACTTACAATGTGAAAAGCATTTTAGCGAAAATTTGAGACAAAATGCGGAAGGAAGATATATTGTAAGATTACCGTTTCAACACACTGATAATAAATTGGGTACCACTCGTCCACAAGCCCTTAGCCGTTTAATTTCAATGGAGCGCAAATTCGTTCGTGATCCACAATTAAAAAATGATTACATTAAATTCATGAATGAGTACATCTCACTTGGGCATATGGAAAAAATTCCACATCACGAAATCAACGTCGCACTTCATAAATCGTGCTATTTACCGCATCACGGCGTCCATAAACATACAAGCACAACCACTAAATTGAGAGTGGTCTTTGATGGGTCATCAAAAAGCAGCACAAGTCAATCATTGAATGATTTACTCATGATTGGCCCCGTTGTACAGCGTACATTATTTTCTATTTTGATTAATTTTCGTTGTTACAAAATTGCAATTGTTTCAGACATAGAAAAAATGTATCGTCAAGTTCTTGTGGATCGACGAGACATCGATTTTCAGCGAATTTTGTGGCGAGATTCATATTTACAACCAATTGAAGAATATCGTTTACTTACCGTTACGTATGGTTTATCGCCGTCATCTTATTTGGCAACACGGACCTTAAATGAAATTGCTGAAAATGTCAAAATTAAGTATCCAGATGTTGCAGTGGCTATAAAAAATCAATTCTACGTAGATGACTTAATGACGGGTGCTGATGATATTTATGGTGCAAAGAAGTTACGTAATGACATTGATCAAGTTTTAAGCGCACATGGGTTTCAACTCCGCAAATGGCGATCTAGTTGTTCAGAACTTAACAATAATTTATCTACCAGTGAACAACCATTAAAAATTCAAGAAGATGATTCTGCCAAAGTGTTGGGCCTCGAATGGAACTCAACTAATGATACTTTCACTTTCCGACTGAACTTCGAAAACCTGCCAAAAATAAACACCAAAAGAGTTATTTTGTCGGAATCATCGCGTATTTACGACCCACTTGGATGGCTCGCACCAACCACAGTCTTAATTAAAATTACATATCAGCAGTTATGGAAACAAAAATTTGATTGGGACGATCCATTGCCACAAATCTATGTAAAAAATTGGCTAACAATGCGAAATGAAGTGTTTAAATTTGCTGAATTATCAATACCCCGTTGCGTCGTCGTTTATAATCAATCAATCCAATGGCACGGATTTTGCGACGCTTCTCAAATGGCTTATGCTGCGGCTGTCTATGTTCGTAGTGCCGATTGTAATGGCAATGTGTCCGTCAAACTATTAGCAGCGAAAACTAAAGTCGCTCCGCTTAAAACAGTTACGTTACCGCGATTGGAGCTTTGTTCAGCCCATCTACTATGCAAATTGATGAATTCAGTCCTGGAATCTATGCAAAATATATCATTGACAGTTTACGCTTGGACAGATTCGATGACGGTCCTATCGTGGTTATCCAGCTCACCGCATCGTTGGAACAGCTTCGTGGGAAACCGCACAGCTGAAATATTGGAGCACTTTCCACAAAGTTATTGGAATCATGTCAACAGTAAATCAAATCCTGCGGATTGTGCAACTCGTGGACTAACTCCATCACTACTCATACATTTTACATTATGGTGGTCAGGTCCAGAGTGGCTGCAGAAAGGGGAAAATGAATGGCCAAGATCCAAAATAAATGACACAAACTTTGAGCAGCGTAAAAATTATGTAGGGTGTGAAGAGGGCAAAAATTATGAAATACTTGCGGCGACATTAGTTATGCAAACGTGCAATGAAAATCTCGAATTGTTTGATAAAATATCTAATTATAATAAATTAATTCGAGTTACTGCGTATATTTTTAGGTACATTCAAATTCTAAAGGCAAAGTCCAAAGGAGAAAATTTTAATCAACTCCCATATCTTGCTGCAGATGAATTGCGTCATGCTAAATTATTTCTCATCAGGATGTCACAATCACAATCATTTGAAGCTGAAATTAGTCAATTATTACATAGTGGGAAATTGCCAAACAAAAATCCACTATCACAATTAAATTTGTTTTTTGACGATGATAAAATTTTGCGCGTTGGTGGGCGATTGCAACAAGCCAATATTCCATTTCAACAAAAACATCCTGCACTCCTAGCGCGAGATCATCCGTTCACCAAATTGATAATTGTACACTTCCATCAATTACACCTGCACGCTGGTGCCAATTTGACAAAGAGTTTGGTACAAAGAGAGTATTGGATACCAAAATCGCGCATATTGATTCGACAATTAATTGGTAAATGCATCACGTGTTTTTAAATTTCGCACCCAAGCTGCATCTCAAATCATGGGCCAACTTCCATCACCACGCGTAAATGAATCACGCGTGTTTTCACATGTAGGTGTTGATTACGCCGGTACTGTATTGATAAAAGGGGGAATTACATGCAATGCTAAACATTATAAGGGATACATATGCTTATTTGTATGTTTCTCATCTAAAGCGATTCATCTGGAATTATCTTCAGGTCTTAGCACTGATGATTTTATTCTTGCGTTTCGACGATTCACTGCTAGGAGAGGTTTACCATCTGTAGTGTACAGTGATAATGGAAAAAATTTTGTTGGGGCAAGCAAGGAGTTAACAAAGTTAAAATCTTTATTACAATCACAACAACACAATAACAGAATCGCCTCCACACTTGCCAATGATAACATCAAATGGAAGATTCAACCCCCATACGCTCCGAATTTTGGTGGTTTATGGGAGGCGGGCGTGAAGAGCGTCAAATCACACTTAAATCGAGTCATTGGAGACGCTGTGTTAACATATGAGCAAATGGCAACTTTATTATACCAAATTGAGAGTATATTAAACTCACGTCCTCTTTGCCAATTATCCGAAGACCATGAATCGTTCGATGCTTTGACTCCAGGTCATCTACTTATTGGCCAACCACTGACGTCAATTCCGGAACCGTCATTGGAATCAATAACCTTTGGACGGTTAAATCAACATCAAAAAATTCAAAGCATGCAGCAGCAATTTTGGTATCGATGGAGAAGTGACTACTTATCTACTCTACAACAAAGACCAAAATGGCGAAGTAATGAGCCAAATCTAGCTGTCGGTGATTTGGTTGTTATCAAGGATGATGGACTGAGACCAAATATGTGGTCATTAGCCAGGATTCTAAAATGTATCGAGGGACCGGATGGAAAAGTAAGAGTGGCTGAAGTTAAATCTAAAGAGGGCATATATTTAAGACCAATAAACAAATTGTGTCCTCCACCCAATCAATAATTGAAATCACTTATTTCAAGGGAGGCGGTATGTTCGCGCGCCACTGTATAATCAACAAAATATGTTCGTGATCCACTGTAACTAATCAACAAAACAAGTAAAAAAACATCATCATGGAAACTGCATATTTTTATTATAATGAAAATAAAATCTCTCTCTCGTTTTGACCGCTGCCGAGGAAACAACATTAAATCAACATTGCAAATAATTTAATTTTTTTTCTATTGTTTAATTTTGATTATGTTTCAAGTTAATAAAATCAATTTTGTATTAATGTTTTCTTAAATCAAATATTTTTTATTAAACATAATTATTTGCGTAATCAATAATTTTTGCAATATTTTTAGAATTTCGGAAAAAGTTTTAATTTTTGATTTTGTAAGAATTTTTGTAATATTTTTAGAATTTTGAAAAATTTTTAATTTTTGATTTTATTATAATTTTAGGAATTTTGAAAAAAGTTTTAATTTTTGTTTTTGTAATAATTTTTGCAATATTTTTAGAATTTTGGAAAAGTTCGAATTTTAAAGAATTTTTGGCATATTATCGGAATTGAGAAAAAGTTTAAATATTTGATTTCATTCTATTTTTTAGAATATTTTTGGAATTTTGAAAAAGTTTGATTTTATTTAATTGAACAATATTTTTGGACTTTTGATTATAATTTTCCGGCAACGTATTGATGTTTCGTGTTAGTTTTGTAATAAATTTTTAAACAGATATAAAAAATACTTGTACTTTAACAAAGAGTTATGTTTGATATACATCGCTGCCCAAAACTAAAAACCATGTCCTCGTGAAAGTTTTTTGCCGAAAACTATATCAAAATCCTTTACCCAGACCGAAGTCTTGATATCTCAGAGCTGTGAGATTTCAGCCCCTCCATATTTTATTTTTGTGTTCATATAGTAAAATATGTATAATTGTCTTATGATTGACTCAAATGAGAGAAATTTTATTGTCTGGTGATTGACATAATCATAAAAAAATAATAATCAAAATAATAAATAATAATAAAAAAATTATATTGTTTGGTGATTAATTCATATATGTACATACATGAATAAAAAGAGGAACATGGATTCGTGATGCATATAATAAAACTGTAAATTGGTATACAATAAAAATTTGAAAATTTTAATAATAATATGAGAACTGTGAGTTTTACTAGTGATACCATGCCTTGACTAATTAAAGAAAGGAAATCATTGTTTGGGAAAAAAGCAGGAGTGAAATATAAAGATGCACATAAATTTTGATTGAAATGTTACAACAGAGACCGATTCCACAACTGAACAACATACCGGTTGGATTGGAATCAATTGAAACTGCATGAATTAAGGGACGTGATTTCCCGAATCACAAAATTTTACTTATTTTATATTAATATTTTAGTAATTACGTCTTTGGTCTGTATAAGTTGTTAGGTTTATTAAGATTAGTTGGTATGGTATTATATTATGATAAATTAAAGTACATAATATTTGGAGAGGATGGTGTCTTGGCAGTTCTCCATTCCGGAGAACTTGGGTGATGTAAGAAGCACGCATTTTAGATTTAATTTCGTTTTAAAAATTTTCTTGTTGTAGGGTAGGTCACTGGAACTTTCACCCTATCCGAATAGCGACAGGATATATGGCGTGCGTGACCAATTGGTAGACCTTCATGGACCACCATACCAAACCTCATACTACAACAAGTCTAGAACATTCAATCTTTTAGGGTCACCATTCACAGTTAACCTAAAGGAATTAGTGGAAATCCTATCAATCTATAAGGAAAGCAAAGACTACGATGACCAGCCATTATCAACAGTCAGAAAAAGTTTGAAAAAGAATGATACTATGTAATACTGCTTAATTGCTATAAAAAATATATTGGCAACAACATCACGAACTTTTTGAATTATTTGCACCATTGGAAAATACAAAACTAGGCATTGCATAAAGAACTGGCATACAGCGTTGGCTTACAGATCAAAATGTGGTAGGTCTCCACTTCATTCTGCAGTTCCGAGAGGATCGTTAGATGGCCGGTTAGATTAACAGTTTAAGTGTTTCGACTAGCTGAAATCTGTGAGCACTATATGTTGCTGCAGATTTGATGTATAGGTGCAATTGATGAAATAGGAAGAGTATCTTCCATTGGAAATGTATGTGTGGTCTAAACGCACCTTTCGATTCGAGCGGAGGCACACGAGCCTCTGTAATTTTTTAAGAAACCCTCTGAGTAGATATTTGCTTTGTTTTTGTCCACCAGACCAAAGCTGCGTGTGACAGTATGGGTTTTATTATACTTTGATTGCTCAAATCGTTCTGTTAGGGGAGAAAATTCGTTTGGCTAGTTGGTCTAAAACCTTTCCATGTTTCAAGATCAAACGGATCAGATTTTGTTATTTTCCTCTACCGACCACACGTATGTAGAGCCCGGGAAGTGAGTCTGTAATAGAGTTTCGAGAATCTCACTGCAGATGGTAGTTTAGGTACCGTCCAGCTTGCAGAATGAACCCAAAGAAATTGTGTGATTAGATGCAAACAGCTTTTGGAGTCAAACTGGTAGACTGTAATTCGTTCCACGGTGCTCTTTTCCACTATTTCTTTTTGATTGTTTAAGTTCTTTGTTGCAGTAAGTAAGAGTTGGTTGGTAATCCATCCAGGTATTTGTTCTTTTTGCTTTGTTAAAGAACTTGCGAACTTTATTACAACTCTGGTCTTTTAGACTTGAAAATTGGAGAATTGTGGTGGTATGTTTATGCGATAAAGAGGTCTTAATCGGTCTTTCTGGGATTCTTAAAGTGCGGTGTACCCTCCGGCTGGTGATTTATGTTGAAACACATGTAAACGTGGTCTGACATAGAAGCTATGCTGATCTTGTTGCTCAGAATTAGGTCTCGAACCTAGATTCTGATGGCGTCTGCTCATGGTTCCTGGACAAAGACAATATCGTGAGCACCCTGTTGGATAAAGTGGTGAAAATCAGCTGAGGCTATTGCTGACCTGTGCAGGTTAATTCCAAAATTGGGTTGGTATGTTTTACACGTAGTTATTTTGCTTTGATTGAGGATGCAGATGTATATGGTTCTTCACTTACGACTGAAAACTAAGTAGAAGTAGAACTTGGTACTGCTTCTTCCGGTATCGCAGTTGAAGGCTGGTTTGTCTTTTTGAACTTTGCGATTCTTTCAAGAATCACACTGAACATCCAATTTATCTTGAATTTACAACTTTTAGATGTTTTTCGGATGTTGGGTCAAGAATAAACACAAGGATCGCGAGATCTTTCTCAAAAGCTGGCTCCAGGATAGTCCATGATCTCGGTTAGTCTATGATCTCGGTCAAGTCCAAGTCGCCTTAGAATTTTATCTGTTGAATACTTGGCGCAGTCTGGAAGGCAAGTTATGATCTTAAAAGATCGAGGTTGCTTGTTTTCTTTTAGCGTTGGAGGTACAATTGTGTTGCTGCTGATTGTTGGTAGTACAACTCTCCTCGCCACATTGCTTGTGGTGTCCTCTAGCTCATACATTGGTTGATCGCTGTCAGATGACTTAGGCCCTTGACACCAGATGTAGCTGTGTGTGGAAAGTCCTGAAATACCTCGGATTGGAACCTCTCGCTCCTTTTGCTCCTCTACCTGTGTTTTTTTTCTATTATCCACCTTCTGAGCTAGCTCCTCAGGTATCTTACCATTAACCACGGTAGCCAGGTTAAAGGATTTGAAAAGGCATGAACTTTTCGGGCTTTCTCTTCAGAACGGCTTTTATTTAATAGTGTCTTCTGTGTTTTTTTTTTGTGGCAAGAAGGTATTGGGGCTGATTGTCAGATCGAGTGACGTTCGTCTGTGGATCACCTAATTCGACTGTATTGGACATGTTAATTTTAGTTAGTTTTTGGTGTATATTCGACTTGATGGTTACTCCTGATATACGGTTAAAGAATCGTTTGCAAACTGATGATCTTCTTCTTCCAAAAGCTATGACGTGCCAGAGTACATTTTTGACATAATCTTAGAGCTTGGTGAGATTGGTTTATTATCATTGACCATAATAGTTGTTTTGCCCAAATAAAGATGTGCTGATATATCAGGCACGATCTTCGAGTCCAGCAAACACGAATTTGAAGTGATGCGTTTAAAAAAGCATCGCTCTCGTCTTTACTTTAAATAAATTACTTTCCAAACAGTGATTAAATGGTATCTAGAGTTCCGTGTTAGCGATCAAGCACCCACGCGACCATGCGAAGCTTTCAATTTACGCGATAAACGTAAAACAATAATTAAGAAGGTGTCCGGCAATATATTTTCGTATTTGTTTAACAGAAATTTAGTGGGCATAAAAATCGTTACCACACTTAAAAGCATTCATTGGAAGGTAGTGCATATTTGATACTGTGTAACTGAAAATAGAGCAGATCACGGAGGAATAGTGGTTGTTAGAGAGGAATATCATAAAGATGCAGCCGATCATAATTAAGTGGAGAAGCACTGACACTGACCAAAGAATTGAGTGTTTATTAAAGCGTTTAATAAAGGAAAATCGTAGCGCGTTAAACATTGGAAACACCATTGAATTTGTCTTTCATGACAAGATCTATTGGAATAAATAGGAAACACCAAAAAGTTTATAAGAACTAAGCCCTTCTTTTTATTGGATATTAGTATTATGCTCAAGCTAGTAAGGAATAATAAGAATTCCTGTTCAGACAAGGCAAGATTTATTTAAGGATAACCTTTCGTAAGGTATATCATAAGAGGAACTGTTAAGCACTATATCGAGCAAGAACAATCAGTAGAAGAGATGCATCGAGCAAACGTTACATGGTTACAAAAAGACCGAGGCTCTTCAACTCAGTTCTCAAATAAACGAGGGGGGCCAAGAACAACCAAGATTTGCAATCCGCACTTGATATGGACAAAGACCGTCAAATATAGTCAAACATAATCTCACCAATAGCTTTTGATTTTTTTTTTTTTAAAATGATATCCAAAAAAAAATGGTGATACTCAACATTTATAAAGACTCAGCCGCAGGTTAACAGAAACATTAAAAATTTGTTTTCAATTAGTAACCCAAATTTTTGTTTGAACTATAGAGTAAAACGCTATAAGGCCACTAAACTGTTTCAGTATAAGCCTAATTTAAACAAAACATCCCTCTGGCTTTTTTTATTTAGAAATACATAAAAAAAGTTTCAGAAATATAACTTTTTATTCCCTTAATTTAATTTGTCCATACGACGATAAAACAATAATGAAAATGACCGTTAAAATGACAACAAAGTGAAAAGTTTTTTTTTTTCTTCCTCGGTTGTTTATACTGTCAGTGAATATTTAATGAAGAAAAACAATAAAAATGCTTAAGTGTTTAGAGGTTGATATTTTGGGTAGATTTTTCATGTCAATCTAAAAATATTGGAAAAATATTTTTGATGTTGTTGTTTGGTAAAACTTGTTAGCAGATGTTTTTTTTGTTTATTTATTCATTTGTTAAAAATCGTTTCACCAAATTAATTTAATGATTTCCATTCTTTTTGTACTTTTTTTTAATGCTCTTAACTTTTAACGATTCGAAATAAGTGTTGTAAATAACGAGAAAAGCTTTAAAAAAAAATAAAAAATAATTAAGGAACAAAAAGGTAAAATAATATGCTTTCTTCTTTTGTTGTTTTCTAAAAAATGTTCTAACTAGTCGCTAATGGCTGGCTCTGTTGTATTAATTTCTTTGAATTCAACTCAACCATAAATCATTAAGAATTATGATAATACTTCCTTTGGACTAAACGCTTATTGAACGGTTAAATCGTTAAATAAAAAAAAATAGTTCACCAAAGTTGTTTTTTATAATTTATATTGACTTGCTTATATTACGTTATCTCATAATTTAATTCCATTAAGGATCTGTTTGGCTACTCCTAACTGGTTAAGTTATTTACTCCCATTAAAAATTTCATCACCATAAATTATTCAAGTAATCTTTATGTTCCACAGCATACAAAATGAAAACACATTATATTTCTTTTTTCATTTTGAAAATAATCAAATGTATCCCATCTCATAAAACATACATGTATTACAATAACAATCAAAATTTCTATCATTTGAAAATGTTTTTCCATCTTTCTTGTCCCATTTTCTTAATAACATTAATTTTAATATAAATTCAAAGTTGAAAATTTTCCCAATTGTGATGAAAAACATTTTATCGAAATGATTTATATAACAACAATTACAAAAACGGTAACAACAATAAAAACTGAAAACAAAAAATAATGTAATTAAGGTTTGAGGATGGGTATTTTTTTTAGATTTGATTAAATTATAATCAGGGTTTAAGTTTTGTTTACAGAAAAATGATTTATCTTTAACCGACTACAGATAAGATAATTAGAATCTTTTGGATTACATTGTCATAATTTTGATTTGAATATAATATGTATTTAGACATTTATTTTAATGTTGACATGTGTATGTGTTTTTTATCTATTTAATTCACAAATTTTTGATAAAAGGATTTTATGAACAGTAATTTTTTTTAATAAGGGTTGGTTGAAATGTTATTGGTATTACTTATTTTTTTAAACCTTTTCTTCGTATTTCTAGATTCTATGGACGGAAAAAATATTTAAACTTTACTCATCATTTACGACTACAACACACCTCCTCCACTGTATGAAAAGACTTATTCAAGAATTGCAGTCTAAAAGTGGAGTGGAGTGAAATATTTTAAACTTAACCCCTGAGTAAATTAATTTAATGACTGCTTTGAATCATCCGTGTAAAAATTAATACTCTATTACAACACATCTCCCTCACTGTATGAAAAGACTTACTCAAGAATTGTACTCTAAAAGTGGAATGGAGTGAAATATTTTAAATTTAAATCCGGGGTAAATCAAATTGTTTAAAATTATCCGTTTAAAAATTAATGCTCTATTACAACACACCAATACTCTATTACAACACACCAGTATCAAAAGACTCATTCAAGAATTGCACTCTAAAAGTAGAGTGGAATGAAATATTTTAAAATTTAACTACTGAGTAAATTAATTCAATGACTGCATTTGTATAGAGTTATCCCTTTAAAAATTAATACTCTATTACAACACACCTCCTCCTATTTAAATAGCATACATAAAAATTTTACTCTCAATCAGCAGTAAAGTGGAATTAATCATTCTTGACTCCTGAACAGTATAATTTCATTTCATTTCATCAGTATCGTTTACAACCACAACACACCTCCCCCATCATTAGAAAAGAATTTTTCAAAAATTCCTCTGGAGTGGAGTAAAATTTTTTATATTTGACTCCTAAGCTAAATTATCATAATTTTGTTATCTATTTATTTATTTACCTCTGATAAAGGGATTATATGAACAATAAGTTTTTTAATAAGGATTTGTTAAAATGTTTATTGTATTACTAATGTGTTTTTAATCTTTTCCTCTTGGTTCTAAATTCAATGGACGGAAAAATGTTTTAACTTTATATGAAAACGAAACGAAAAACCATGCGGTTTTTACAAAGGTCACTATATTTTAAAATTTTAATTTAATAAAAACAATATTCGAACATCTGAAGAGTTATTATTTACTCTTGAGCAGTAAATTTAATTTTATTTCATCAGCATCTTTACATTTACAACACGTCCCCCACGTTATGAAAAGAATTATTCGAAAATTCCACTCAAAAATGGCAGTTTGTGCTCTTTTTAACTTCCCGATATGGGAAGTTATTGTTTTTGGGTCGATTTTCGAAATCGGAATTTTTTTGATATCTTTACGTTTCATGACCTCCTGAAGCTGTTTAGACTATTTTTAGCTGGCAGTCTGTATGTGTGTGTGTGTGTATGTATGTGTATATCGCTGTGTGGAGAATTTTTGCCCAACGATTTCTCAACAACGGATGTGTCGATTTTAACGAAAATGGTCGCAATCGATGTATCTTGTCGTAACTTAGAGCCCAGTCCTTTTCTAGCGAAATTATATCGTTTGTTTTTTAGTGGTTTCCAAAAAACTGAAAATCATCTCTTGCAAATATCGTGAGATAGTAAATAATGCTATCAAGGTCATGAAGCTTCCATATTGCTTGTCAGCATGTCAGACATTTATAATGACATTTGAATAAACAATTGCTATCTTAGTTTTTGAGATTTTTATCAAAATGTGAAAAAACTACGTGTTATTTTCTTTATGCAAACGAATGATATCTGGATGAAACTTTTGTATGTAAATGAGCTGCAGCCGCATCCGGGTTTACTTGAATATCAAAAACCTGAGTTGTTTTCTAAATTTGACAAAAAGGTCAGAGGTTCGAGAGGAGATTGCCTGGTCAACTGTTTATTAACTTTCCGATATGAGAAGTTATTGTTTTTGGGTCGATTTTTGAAATCGAAATTTTTATAATATCTTTACGTTTCAAGACCACCTGAAGCTGTTTAGGCTATTTTTAGCTGGCAGTATGTAGTGTGTGTGGGTATGTGCGTGTGTATCATCGTATGTGGACAAACATTTGTCCAACGCTCTCTCAACAACGGATGATCCGATTTCAACTTCAATGGTCACAATCGATATATCTTGGTGTAACCTACAGCCCAGTCTTTTTCTAATGGAATCAGTACATTTATTTTTTAGGGGTTTCCAAAAAACTGAATATCATCTCTTGCAAGTATTACTAGAATAAATAATGCTATCAAGATCATTTACCTCCCATTTTGTTTTTCATCATGTCAGCCATTTATAATGACATTTGTATAAACAATTGCTATTTTACTTTTTGAGTTTTTTTAAGAAAATTTGAAAAATAGGCGTTATTTTCATTACTCAAACGCATGAAAACTTGATGAAACTTTTGAACTAAAATGAGCCGCAAACGCATCCGGTTTTATTTGAATATGGAAAATGTGCTATTTTGAATCAGCTATTTTCAGTTTTTATAATGTTTATAGTCGTTTTGCAACTTGTTCGAAATTTCTTCTCTCAACTCCCTCTAAGGAACATCTGAAATAATTAACTAACCGCTATAGTTTTCGTTCAATCTTTACAAGATTGTCTATAACCGTGAATTTTTTCAATTTTTCGCTTCTGTAATGTTCGAAGATAAAGAGTGGGAGAGAAACAACTTTTTACCTTTTTATAAATAAGTCAGAAACCGTGTTTTCGAAAAATACAAAAAAATTATTTTGAACTACAAAAAAAATCACCTTCCATATGACACCCAACTTGTCCAAGTCAAAAATATTTTTTTTTTCAAAATTTCTACTCGCAACCCCCCCAAAGAACAATTGAAATTATAACGACCAAAAAAAATTTTTTCATTTTTTTATTGCCAAGTTCCTACAACCGTGAATTTTTTAAAAATTTTTCTTTTGTAATGTTCGAAGATAAGTGGGGGGGACGAAACTAAAATTTCACTTTTTCTAAAATAAGTCCATTACTGTGCTTTCGAAAATTAGAAAAAAACTGTTTTAGACTAGAAAAAAAATAACCTTTCATATGATACCCTCCACTTGGCATGACCAAAAATATTTTGTTTTCGTAATTTTTACTCTCAACCCCCTCCAATGAACATTTGAAATTATAACAACCAAGGATTGGATTTTTGGATTTTTTTTGGATTGGATTTTTTTTTGATTTTTTTAAACCAAACTCGATTCCTTAAAACAAACTTTTGTTTTACTATCTCCTTAACAATGTCCATAAAATATTGATAAAAAATAATATTCAAAATTTTCTTGTTGTCAGTAGGCGTGGACAAATACATTAAATAACTGTAAAAAATTTCAAGTTGGTAGTTTTTGAGAAAATCGATTATGTAGAAATTCGGACGGACACCGAAGTCTCACCAATAGGGTACCGTTTTTACTTTTTCAAAGTACGAAACCCTAAAAATGGTGTTATTGTATGATAAAAATCGAAAAAATTTTAGCAACGTTGACAAAGTAGACTTTAAGTAGACTCCACCGCTAGTTTTTTTTAAATATATGGTGCAATGAAAATCTTCTTTCCAGTGTAACCAAAAGATGAAAAAATGACGATTAATTGCAAGTCTTAGAAAGAGAATTTCAATTTATTAAAGTTTTAAGAAAATATCTTTATGTTACCTATTTAACTTAACGGGAAGTTCTTGGCGTGGCCGCTATGGTCACACCCTACCCTACTAGTTTTTTTTTTTTTGTCTCTTACGAAGAATGATGTGAAACGATTTAATTTTATGGTGAGTCTAATTGAACAGAAATGATTTTGATGATACATAAAATTTATGTTGTATGATAACGTCAGAGATATGAAGCTGATTTAACGGGTTTAAATTGAGATGTCATAAGATCACAGTTTACTGGAGTAAATGTCAGGCAAATCGAGTTTTTCTTGTTTCTAATTAAAAGTTATTAAAAGTTTTTTTGTTTCGTTTTTGATTTTGGTGTAAGTTTCTTTATGTTTCGGATGGAATAACTTTTTTTTTAAATATTTTATTCGGATCACTGAACAAAGTTACAACAGACTCCTCCGAGGCTGGCTGAGCGTTTAGATGGAAAACTTGTTAGACTTTTTTATTAAACTTATTAAATAAGTTGTTTGCGTAAAGTAATGATAGACTGGCATCATGTTGGAACTTATCAGGAGCAACGGAAAGGGATGTGGAAAGCAAAGGAAATCCACCGCATTAAAGATCTTCGGATGCCCCATGATTAAAATTTATGTGAATTCTTTGAATGTTAAATGTAAGACTGGATGTAAAATAGTCCCGTAATCGGATCACTGGAGGAGGCAGTGTCCAAAGAAATCATATCATGAAAAGAATGGTAAAGATGGGCAATATGAATGTGAGAAGTTTACTGAAATTAGAAAAATTGAAAATTCTTAAGGGCGAAATGTTGAAAAATAAATAGGAGTAGAAGAGTAGATCTATTGTGGAGTTGGCAAGAGAGGAAGCAAGGTAGTTGTTATAATGGTGGGGAGAAAAATGTATAGTATGTAAAAAAGCAATATATAAATATAATAGAGTGATGCTTATTAACTTTTTAGCAACACAAAAGAATATGCTAGTGGTTCAAGGTTACACCAACGACCACCCTGAGCAAGTGGAAAAGGTTTATGATACAATTGAAAACATTTTGGAGGAAGAAGATAAGGACTGCTGCAAGACAGTTATGGGTAATTAAAACGGAGAGCTGGTGCTGGTAGTGATAGCTTAAGAAGGCAGATAAAGACTACAGAAATAATTTAACGAAGACGTAGGATACAGGCAAGAGAGTTAAGAAGTAGTGGATAATGCAAGTAATATTTGATCAAGATGAAAACTCAAAGAAAATATAAAATGATAAATACTCAAGAACGAGAACAAGGGATGTATAGAAAGCTAAACACAGGTCTGAGAACAGAAACTGGCCGAAACAAAAAAGAATGATTTTAAAGAGAATGCAAAAAGTAGAAATCCTAGACAACTTCCAAATAATGGAAACATTTGTAAGGAAAGATTTGACAGAAGAAACAGCTCTGTTATAAAAGTGGGAAGAGTATTCGAAACATATGTACGGAACTGGATGTTGGATGTTGGGAAAGATGTAGAACATCAAGTAGCTAGACAGGGTCAGAAATGAAAATAATTGGAATGAGCTGGAGAATAGAATACGATTATAGAAGTTTTAAGGAAAAGAAGGAAAGAAAAGGAAAGGAAAGGAAAAATGGCCACTTGCGTGGCCAAGTACTAAGAAGATAATGTTTGATGAGAGGAGCCAGTAGAAGGAAAGGGTAGAAGAGGAAGAAGAAGAACAAAAATGATTGATGATCTAAAGAGGAGCTCAGGTTACGGAGGTTTAAAAAAATATCAGAGGACAGGTAAAAGGAGAAAGGCAGTGGTGCCTAGATTTTGTTGTAGAAGAAGACAAAAAATTGGCTGGATGTTGCTGACCGGTAATCAAACTAGTTTGTTGAATGTAGCGTTGCTGGAATATCTAACAATATTGCTTCGTATAAAAACTAACAAATTGGTTTTCCTAAATTTTACTTGCTGTAGGCTTTACGTGCTAGTGAGCTTTTAGTAATTAGTATGCTATCCAAAGACACATCTTTGCCATCGTAATTCACATACGAATTTTCTAAACTATTTTTATCAGATTTGAAGGAGTAAATGATTTTCCTTTTTATCACCACATGAGTGTTTTAGATCCTTTAAATCAATGGAGTCTTTGCAAAGGACCACCCATTGATGTTTTTTATACTGCTAGTCTGTGGTAAATCGACACTGAGATGAACGTGTTTTTGTTGTGGAAAATTATGGACTATTGAGGACTATTGAGCTCTATGCACTTTTATAATTTTTTCCTGGTCGTTTGGTGGGACCCCTAATGGTTGAATAATTAAAAAAATGTATAACTAAGAGCTTTGGTCTTCTTGAGGTTCCTAGTTTTGTATTTTAATTCGAAGGTACTAGGCGTCACGAATGCTAATCGCCCTTTTTAAAACATCGCCAAAGCTCTAAAAATATCATTTGTAAGACACTTTGGCACAACCCTTGCGCCTTGTTCATCTAAACATCTATCTGTTTTTAATTACAGTTCTTCTTTGTCTCTAGTCGTATTAGTTTTATTAGGCTAGTTTGATGAGAACATAAGACCCTATACCTCAGGGTTTGTATATTGAAATGTATTTTTTTTGGAATATTGTATATTAAAATTCCATAATGCGTATTTTCGTGAACCTTATATCTATTCTAATTTTTTTTTTATTTGAAAATTGTTTTAGCAACTTTTTAAAATAACCCAAATTTTGCAATTGATGAAATTTATCAAAACTAAAGTTTTACTCAGCATTCTTTTTTGAATTACAAAACTATATTAAAATACTAAGATTGTTAGTTTGAGATTTGATTAAAAACAACGTAATTGGTTTTACTATATTCCTTCCAACAAAAAAATTTTTGTTCATCGTCAGCAAAATTAAAAGGTAAATTTACAAGGATAGTTAAATATTAACACAAATTTTACCAAATTATGCATTTCTATTTTTAAAATATTTACTTTCATTAGAAGTGACTAAATTCACTATTTTACTTCGGCAAAGAAGAAAGACCTAAGGATTACATTCATGAGCTAAAAGTGAAATTCTTAGCCCTACTCTTTTTGGCATTTATCGACGTTTTAGGACCTACTGATTCTAAAAAAGCAAAAAAAAAAAATGTATGTCGGTCTGCCGACCGGCCGTACGTCGGTCACAACCGACGAAATCTAGAAAACGGCTGAAGGAATTTGAAAAATTATGGTTTCTACAAATAGGTACAATCAATGAAAAGAACCGAAAGGACGATGTGTTCGATAACTGTCCGGGAAGTCTGTCAAAAAAATCGTCAAGTGTGTCAAAACAAGGAAATATGCATATTTTTTGCTTAAAAAACGTTCATTTTAAGTGATAATGAGTAGGAACAAAGAATGTGGAGAAATCTTGATGGTCGGGATTGGTATTTGAAATCAAAAACTAGATTATTGCTTTATAAGTTTGTCCAAAAAATGTTGTCAAGTGCGTCAAAAGAAAGGTTTTTATTTATTTTTTTACCAAATTTTTTGGAAAAAAATAAAATTAATTTTTTGTTGGAAATGAAATTTTATTATTATTATTGAGAATTATGGCATCAAAGTGTGTCAAGTGTGTCAAGTGTGTCAAAAAGTGTGTCAAGTGTGTCAAAAGAAAGATTTTTATTTATTTTTTTACCCAAGATTTTGGAAAAAAATTAAATTAATTATTTGTATGACATGAAATTTTATTATTATTATTGAGAGTTATGGCATTATAAGTTTGTCAAAAAATGTTGTCGAGTGTGTCAAAAGAAAGATTTTTATTTATTTTTTTACCCAATTAATTGGAAAAATAAAATTAACTATTTGTACGACATGAAATTTTATTATTATTCTTGACAATTATAAGTTAGTCAAAAAAATAATGCCAAGTGTGTCAAAAGAATGATTTTCATTTATTTTTTTAGAAAAAAATAAAATTAGTTATTTGTTTGAAATGAAATGTATAATGAACTTGAAATTATTATTATTGAGAATTTTATTGCATTATAAGTTTGTCAAAAAAATATTGTCAATTGTGTCAAAAAAATGATTTCATTTATTTTTTTAGATAATTTTTTGGATAAAAAAATTTAGCTGTTTGTTTACGTCAATATAATTGCACATGGAAATTTTTGAATTTGTTATAGTTGTTGAAATATTTTTGAAATTCTGAAAAAGTTTCAATTTTTGATTTTGTAAGAATTTTTGGAATATATTTAGAATTTAGAAAAAGTTAAAATATTTGATTTCATTCTAATTTTTGGAATATTTTTAGAATTTTGAAAAAAAAGTAGAATTTTTTAATTTTAATTTTAAATGTTTGATTTTATTATAATTTTATAATTTTGGAAAAAGTTATAATTTTTGATTTTGTTATAATTTATGCAATATTTTTAGAGTTTTTGAAAAAAGTTTTAATCTTTGATTTTCTAATAATTTTTGAAATATTTTTAGAATTTTGTTTAAAAAAAGTTTGAATTTTTGATTTGATTTTTACAATATTTTTGGAATTATGAAAGAAATATGAATTTGTGATTTTGAAATATATTCTCGAAACGCTAAATGGAGAGGTTTTTGAGGAGTTTGCTGATTGTATAATCTTTTCACTAAATTAAGTTAATTTATGATCTGTTATAATTTTCCGACAACGTATTGATGTTTCGTGTTAGTTTTGTTATGTAGACTCGAGTATGATAACGTAGAGCAGTAAGGTTTCAGTTTTATGTAATGTCTGTCTTCTCATAAAACACAATTTTGCTTACCACGCATAGTTCATAATAGTTTCCCGTTCATCCACACTCTATAGTCATATTTTCATATAGTTTCCGTTACACAAATTTGTTCTTAACAATTAACAATAATATTTCCTTTACAATCCCCTATTATTGACTCACACTGCGTTTTCACCAGCATTACTTCACCATACTACATAAATTTGAATTCTCCGGACACTAACCGTAATTGCCCTGAATGTTTTCGAACCTCAAACGGCTGTGCATATTTGTCCAATCGTCGCAATAGCTAAAAATTTTTATCCTTCAATCAGTTTTGTATTCGATGTCTTATATGGGTATTTTTATCAATTTATCTTGCCGTTATAGATCTAAATTTTACTGTAATACTGTTGTAAGCTATTATTTCATAACACATAAACATCATAAGATCGGTTAAACTTACATTTAATCCATTTTAATATTTCTTACAAATGCGTTGGAAATAACTTATTTCGTGAAATTATCTTACAATATTATGTATTGCACAATAACAAACAGTTTTTTTTTTTGAAACGGAAAATGTACTAACATTCTATAAATTTCCTTTCAAAAGAAAACTTTGTTGAATTTTCGATATTAAAATTACTATATAAGAGATGACTATACGATCTTTTGTCTCTTATCTCTTGTGTCACTAATGTTGTGTCAAAATGATTAATTGATTTAGAGTTTAAATATTAAATTTTTGAGATAATCCAACTTTTTTCTGTGATTAAGTTTTTTTGTTCAAATGATAGCACAATTTTAGTTTAAATTCCTAGAAAATTTTTTGTGAAAAGTTTAGTACAATTATTAGAAAATCTTTTAGTTCAATTATGTGGTGTTGGTTATAAAAGGTCAGAAAAATTGAATTTGTTATTAATAAATCATCAAACTTATAAAATAATTTATACACAAAAAAATATAACTTTATTTGTTTGTCTTGTATAAAATAAAATACAATTAATATTTAGTGAAATTCTTGTGTAGTAAAATAAGACAAAGAAGATTTATTTGTTTGTAGCGTATCGAAATTAATGTCTAGCAAATAGTAATTTATCAAATGTCATTTAAGGTCATTTAATTTTTCAAATTTTAGTCTAATTAAAAAAAAATGAAAGACTTGTATTTAGACACGTGTTAGTTTTCTTTCTAAACTTTATGATTTCGTTTTATAAAAGACCGTGAAACAAAAAGAAAATTCTGTTGGAATACCGTATTGTAATTTTTGGAGTAAATAAACAAATTCATGAGTGCATTGGCTTTTTTATATAAAGGAATTTGTATTGTTGATGCTACATTAGCTTATTGTCATATTTAAATTCCACAATCGCCTCTGTTGGTGCAACTTTAATTTAACAATCCACTCTGCTGGTGCATCATTACCGTATTTTCATTAAACAAACGCCTCTGCTGGTGCATCATTGTCGTATTATCAGACAAAAATCACCTGTGTTGGTGCAACAATCGTGTATTCTCATGTCTGAATTCAACAATTACCTCGATTGGTGGATTACCATTTACTTGAACAATCACCGACATAATTACGGTTACGCCCGTTATATTTATGTCGAACGTATTTCAACGCCACATGTAAATAAAATTTTTGCTGTTACTATCGTATGTCGAACATATTTCAACGCAACATTTAAATAAAATTTTTGCTGTTGCTACCGTATTGTCTACAGTATTTCAACGCAACATTAAATAAGATTTTTGCGGTTACTATCGTATGTCGAACATATTTCAACGCAACATTTAAATAAAATTTTTGCTGTTGCTACCGTATTGTCTACAGTATTTCAACGCAACATTTAAATAAAATTTCTGCTATTACCACCGAATTTCAACGTAACATTTTTTATAAATATCTGGCTATTACTACCGCATTTCAAACATATTTCAACTCAACATTGATATATAATTTTCTGTTATTACCACCGAATTTCAACGCAACATTAATATAAGATTTGTGCTATTATTACCGTATTGCAACGCAACTTTCATATAAGAATTTTTGCTATTACTGCCGTATTTCAATGCAACATTTCTGCTTACCTGCTGGGATTTCTCGCTGCGGATGGAGGGCTAAGACCTTAAGACTTTGAAGCCTGGAGGATTAATCATGGGGTGAGTGAATTTTGTTTATTTTTTTTTAACGTAGAGGTGTGAATGTGTGTGAAAGGGTGTACAAGTGATTGAATGGGGGCTTGCTTGTCGATGCGTGTGTGTGTGAGCTGGCGATGCGTGTAGCGAGACACATTCAGTCTAAAACGGAAATGATTATAATCAAAGTATGTGTGCTCCGAGGTAATACTTAGTTTTCCAAATACATTTCCTTTTTACTATATTAAATTTTATTACCTAAATTTATTAATTTGTATTTTTAAGTAGTTAAAAATCAATCCCAAATAATATGACTTCTTGTCATGTTTTATATTTATTAACCGTATTATGCATTAACCAACTGTAAACTACAGGTATTTAATTAAATTGGTTTGGCAATATTTATTTAACTTACAAATAAAATTATAACTTTTTTGGAGCTGTAAATAATTTTCTTTGGTAATTTCGTATGGTTTCAAACATTTTTGAAAATGTTATTAATAAAGAAAAAGGGAAATAAATAATAAAGACTTTCAATATAGCGTATGACGTTCTCCCGTGCTCTAAGATTTGATTCTCGGCTTACCAGCAATGGCAGTGGTGTACAAGCTGTATCATATTGATCAGATGACAGCAATACAACTTATGTTTGATTACTACCATTTGCGGCACTTGCTGTGGGTCTTTGAGCTTAATTGTCTTGCTTTGCAGTCTGAGTGTGTGGGTGAATGTTAGCATGTATGAAGCGTGAGTGTGTAGGCGTAAGGGAATGATTGTGGGGGTTGGACGCGCTGATAGTGGTTCTTTCGCAAAAGGGGTCGCCAGAGTTTCATCGTTCTATTCGTTTTGTTTCCACTTCTGTTTATTCACATAATTTGCGTACATTTCTGTATTTGTGTTGAAGCAGCAGGTAACAATCTATCAAAACCACGATGACTGAGCTTTAATCGTTACGGCGTTAAATAACTCTAGGTACGCATCCTGCTATGCCATTCTCATTGGTTCGCCAATGAGAAAGCTCTTCATTACAGTTTTGTAATATATATCTAAACTGAGATAAAAAATACATGTACTTTAACAATACGTTATGTTTGATATACATCGGTGCCTAAAAATAAAAACCATGTCCTCATAAAAGTTTTTTGACGAAAACTATATCAAAATCCTTAACCCAGACCGAAGTCTTGATATCTCAGAGCTTGAGATTTCAGCCCCTCCATATATAATTATTAGTTTAATATTAAAATATGCATTTTAAAATAAGCTATTGCTAAAAAAGTGAATTAATCACAATGAATAATGATGTATTGTCCTAGAATAAATAACTAAAAACTGTATCATAAGTGACAATTTCTGGATTAATTGTAGCTAAAAAACTAAATAAAAAGATTATAATCAATTAATATAAAACAATTTTACTGCTAACAAAATTGTAATTTGAAATCATATACGATAAAAAAATCTTGAAATATTTTGTTAGCAAAACTTTTTATTACATAATTAAGTGATTGCCCCAAAAAACATGTATTGCAATTTTTTTATTGCTTATTTCATTACACAAACCAGTGAAGTTTATTGATTATTTTCATAAACTCGTCGTGGCTTTATTGCTTTTATCTGTGTTTTATATCGAACGTTTTCACATTGATTCAGATTTTCTTTATATAACAAGTCGTTTATCTTTATCGTTTGGGCCTAACAATAAAATATTTTGTTTTATGATTTTATTGCTGGATAATTTTTCTCTCCATTTTTGAGAACCATGTGCGAGTACTTTCGTATATTTCATCAAAATAATCTTAAATAATAAAAACACTTTAGCTACTAATTTACATAAGACGCCTTAAAGAGCGTTTAAATGGACCATGATGGTAAAGGTTGTAGTGCCATAGAAATTGGGTAACAATAGTGAAACATATAATCTGAATTATTTACGCTGGTGAAATAAATTCCACTCGTTTCAGATTCATCAGAAACAAAAGATGCCAGAAAAACTTCAAATAATTTTAATCTCCATCCCCACAATTTTGATGAGTTTGTTTTAAAATTGAACTTGAATTCATAATTTGTTATCATTAACTTAATTTACTATTATTTTCGTTAAGATCCATTAAAAAGATTTTTAAAAACCGTTTAAGTGCAAAACCACCAGGGGATGAAAATATAAATAATTAAAAATAAATATTACAGAAACATAACACAGATACATTAATTTTAATATTGTTATAAAAGAATTTTCAGAAAGTTTTTATTATTTTATTTATTGTTAAAAGTTGTTGAGGTTTATTGGGCGTAAAACGGAAAAATATTTGAGTCCAAATCACAAGAGAGTTTGAGTTATTCAAATTTTTTTGCTTTATTAGTAAAAAAAAATTGTTTTAAATACAATCATTAATATTTTATATAATAATTAGAATAACAATGGGGGAAACAATATTTCATATTTTTAAATTTTTATAATGTAATTAATATGAGTTGTTGGTTTTGTTATTTATTTCGTTATTGTGGTTCTAATTTTGCTTGTTAATGTTCCTTGTTTATTTTGTTTAAGGTTCGTTTTATATGTCATAACACACTCCAACATTTTTCACAAAGTTTGAAATTTGAGTCGAAAGTTTCCGAAAATTTTTGGGTTGTTAAATTTGAAAAAAAAGTGAATGTTTTCTTAAGAAACCGATGTCCCTAAAGAATTACTTTTCGGATTTTAAATTTTCTGTTTTTAATTGATAGATCTTAGGAGATCTAGTGTATTTCTACTTGCCCACCCCTATTATTGCTTGAGAATGTCAGAAACGAATATTAGACAGTGAGTTTAATTTGCTCAAAATTGTAATGCGTATATCGGATTTGAAAGTTATAGGATCCTGTTGTGAGCTTGCACTCTGAAATGGTAGGACTAAGTAGGGTTAGGGATCCTCATATTATTAGGGTTAAGTCACTAAACCCGGTAAGGTCCCAAGTAAACATCGGGGTAAACGCCAAGTCCCAACCCCAAGTTAAGACGAGATGTGTACTGAGGGGTGGCCAAGGGTGGGTTTTGATACAAGCTTTACTCTAGATACCGGGTATCTTTTAGTTTTACCAAAACACAAGATTTGGCTCCAGACAAACATAATGTGTATAAGGCTATTCTATGCACATTTCGTGAACTTTTTTATTTAACAAGTTTATAAGTTTTTTTAAAAAATAATTTAAATTTAGTTTAAAATTTTTGAGTGCTATCGATATTTGTTTTATTTTAACATTTTTAAATATTTGACTTACATATAAAAAATAATGCTAATTTTTCATAATTCTCTTTATATTATAAAAAAATTAATAAAACGACATGAAACAACACAAACAAAAAAGATTAAAAACACATAATAATTTTTTAAATCCTTAAAATTAATTATTCAAATTGACGGTTTGTTTTTTGTGTTTGCCTTCAAAAATTTCATAAACATAGTTCTTTTGCACATAATTTTAGGTAAAAATAGATAAAATTCACCAATTTACCAATAGAAATGTCATATTATTTCATAAAAAGTTAAATAAAAATAGTCATTTTGTAAAATGTTAAACTCTTTTTTCATTCTCCATTTTATATTGTTTTGTTTCGCTTCGTTTTACATTATTCTTGAAACATGCGGCTGACATTTGTGTGCATATATGTGCTAAGGTATTTTATGACATGTGCAAACGGAACGGTGAACATCGTGTGCATGACATGTTTTATGCACAATTTTGGGCACGTGGATTTTGTAACATGCACAATACACGTTTCATGCATTTTTTCAAAATCGTTTTATGGGGCTATAGCATACTTTTGTAATCTTTATTTAAAATAAAATAATTTTATGTATATAGATAGTTTGAATAAAATAAATATTAGATTTCAAAAGAAATCACTAAACTCAAAAAAAAAATATATGTTCGCCAGAATTATCAATATTCAATACATTCTCCTTCGGGCAACATACACATGTAAGTCAACGATCGTGAGGCTGTATCTCACGAAGGTTAAACGGCACTGCATTACCCAACCAAAACTGAAAGCTTATGTCTACATATCTACATGTTAAAAATGTCAAATTCAGCAAGTTGTAACAGTCACACAAACTAAAACCCAACCCAAAAATTTTATTGTTATAAATAAAAACGTAACAGGCCGTTAATTACGAAATGCTGTTGTATCAAGGAAACCATCAAAACCTCGGCCTGGCTCAAATTTTTTAGCTTGTCAACCCTTGGAGGAGGTACAGTATTCTACACCAACTACCTTTGAAGATCATAGCTCAAAGATATCAACACAGCAACCATAAATGTAGTAAAAATGTTTGGCAGGCAACTGCATCGGATGATGAACTATACATAAGTTCTCTGTCATTAATCTTAACTGCCGTGTGTTTAGTGAGTCAACAGTAATCAGTAATATAGTAATGTAGTTAACAGTGTCAAAGTGAAGCTCGCTATTTTGAAGTTCTCAGCCAGTTTTCGGAGATCCAAGCAACTAGGGAGGTGAAAACTGATGTTAATTAATTTACCGAATGCAACAAAAACAACGAAACATTTCTAGAGCGACTTAATTCTCAAAACCCAAGTATTAGGCAAAGATCATTAACAATCCTGAATCTCACCGTTGAAAAATTTTTTTTGATCCGGGAGTTTATTTTTAACCCGGTGTCTGATAGACAAATGAAAAGTTGTAAATTAATATTGAATCTGATATTCAGGGCAATTCACTGGAATCTCAAGGAACTGCAAAAAACTATCCTTGAATTGCAAAGGCTAAAGAAGTTGTACCCATGTTCTACCAAAAGTGAGTCAGCATCTAGATTTTTACAAGAGCGTTCATATCTAACTCTGGAAAAAACGAATAGGTTACAAAAAATAATGTATTCTTCCTTATCCAGAGTCACGGGTCAAAGATATGAAACAATGCCTGAATGCGAAAACTGTTGTATACAGGGGAGCCAAGGTAGGGCAAGCAAAATGCATGTCCAACAGTAGGTTACAGGAAAATTGGATTTTTACTATCCACAAAGGCAGTACGTCTACCCTTAGAAACACTATAAAGAATGAGAGCCTGGAGCTGACTCTCAGCAACAAAATCTGACCAGGAATACATACGTTTTTGAGTATAACGCCAACCGGAGAATACTCTCCACTTTCAAAACTCCAAGCAGGGCTTGGGATATTAACATAACATACCTGCAAGATAATGTAAGCATGTGTAGCAAACAAAACTCCAAAATGTAACTTAAAGCTACTGCAAAATCTGAAGGAATGTATCATTGGATCATACCCTCTAAATCTTCCAAATAATAGAACCGGAGATGAACCGGAGTAAAGTATGCAAACTCCTTAAAAAATGACACACACGTGGCGTGAGCATCATTCGGCTCTTACCAATTACAACTAATAAACTCAGAAAACCAAAAAAGAATAACTGAATAGCTCTTAGCGGACTGATAGAAAGCCTTTTGGCCGCAGTTTGACTATTACAAAACTAATTAAATCTCCACCATGCAAATACTTAAAGTTCAATCTATAATCCGGATGGTACGTATACCACCAACTCCAGTTTAACCTGACATTTACAAAACTTTTTAACGGGATCAACAGACATGAAAAGGAAAGAGTAAAACAGACAAGGCCTTGATCTACTTGATCCTATAATTAAGAAAGATGAAATAAATTGACTCCCAAAAAAATAAATAAGGTAATCGGTGGGTAAATGAGTTCATTTGGACTGTTCAAATCTTCTAAATGTAATGCGCAAAAGGGTTAAATCACCAACCATCTATACTTCAAGGGATTGTTCAGAGCAAGCTTAAAATTTTCGTATCCATTAATTAGATATGGAATAAATAGAATCGCGTTCATCGCCAAATCATAAAAGAAAACCGACCGAGGGTAGATCATACATATCAATAAGTCTTATTTCTTATCCACTGAAAATCAAGGAACAGGTGTTGAGCACACTTTTGTGTGGATTATTAATATGCGGAGACATTCTTGTCATCTAGAGTTAGAACAAATGAAGGTTATTTGTCTATCCGCAGAAAACACATATTGTTGTCTTCACCAACTGCAAATTTTATCCTTCTGTTTTTAACTACAAACGAACGACGCAATTTGTGAACAAGATTAAGTGCTTAGTTCTGATCCTACACATTAAAGCCACCTGAAATTAACACTTTCAATATTTTTGGAAAAAAAAAACATTTAAAAAAATGTAGTCCCAAAATGATACCATAGTTCCGCAAAAGTATACAAAAATACCGTCTATCATATGCAGCTATGGTTTGGTTGGTCGAAAGTAACCGAAAATCCGCACAGATAATGCTCACAAAACGTGTGCACGTTACACCCACATGTGTTGTTATAACTTGTAACAAAAACATCAGCAATAATTGTTATGCCCGCCAAACAACGTGATATTTAACAGATAGCATTTTATAAGAAATCTACACCAACTCTAGAACAATAAACTAATAGTAGAATTCCTGTTCAATCACCAAACACTTCCATTTTTATGTATAATACGGCTACATTACATTTTTTCATTAACACTGTTTATCACCAAACAATCAGTATACATAATCTTCGGATTTCCTGTAAAAAGCATTAAAGGCATAATAGTTTTTTTATATGTTTGTATTCTCTAAAATATTTCGAATTTAATTGTTATATTTTATCTCTTTGCTAAATAAAACGAAAACGGGAGAGTTCATGGATCAGCAAACAATCATTCTATATTTTACTTTATTTTTTAACTATAAATACCAAAAATATTTATGAATTTTGGTCAGTTTTAACTTGAAATTAAAACCCAATTATTGTACTGGTACTTAAAACTTAATTATTAAAATTATTCGATTGTTTTTGTGAGTTACAATTGAAAATTAAAGAATAATGTTCAAACCAAATAGAATAATAAAAATAAAAGAAAATACAATATAGAACAAAAAAAGGAAAATATAATTGTGTCTGTCCATCTATATATGTAAAAAGCAGTTTTTTTTTTATTATTGTGAAATAAAAAGTTGAAAGAGAAAAAATTATAACAATAAAAATTACTTTGCTGTTTTTATAAATTATTAGTAATAAAGGTTGTGTTGTGTTTCCAAAAATTTCATGAATATGTTACCTTGAAGGAAGAAAATAAAAATTTGTAAATAAAAATAAGTTTAATAAGGTCGTGTCCTCTGTGTTGGTTGAAATGCCTGCTAGAAAAGGTGAATGAAAGAAAAGGGAAATATGAATAAGAAAAAAAAAAATGAATGTATTTGTTTTACAAATACGTCATTGCGTATTTATTCGCCTTTTGGTCAACCATGCTCTTGATAAATAGTAGGAAAAAGCACGTTTTGATAAATACCAAGAAGAAAATCAGCATGATTCCCGAGGATCGAATGCATATCATATATTAGTGGTTTATTTTTTGAAAAGGTAAAGCACTGCAAGAAACCGCAGATAATGTTCGTACTTAAATGAAGTAAGGCGAGAGGTGTAAAATGAAAGGAAAAATAAATTGTCATCAATACATCAAACTGCATGCAACTAAAGTAAGATAAATTTATGTTTACTAGGTCATTCAATAAGTCCGTAGGATGACACATAGATGGCGTTACTAGAATTTTTTCCATATGATTTTTATTTAGTACTAACCTTCAAACGATACGTGTATAAATTTGACAGCAATCTGACTATTTATTCGTGAGTTATAGCATTTTGTGTGAAGCAACTTTTGTTTTTGAAAAAAAAATGGAAAAAAGTGAATTTCGAATTTTAATAAAGCATTGCTTTTTGATGAAAAAACATACAGTGGAAACCAAACAATGGCTTGATAAACATTATCCAAACTCTGCTCCATCGAGACAAATGGTAGAGAAGTGGATGGCTGAATTTAAATGTGGTCGTACCAGCACAAAAGATGCAGAGCGCAGTGGACGCCCAAATGAGGCTGTTATTCCAGAAAACATAAAAAAATCCACAAATTGGTTATGAACGATCGCAAATTGAAGGTGCACGAAATAGCTGACATTGTAAAGGTAGCAGATGGTAGTGTTTTTACCGTTTTACATGAACATTTGGGTATGCGAAACTCTGTGCAAATTGGGTGCCGCGTGAGCTCACAGTCGACCAAAAACAACAACGAATCGATGCTTCGGAGGAGTCTTTGGCACTGTTTAACCGCCATAAAAGGGAATTCTATCGTAGATATGTGACAATGGATGAGACATGGCTTCACAATTACACACCAGAATCCAAAAGACAGTCAGCTGAGTGGACAGCAGTCGACGAACCGAATCAAAAGCGAGCAAAGACGCAACAGTAGGCCGGTAAGGTGATGGCGTCTGTATTTTGGGATACGAACGGAATAATATTCATCGACTATCTCCAAAAAGGAACCACCATCAACAGCGAGTATTACTGTGAACTTTTGGATCGATTGAAGGCTGAAATCGCAAAGAAACGGCCACATTTGCAAAAGAAAAAAGTGTTGTTTTATCAAGATAATGCACCGTGTCACAGATCGATGAAAACGATGGCAAAATTGAATGAATTGGGCTTTGAATTGCTTACCCACCCACCATATTCTCCAGATTTAGCCCCCAGCGACTTTTTACTGTTTTCAGATCTCAAGAGAATGCTTGCTGGAAAGAAATTTAAGTCCAATGATGAAGTAATCGCTGAAACTGAGGCCTATTTTGACGAGAAAGGGAAATCGTACTATAAAAGTGGTATAGAAAAGTTGGAAAATCGCTATACTCGTTGTATCGCCCTCGAAGGCAACTATGTTGAATAAAAAAATCGAGTTTTGTCAAAATGTTGTTTTTTTCTTACTTATCCTACGGACTTATTGAACGACCTGTTATATTCAATTTTTTTTAATTCTTTAATTTCTTTAATTGTTTTAGACCATCATGGTCACATATATTAAATTATATCTCTGTACTTAAAGATCTTTTGTTAGAGCTAGAGATCGCGTTTTTAACAGTGAAAAACCGTACGATCGTTTATTAGCTAAATTTAAGTTTAAACCCTTGGTAAATAGATGCCGTTGGTTTCTATAATAAAAGTCGATTGCGACTTAAAAATAATAATTCCTTCCTAGCTAATACTTCCTACATTGCACCTATGGTTCATTGGACTTAAATGTCTGTCTAAAGCTTTTCTCAGAACTTCAGAACGAATTGGAGTCTAACAAATGTAGGTCAGGTTACTGCAAAAATCTGTAATGAAATCGACTGTGTGTTGAGAATTTGTATTAAAACTATTTAAAACCTAAAATGAAATTTGCACTTATTGAATGTGTTTTATGTGTTTGTTTCGACAAAAAAATATTATAAACAAACAGTCAAAAGTATTTTCGAATTTAAAACTTTCCGAAAATCAAAATTTAAAACCGCTGCAAATAAAGTTTGTGATTCGTCATGAAAGCATAACAAATGTCATGAAATCTTAACAAATGCAAAATTGTTATTGTCATGATGATAAATGTCATCATAACAAATGCAAAAATATTGCAAGTTCTTTTAAGTCGATTTTTTCTTAAAGTTCTCTATGTGGAATATATGCTAAAAAAAATGGTTTGTAATATTAATTACAATCAGTTTTATAACCTTTCATTTATATTAGAGTTTTTATTGTTGAACATAAATGGTTTTTTTTTTAAGTTTAGGACAGGAAAATAATTCTAACCTAAAAAAACAATGAGTTTGAATAGTTATAAGATTGGTGGTGGATTGTTAGGACATTCATTAGACGTTCGTTCGGTTGGCGAAGCACCGAATAGTATTGTTTCTGGTTCTGATAAAACCGCTGAAATTTGGAATAAGTTTGAGTAAGGAAAATCTATGATCGGTTGCACCGGCATAGTTGAGAATAAATCATTAACTGAGTAATATTTTTATTTTTAGAAATACATTCGTAGAAGGCCTTACGCTAGTTGGTCATTCCAATTTTATTTCATGCGTTGTTCTTCGCTTCCTTGAAGAAGGACATGCAGTTTGTACCGACTCCAAATATTTGATAGGCATATAAATACTGGGATGCATGACGCCGTTTTTTTTTTAAATGACAGGACATACTGATTGTGTTCGGGGTATGGTTGGACTTCAAATTGATGGATTGTTGAGTTGCAGTAATGATGCTGTAATCAAGCTCGGGAACGAAGAAGTAGAAGTCGTTCGTGATTGTCATGGGCATAGCAATTATATTTATAGTATATCGTAACACAAAGATGTTGACAATTTTGTAACTGGAAGTGACGAGTCAACAATTCGTTAATGGAGTATAAAAAGCGGGGCTCTGGGTGACAGTTTAACCTTACCAGCACAATCGGTGTGGACAGTCGCAATACTAAATAATGGCGATATTGCAACAGGTACAAGTGATGCTGTTAGGTGAGTAGTTTTTGCTGTAAACGAACGAATTGCTGAAACTGAAATTCAAAATGCATTCACCAAAGTTGCAGAACCTAGAGAATTAGAACAAGCAGAAAGTTGGGAGGTAGGAAAGTTTTTTTTCTTGTTTATCTATATGTTCAAAAAATTTTGTGGTTGGGTTGGGGTACCTGGTTATTCGATGTCGAAAAATGTTTTTTTTTCGTGGAGGGGAAGACAAGGTGATTGATCGGGGAAGTTTGTTTGAGTTTTTTTTGAGTTTTTTGTGCTTCTGGAATTGGTGCTCAAGCCGAGCAGATGGTGGTAGAAGTTGAATTTAATGAATTAAACCAAAAAAAATAAATAAAATGAATTGTGTTTTTTTTGTGAAACAATTGGCAAACATGTGGTTTTCCTTGTTTTATTTTTTGAACAAAAATTAAGTTTAAAGTTCGGTATAAGCATTTAGTTAATAAATAAAAGAAAAAAAAAAAAACAAAAAGATATAATCAAATTAAATATAAATGAATATTTTTTGTTCAAAAATTAAGTTTAAAGGTAATGACAATAGACATAGTGTAACTTATATAATTATTAATTAATAAGAAACTGGATGTACGCTCATAGTGCTAAGTCGCTATCAAATTAAATTTAGATTAATTTATCATTTTAAATAAACAAAACTTGAGTTGATATTAGTAAAGTTATTTTAAAAACATAAAATTTTGGTTCCTGACTTAATTGAAAAGATATAGTTTTCTTGATATGTTTTTATCCTAACTGTATTCTTGATGATTGAAATAGTGCTAGCAGTAAAAACCACAATATGGAAAGCGAAGGATTGCGCATCTATTGAATTACGGAATACTGAGGTCTTGTCTAGGGACCTAGTCAGAATTTACTGTGTTTGAATAAAGGATCTTGGCCTAATCATTTTTTATTTTGTCGGAGGATGTATTGGAAGCGAAATCCTCGAGTAATTCGTTAAGTTAGCTATAATTTCGGATGCCGCTGATGGAAGAACAGTAAGAAGGAACTAATCTAACTAATGCAGAAGGTGTTACTATCAACAATTGTCAACCGGCTGGGTTCGTACCATCGTGATCTAGGGTATTTAAAATTTTTTTTTGTTAAGTATTTATACCTTGAATTGAGATTGTATGTTCACTTATATATATATGTGGATGTATGTATGTATATATATATATATATATATATATATATATATATATATAGTGTTATATGTATGTATGTATATATATCTGCCAGTATAATTTTATATTTTTTTTTTAGTAATATGCTAATAATGGGCGGCAATTATCCGCTCGAAATGCCTTAAAAGCAAAATTTTTTTGGAGTTCTGCAGATGCTTCTAGAACCATCGCTTTGAAGGGATTCGCACGGTTAAGGATGTGGCAGTTATTTGGTGTTATTGCCGTGAAACGATCTCAACACGCACACTACTGTAAACTATTTTCCTCGGGTTCTGGTCCCCGGATGACCACGATAGCGTTCTCATGGTGACCAGGAGGATACGGTGAGTACCATGACTCGAAATCCAATGTTATTTTATTTAGTACCAACAACCTACCTAGTCGTAATGATGCCCCTTCAATTCTCGTATTCATTCCTGCGATAATTATGTTATAGCTGCAGTCGCCATACTTAACGAACTCCTCCCAACCGATCAGAGCATAGACCAATACTTTGCGCAGGATATGGCACTACATGTTTATGTATATAATTCTCTTTTCCATCTAAGCTTGAGCTCCGACAATACATCGAAGCTTAGCTTACCCTTCTGCAACAGCTACAAATCTGTAAGAATGTATTATTGAATCATACCCTCTAAATCTTTCAAATAATAGAACCAGAGATGAACCTGAATAAAGTATGCAAACTGTTTAAGAAATGACAAACACGTGGCGTGAGCACCATTCGGCTCTTACCAATTACAGCTAATAACTCAGAAAATAACTAATAACTCAAAAAGGAATAACTGCATAGATCTTAGCGGACTGATAGAAAGCCTTTTGGCCGCAGTTTGACTTTTACAAAACTACTTAATTCTCAATGATATACAATAACTGGTCCTGTGATAATTAGGGTAATTACTAGACATTGATAGCTTCCAGTACACGAATTATTACCAAACCAGCAAAGACACTGGTGCGGGGGTGTTTGGGGTAAAATTCCTTAATGTTTTCAGTTGTTATTGTTGCTGGAAAGACTTTTAATTCTAAGTTTAAGTTTATTAAATTGAGTTGTTGAATTCATTCAGCATATAGCAGTTAGTAAAAATTGAACCATACACTAGGGTAAGTCCGTGTTTTATTATTAAATAGTATTTAAAAAATAAAGAATATGATCGCAATATTGATTTAATTTATTGTTTTCTAATCATTAAAATTGAACACCCATGACTGTCGAAAAATAAATGTATCCAGAGTGTGTGACTGTTTGGTAAAGATTTTAAGCAGTAGCTTGGTAGGAGAATTTGAAATCAAAGCTCTATGCAAACAATCACAACCAGCTGGATATTAAAAGTAAATATTCAAAGCTGCATCAACGAAAGTCGACCACTTTTATGAATAATGATTATGAAAAATTAAAAAAAAATTAATAAAATATTTTTGTTAACATAATCTTAACTAGACTAAACTAATCTATCAACTCAGATTCAGACTTTTATTGAATATTTTAAACTATTATTACTTCAATTACGGTTTGGTTTTTATTTGTTTTTGGTTTAAAATTCTAACCCTATTAAAGGTTACCAAATAGCAAAATTTAAACATTAAAATTCTAGAAGCATATGAAACAAAAATTCCACTTGTTGCGTATGGTTTGTTTGAAAAGATTAGTTATGTGATAGAAATTTTTAGTTTCTAGAATTATTTAGTAGCATTCTGTCTTTCCATTAGTTTGAATCTCATAGTATTGCATTAAAAACAACAGAATCAGTATCTTTCGATTATCATAAACATCTCAGTTTTTTTATACTTTTGGATCACTTAAAACTGTTTCACAATATCAAGACAAACCACAAAAATTATAACCCATAACAAAACCGTCATGGATTTTTTATTTTTCATTATGGAAAATAACAATAACAAAATAAACGAATGAAACTAAAATGTAATTGTTATAAAAAACCATCAAACCCAACTCAATGTGGTCCAGATCTCTGTAAAGTTAGTAATAAAAAAGAAAAATTATTTCAAAACGACAATAAACTCATTCAATTTAAATTTTTTTGTCCTAAAAAACGGAATCACTCGTAATAATCTAAATAGCTTTATCTTGTAATTTTAAGTTATGATATTGGGTTCAAAATTGGAGAGACAGGACATTACTATATTATGCAAATTTGATGGTATGATGGCGTGTTTATTTTATAATTTGTTTGCAGCTGTTATCAGTAACTATGTACAACTTTCATTATTTTTTTCATAGAGCAACTTTTGCAAAGATTTAAAAGTTGGTAAATAGATTTATCTTATATAAAGTCTTAACAGATAAAAACCATACCACTGTACCACAATCATTAAAACTTTTGAAAAATATAACGACAAGTTGTACTTAAAAATGGATTATAAACATGAAACGATAGTCACGTAAAAGAATAAAACTAAATATTACAACTCTCTGGTGTAATTGAAAAAAAAAATAAATTCTAGGAAAATATCAATAAATTTTAGGACCATAAATATATAAGAGCGATACTCCCCAAAGATGATTCTGTTCAGTTCGAAGGAATGTTTTTGTTTTGTTAAGAGATTTTGGGAAATGTTCTGGAAAAAAATATAAAAACTTATTTTATTTAAGACATCTATGAAAAAAGGGAGATAAAAGATATTTATGGAAAGAGTTGAGATTTTTCAGAATTGGTCGCTTATACGGTATAAATTCAACTTTTATTAGCTGGACTGTCTTATTTTATAAAGATAGAGAAACCATTTTAATATAAGTAAAATATCTGTAGTTGGAATTTTTCGGGGAAACAAAAATGAAAAAACTGTTGTTGTGTTCAATTACTATCAATCGTCCATTTACAAAGGTGAATGTTTTTAAAGATAAGAAAGACAAAATAAGTTGGGTTTATAGCCTGGCAATCCTTTCTGTAAATCAAGTATTTAATCCGAAGTATCAAATTTTAAAGCTTTTCTAATAGTCTTCGTGACATATTTTATGTATATTTACTGAGCTGTTTTAAGCTTTTTTGGTCGATTACGTTTGGTTGGAAAGTCACCATCATGACGTTTAATATATTAACATTGTTCCGGTTCCGCAACTTTAGTTAACTTTCAATATCTCAAAGACCAAGTATTTATTAAACATTAAAAGATTTTGCCCTAAACCATGAAAAACCTCTTCCATTAGACATAACTTTGGGATAAAAACAAATACAGTTTATTTGAGTTATCGAAATTTTATCCAATTACTCACAAAACGTTGGATCCAAACCGTTTAACTAGACATTTAACAAATTTAATGAAAACCGGTGTAAGAGGAATTTGTTTTGATTTTATTGAAGCAACAAAAATAATTTGTGTTGTCCGAGCATTTGAAGACATAGTAGTTTTTCTTGTTCTGAATATATCTTTGCCGCAAAAATTAAATCTTAATGGTTTTGAAACCATCAGACAATTTTGAAATGTGTGGGAACTTCGTTAAAATAATGGTATATCGGTGCATGTCCAATCATAGACTATTTTGAAATTTTTGACACATTTTCAGCTAAAAATCCTGTTGCAAAGGTACACAGCATCACCGTCCGTTTTATTTTGAGCCCCAACACCCCTAACCTAGTGCCTACTTTATTTCAGCCTACGGTCCAAGTACTAATGCTGGCATTGCTATATCTCAATTTTTAAAATTGTTTTATAATTATATTATTGTTATCGACAATGAGAACACTAAAAATTTGTACAACCCGGCATGAGGTTCTTATTGATTTATTTTTCTTTTACCGAAAAGTTATAGTTCATAAAAAGTAATCGACTGAAGTAGTTATATTTTAAATAAATAAGATTATACAGTGCACAGCAATAAAATATTGTTTTTTCATTAAAATAACAACAACTTTTGGTGGTTCGAGCCGGATGCAGTGGATTATTTAGAGTCCTTTTAAATTCATGTTAGGAAAAATGCGTGGTCGTCATTTTGAATGATAAGAAATGTTATTTTTGGATCATAAATTGAATTATAATAATCAAATTTTGGAGCCATTATTGGATAGTTATAAAATTTAAATAGATAATATTGGCAAATGCATAAAAACAGGTACAGTAATCCCTCCGACTGCGCGGTAGTTCCGTTCCAGAAAAACAGCGCGCAATACAAAACCGTGCAATGTGAACCCTATTTTGTATGAAACTGGGGGGTTCGGTTCCAAATTTTGAAAAAAATTCAAAAAAAAATAATTTAAAGTTTTAATTAAACAAAAATGAATATATACAGCCTGAAAAACATGTATTACTTCGACAACTCTTAAAAAGAAAACACTTCATAAGTTAACAGATAAATTAACATAAATAACATTTCAAAAAACAACTCAAATTTAAAAAAATAATATCAATAATATGAATTTGTTTAAAATATTCTTACTGACTTGAAATTGAATTTGAACTATATTGAATGTCCAGCCACACAGTTAAAAATAAACTGAATTTCTAATGCAAATTGCTACATATATGGGTCATTCTTTTACAAACCGAACACATTTTTGATTTGACTGAAATTTTTTTAGGGCTTTTATAGGAAAATTCCCATTTCCCAAGAAAAAAAGATATACGTGCTCGAGAATTTTTTTTTCGAATTTAAAGCGGTTCTAAATTTCGAGGATTTCGTGATTTTTTGCTGGAAAACGTATTTGCAAAGATTCATAACTTCAGTTCTGGTAATGATAGAAATTTTTTCTGTTTTATTTTAAAGCTAAAAGATGAACTTTAAAAAAAAATTGTTATCTACAAAAATTATTAACAAATTCCTATGTGTAAACAGTTTAGCAATAAGTCAGACACTTTCTCTCTGACACCTGCAATTTTGCTCTATCGTGTACGAGTAGCATTAGAAATAAATTAATTTATCGAGCGCGGAAAGACAAAAAATTCCATAAATTTTTGTTGTCCCGCGCTGGATAAATTAATTTATTTCTAACAGTAAAACTATTTTCTCCATTGAACGTAGAATACGATGGTTATATCAAATACTTTTTATTTTTGTAGGGCAATCACTAAAAATCGATTTCAACATTTTATTTGCTTATAACAATCGGAATTCGCTAATAATTTTTATTGAATATATTTTTTTTTTTAAATTCCATCTCTTAACTTTAACATAAAATAAAAACAAAGCTTCTATCATTAATAGAACCGAAGTTATGAATTTTTGAAAATAAACCGTCAAGCCAAAAATCACGAAAATCTCGAAATTTAGATCGCCTCTATTTTCCAAAAAAAAAATATTGCGACGCTGATGCATAGGCTGACTTCACCACAGCTCTGGAAACATAGTGTTCTGGATATATAATGAGCTAATATCCATAAAATACTTTAATTAAAAGCTAACCAATATTATGGACTTCGTAGTTCTAATAATAAAAATATTAAAGCAGGCAGTAGTATTCCAACAAACATAAATTCTGTTGTACGAAAATAAGTAAAAAAAATTTTATCGGAAGTGACAAAGCGGAAGTTAGGATGCAGAACTGTTGTAAACTTTACTAAATGGGTATATACCAAATTTCATCCAACTCGATTATTAGGTACAGAAGTTATTGAGCTTTAAAAATAACAGGTGCTTGGAGGACCCCCCACCAATTTGTTCACTATCGCTAAAAAAACTAATCAGTTCCTTGCCATACATATTTGCATCTTTTTGCAAAGTGTAATCAAAATTACTTAACGAACGAATGATGTATGCTTCCAACAAACATTGAAACAATAAACAGGTGTTCGGGAGGACCCCACTACTTATCCCAATATTGTCCAAAAACTAGTCATTTCTTTGTCAATAAAGTCTTTATCTTTTTTCAAAGTGCCATTAAAATTGATTAATGAATGAAATCTGTATGCTCCCAACAAACTTTAAAAACCAAGTGTAAAAAGTCAGCAGTTGTATAGTAGATCCCCCGCCACTTTGATCAATGTGTCCCAAAAGATGATAATTATCTTCTTACACTAATTGAAATTTTTCCATAAGTTTTATCATAATCACTTCATTATTGTAGGCTGTAGTGTGCATAAAGATACTGAAAAAACTGCCAACAATTAAAAAAATTTTTTTTACCGGAAGCAAAAAACCGGAAGTTGGGATGCAGAATTTTTGTAAATCATACTAAATGCTTATGTACAAAGTTTCATCCAATTCGATTATCAGGTACAGATGTTATTGAGCTTTCAAAAAAACAGGTGCTCCAGGGACCCCCCACCACTTTGTTCACTATCGCTCAAAAACTAATCAGTTCTTTGCCATACATGTTTGCATTTTTTTCCAAAGTGTCATCAAAATTCGTTCACGAACGAATGCTGTGTGCTCCCAACAAACATTGAAAAAAGTGTGACACATTAAACAGGTGTTCGGGAGGACCCCCACCACTTATTCCAATATTATCCAAACACAAATCAGTTCTCTTTGTTACTTAAGTCTCCATCTTTTTCCAAAGTGTCATTAAAATTGAATAATGAATGAAGTCTGTATGCTCCCAACAAACTTAAAAAACAAAGTGTGAAAAGTCAGCATTTGTATGCTAGACCCCTCACCACTTTGATCAATGTGTCCTAAAACATAATAATTATCTTTTCACACTAATTGGAACCCTATTCCATAAGTTTCATCATAATCACTTCATTATTGTAGGCTGTAGTGTGCATAAAGGCACTGAAAAAACTTCAAAAAAGTACAAAAAAATTTTTTTTACCGGAAGTGAAAAACTGGAAGTTGGGATGCAGAACTATTTTAAACCGTACTACATACTCATGTACCAAGTTTCATCCAATTCGCTTATCACGTACAGAAGTTATAGAGCTTTCAAAAAAACAGGTGCTTCAGGGACCCCCCACCACTTTGTTCACTATCACTCAGAAACTAATCAGTTCTTTGCCATACATGTTTGCATCTTTTTCCAAAGTGTCATAGAAATTCAATAACGAACGAATGCTGTGTGCTCCCAACAAACATTGAAAAAAGTGTGACACATTAAACAGGTGTTCGGGAGGACCCCCACCACTTATTCCAATATTATTCAAAAACTAATCAGTTCTTTGTTACTTAAGTCTCCATCATTTGCCAAAGTGTCATTAAAATTGAATAATGAATGAAGTCTGTATGCTCCCAACAAACTTAAAAAACAAAGTGTGAAAAGTCAGCATTTGTATGCTAGACCCCCCACCACTTTGATCAATGTGTCCTAAAACATAATAATTATCTTTTCACACTAATTGGAACCCTATTCCATAAGTTTCATCATAATCACTTCATTATTGTTGGCTGTAGTGTGCATAAAGACACTGAAAAAACTTCAAAAAAGTACAAAAAAATTTTTTTACCGGAAGTGAAAAACCGGAAGTTGGGATGCAGAACTATTTTAAACCGTACTACATACTCATGTACCAAGTTTCATCCAATTCGCTTATCACGTACAGAAGTTATAGAGCTTTCAAAAAAACAGGTGCTCCAGGGACCCCCCACCACTTTGTTCACTATCGCTCAAAAACTAATCAGTTCTTTGCCATACATGTTTGCATCTTTTTCCAAAGTGTCATCAAAATTCGTTCACGAACGAATGCTGTGTGCTCCCAACAAACTTTGAAAAAAGTGTGACACATTAAACAGGTGTTCGGGAGGACCCCCACCACTTATTCCAATATTATCAAAAAACTAATCAGCTCTTTGTTACTTAAATCTCCATCATTTGCCAAAGTGTCATTAAAATTGAATAATGAATGAAGTCTGTATGCTTCCAACAAACTTAAAAAACAAAGTGTGAAAAGTCAGCATTTGTATGGTAGACCCCCCACCACTTTGATCAATGTGTCCCAAAACATGATAATTATCTTTTCACACTAATTGGAACCCTATTCCATAAGTTTCATCATAATCACTTCATTATTGTAGGCTGTAGTGTGCATAAAGACACTGAAAAAACTTCAAAAAAGTACAAAAAAATTTTTTTTACCGGAAGTGAAAAACCGGAAGTTGGGATGCAGAACTATTTTAAACCGTACTACATACTCATGTACCAAGTTTCATCCAATTCGCTTATCACGTACAGAAGTTATAGAGCTTTCAAAAAAAACAGGTGCTCCAGGGACCCCCCACCACTTTGTTCACTATCGCTCAGAAACTAATCAGTTCTTTGCCATACATGTTTGCATCTTTTTCCAAAGTGTCATCAAAATTCAATAACGAACGAATGCTGTGTGCTCCCAACAAACATTGAAAAAAGTGTGACACATTAAACAGGTGTTCGGGAGGACCCCCACCACTTATTCCAATATTATCCAAAAACTAATCAGTTCTTTGTTACTTAAATCTCCATCATTTGCCAAAGTGTCATTAAAATTGAATAATGAATGAAGTCTGTATGCTCCCAACAAACTTAAAAAACAAAGTGTGAAAAGTCAGCATTTGTATGCTAGACCCCTCACCACTTTGATCAATGTGTACTAAAACATAATAATTATCTTTTCACACTAATTGGAACCCTATTCCATAAGTTTCATCATAATCACTTCATTATTGTTGGCTGTAGTGTGCATAAAGACACTGAAAAAACTTCAAAAAAGTAAAAAAAAAATTTTTTTACCGGAAGTGAAAAGCCGGAAGTTGGGATGCAGAACTATTTTAAACCGTACTACATACTCATGTACCAAGTTTCATCCAATTCGCTTATCACGTACAGAAGTTATAGAGCTTTCAAAAAAACAGGTGCTCCAGGGACCCCCCACCACTTTGTTCACTATCGCTCAAAAACTAATCAGTTCTTTGCCATACATGTTTGCATCTTTTTCCAAAGTGTCATCAAAATTCGTTCACGAACGAATGCTGTGTGCTCCCAACAAACATTGAAAAAAGTGTGACACATTAAACAGGTGTTCGGGAGGACCCCCACCACTTATTCCAATATTATCCAAAAACTAATCAGCTCTTTGTTACTTAAATCTCCATCATTTGCCAAAGTGTCATTAAAATTGAATAATGAATGAAGTCTGTATGCTCCCAACAAACTTAAAAAACAAAGTGTGAAAAGTCAGCATTTGTATGGTAGACCCCCCACCACTTTGATCAATGTGTCCCAAAACATGATAATTATCTTTTCACACTAATTGGAACCCTATTCCATAAGTTTCATCATAATCACTTCATTATTGTAGGTTGTAGTGTGCATAAAGACACTGAAAAAACTTCAAAAAAGTACAAAAAATTTTTTTACCGGAAGTGAAAAACCGGAAGTTGGGATGCAGAACTATTTTAAACCGTACTACATACTCATGTACCAAGTTTCATCCAATTCGCTTATCAGGTACCGAAGTTATAGAGCTTTCAAAAAAACAGGTACTCCAGGGACCCCCCACCACTTTGTTCACTATCGCTCAAAAATTAATCAGTTCTTTGTCATACATGTTTGCATCTTTTTCCAAAGTGTCATCAAAATTCATTCACGAATGAATGTTTTATGCTCCCAACAAACATAAAAACTTTGTGGAAAAAACACCTGTTGTATGGTGGACCCCCCAACCCTTTATCCAATGTGCTCCAAAAGCTGATAAAATCTTTCTCATGTTATTTAAAAGCTTTTCGCAACGTTTCATGAAAATCGATCGGTAATTGTAGGCTACAGTAGGGATAAACACCTGAAAAAAAAACTTTTTAACCGTAAGTGACAAACCGGAAGTTGGTATGCAGAAATATTGGAAACAGTATTAAAACCTTATATACTAAGTTTCAATAAGATCATAGCTCGAGATCAGAAGTTATTCAAGATTTAAACTTAGAGGTGTTCGGGAGACCCCCCGCCATTTTGTCCAAATTTAAAATGAATCCAGATCTTCTATTTTCAAGTGAACCTGTATCATTTGCCAAAGTTTCATCAAGATCCTATGCAGAAAACTCACCCACCCACCCACCCACACACAGACGTACACCAAAATTTTTATTGGCTATTTGGTTAGAGGATGGTCCAAAACAAAAGAAAAAACAAAATTTGGGGTATGTAAGATTTTTTTTTTTCACGATAGATTGCATTACTTCACACAATTTAAAATTGTGGTGAAGTAAAAATCCTCGAACACGTATATTTTTTTCAATATCATACCCGTAAAAAATGTTTTAAGCCAAATCACAAATGAGTGATTTTGTTCAAATCTGTTCGATTTGTGAAAAAATGTAATTTTTTTTTTTCATTTTAATTGTACGAAATTCACCTACATATTCTAAAAAAAATTTTTATACGTCGCGTAGTGTGAAATTTTAATCGCGCAGTGCGAAAATTAGTATTGAAAACTCATCTCGCGCAGTGGGAATCGCGCAGTTAAAACCAGCGCAGTCGGAGGGATTGCTGTATTAGAATATTAATTGTGATAATTATTATATTTTTTTATGTATAATATAATCGAATTTTTTATAAATTTTGTCGTCAACAATAATAATAATAATGTTCCTAGGAATTCAAAACGGGTAGATAATGAACTAAATCTCACTAATTGTAAAGCAAAGCAGGCGTTGTATAGTAGACTGAGTTGTATAGTAGTTGTATGCATCATGATATATCGATTGTTGTTATAGTGCAGCATTTTGTGGAAGGAATGTGGCTTCGGTTCAGTTTAGTCTCAGTTCATCTGAACGATACTCAGATTAAATAAAACACATTTATTTATAAGTGCAAGCATAAAGTGTTTCAAGTTTTACAGGCAAGTCATATGATTAAAAGATTGTAAACCAACAAAAAATTTACTCTTAAAAAAAATTTAGAAAAAATATCTCTCCATCAAGTTCACCATTTGAATTTGATCTTGCGTAGATGAAATCTTCAGAAATAAAAAAATTGGTTAATTGGTGCTTTACCATTTTCGGGAAAATAAAACCTTTGTGTTACCAGACATTAATCTTGCCAAACGTCAATGATGGAACTATTACCTTTGCCGTAAATATTACATAGATTTCTAGATTTGGTGTTTCATCAATATAACGATATATTAGTAAATGGCCCTGCACGATTGAATAATTTAATCTTCAGATCTTCTGAGTTAAAAAACCATAAAATAACTGAAATCTCCTTCTGCAAAACTCACATTTAGCAACTACAATTATTATAATCTACTAAAAAAATGTTATTCCACGAACGGAGTCACACATATAATAACTTTTTTGTTTAGTGAACAACTATTATGAAACGGATACTAAAAGAAAAAATTCGATCACTACAACCTCTTATGAGCCAACTGAATCTTCATTGCCACGTTTGGTAATGTGACAAGATTTTACGAAAATTCAACCAAACAACACTTTAGGTCTCTGGTGACAGCTAATATTACACTTTTTTATGAAATTAAATTGCAGCAAGCAAATAAACTAATGCCAAATTCTATATCGAGTTCAAACTTTCTGGATTTTTCTTTTTTGCTTATAAAAACGAAATAATTGTTGAATTATATTGACAAAGGGTTTTACAATTTTTAAACAAACCATTATTGTCGTAAAAAATACGAAAATTTGTTCTATCGCTGTCATTTACCGAAAACGTAACATATAATTTTTCTCTTTCATCTGAAAAATCGCTGGTTGGGGAGGATTATGCAAATTTGGCAACAAAAATAATCTTTTGTCATATTTTGTTCATATCAAGTATTTGGATATGAGCATGTGTTTTTATTTGGTCATATATAATTTTTTAGTACTAATTTAACAATGGTTGTGATAATTCGAAAAACATTTAGCAAAAATTTAGAAAACAAGTGCAGGTTGTGTTGTTTTGTACTACAGTTGTACTGGATGTGCTCCTCAGACAAATTTTTTTATTTTACTAATGAAAATATTTTATAACGCTAAAATCATTTTTTCAAGGTAAGGCTAGCCAGTTATTTTGGAAAAATAAAAAAGAAAAGGGTGTACTGTATTGGGCTAGAGTTGTGTTGGTTGTGCTCACACAAAAAATTTTGTATCACAATCGGATAACTCTTATATGTATGAATGGTTGTGATTCTCAATGAGTGTTTATCAGTGAGGATGCCTTAATAACGCAAGCAGCATTTAATATTCTGGTATTTCTAGCCAGTTTAGTCTTAATTTCTTTTAACTTATCAATGTTTTTTCGTTACCCGGAGAGCCCGGCAAAAATAGAATTGCTGAAACAGCGGCGAGTGGCTTATAAAGATCAATAGACCGCATTTAAATCGTAGGTATCTACGGCATCCACAGTTGGCGGTTTAGAGTCACTGCTACTTCGCATTTAATTAGTGTATAACATAAATAACACACTCAAAAAACCTTAGAAGCCGCGGATGAAACTAACATGATTGATCAGTCTGTTTACAAAAGTTTAAAAAAGACGAAAGACATAGTGTCTTCATAATCTTTTTAAAACACCTCGTTACACGACCTCAATTCTAGCAGATTCTCTGCAGCAGGATTCATATTACCATTAATAATGTTGCCTTCATTTATTGGGGTTGAAACTTATTGGTTGACGTTTGAGGATATATTCATTGATTTGATCTATTCAAAAAATCTGGTACTCACAGTGAAATTTTTTAGTTAATCTCCAGGGCACGTTTAAGATCACCATAGACCCTCATTTAAAGTCTTCCCGTCACTCCTTTCAATACTAAAATTGTTTCGACAGCCTTATGTGAAAAACACAACAATGAACTTGTTATTCAACGTTTTTTTGTGAAAGACCTATATGATATTAAATCACCATTAGAAAATTCTATTAAAAACCCTAAGTATTTTATCGAAAAGACGTAAAAACGCTACTCAAGTCTTTAAATGTTGAGGTTAGCATGTGGGACCTGTTTTTGGTTCATTATCTAACCCAAAGACTCCACATAGTAAAATATTCAAAACCGTAATTCATGCTCTGCTTTTCCGATCTAATTGATATACTGCGTACTCGTATTTGAATTCTGAATGTCTGAGATCCAAGGTTGGGTCTGTTACCCTCCCTGTCAATATCACGGGTTTAGAGAGTTAGTAAACGGTTAGTCTTAAATTCATGTAATATTCCTGAAGCCACTTCAACGTACAACAAATGTACTTATTGTTCGTAGACCCATTCATTGGTTCATTGCCCTAGCAACACTAGCAATCAGATGACCCCGAAAATGAATTTCAATTAATCAAGGTAAGACGGTTGTATGGTAATGGCCTAGTATAAAATCATTAGATTGGAGATTGTCCCCATTATTCCTTCCTTGTTCCAAATGCTCACCTCAGTACCATATTTGGCTCCATTTTGAATTCAAGGAACTATTCGTGTCACTAGACCCTTGCAGAAGTCTTTATCATTCAATATTAATCTTCCGGAAGCAAACAACGTGATTCGAAATGACACAGCTTGTACTGTTTCAAAATTTTCAAAATAACAAGCCCCAAAAATACACACCTGCATCCACAAAAAACGTGACGGTTCTAATTGACGCCAGGTAGAGCTAAAAGCACAGATGCTATTTGTAGAGCGTTACTCAACAGTAAGTTAATCATGAACTTCATTACTAAGAAGGCCAAGAGCCAAAACATTAACCGGGATTGGAGCCCCGAGACAAGAATCACGCATAAAACCTATATTACCATTTCGTCACTTAATTCAACCTTCTCTGTAAAATTAAAGTGTTACATTTTGACAAAGACAGCGAATTGCCTACCGTCTACGTACTTAGCTTTACCCGCAGTGTCATTTCCCTCTAGCATCAAATTAGCTGATCCATATTTTAATGTTCCTGGGCGTATCGATTTATTACTGAGTGAGCTGAGACCTTCTATTTGAAGAACCAGCTATTTGTGAAGAATTTCCTACAAAGCCCAACCCAAGAATTTCTAAGAACGAGGTGTGTCACAATTTTTTGCTTGTCGCCAATTCATTGCCTTAGAAAACGATTGCTAGGAAAAACTGAATCATTTAATTGATAATTCAATCGATATCATATGCCCTAATTTCATTAGAGCATATGGTACCAGTTAATCCCATCAGTGACAAAGCAGCGTATTATCTTAAACATCACTATGTGATTAAGGAACAATGCACAAAATCCAAATTATGAGTCGATTTTAATGCATCGGCCAAGACTTCATCGCAACTGTTTTTGAATGACGGCCTAATAGTCAGTCCTACAATCCAGAAAAATTTGTTTTCTGTTTTGCTTCAACTTAGATCCCACCTGGTTGCATTCTGTGCCGAAAAATGTATTGCAAATTCGATACGAGAGACTCACCAAGACTTGCAGTTTTGCTTCGGGTGAGTGTGATCAACGATCTGACCAGCTTCAATTATTTGCTCTTACTGTTACTTATGGTACTGCATGTGCTTGGCCCTATATGTACTACTTACACAGTAGCTGCAGGTGTCATCGACAATGACTTTTACATTGACGGCATATTAACAGTATCTAATTCTCTGGAAGGGGCACTCCATCTAAAGGTAACCATAGCATTTGGCCTGGGCGGCTTGAACTAAGAATGTTTTCCTCCGATTTCAAAGCCTTAAACTCAAGAAATCAACACAACTCAACTCTTACTCTAGGCTTACTGTTGGCCCTCTATTGGAATACAAAGTCAGATCACTCCGAGAAGCAGTTAGGTAAACTTTTTGTCTCGTCAAACCCCACCCAACGAATTATACTGTTGAAAATATACCAGTTGTTGACGCATTATGCTTGCGCACGATGATTACATTAACAGTGTTCTGCAGTTTTACTAGCAAAAGAGCAACTAGCTAAGGGACTTACTGGCTATATTTAAACAAATTTAAACAAATTTTTCGATTTTTCAATCACCATTTTGACAAAAAATGAAATATAGACGGCCAAATTCAGAACAAGAAAGACTTTAAAATATAAAGTTGTATAAAATAGAAATTTCTAACTTAAGTTGGTAAACAATGATGAAATTTGAACTTCAAAATACCATCGCCTACGCGGCGTGGTGAATATCGTGTCTGCCTAAGGATTTGAATCAAAACACTGATGAGGAAGGTTCTAATTCGGTCCAAAACACGTATAAGAGAAACGGAGTTTTTTTCCAAGAAAAATTCAACAATACCTTCGAAAAAAAAAATATTACTTTTTCGCCCAAATTTACGCCTTTGGTTTTTACGAGTTACGAAGAATTTCGATTTTGTTTTTTCAAAATATCATCATAAAATACTTTAAAAGGAAAAAAATGATCAGGAATGTTTTGTAGAAAATTAAATTTCCGTTAAAAATATGTATGTGAGTTTTTTAAGTCTGCATATTTTATGAGATATTTCCGATTTTATCAAAAAACCAACCTCGATGATTTTGCAGCACGTGTTTTTTTTAATTAAAAAAAAAATATTGTCTTATTTTTTCACTAATAAGAATTTTTTTAGAAATTGTCTGGGAAAATTAAATTTTTGATAACCTGTCGATAGCTAGACGACAGATCAGTACCACAAGAAAGTGGATATAGTGAACTTTAAGCAAAAAATGAAGTTTGTTTAAATAACAAATGCTAAAATAAATCCGAATGTGTTGTTTTAATTTGAATGGTTCAAACGGCAAAACAAGAACCAGAGTATCGAAACTTTGATATTAGAAATCAAACAAACTTTCTATAACAGCATCATAATATTTCATGGCAAAAATTATTTAATGATTTAAAAGCAAATCGTATTCACTGCGATATTAAACGCATAGCACAAGCAATTGTAGAGATAGTTTTTTTTCTTGAGAATATTTTATTTATTTCAACTTCTGAAGAGATTAAATCGATTTTACCTAAATCTGTAAACCTATCGCGTCACACCAGAGCATCTTTAGCGTCCCATCCTTATAGGGTTCAAATAAGTAGGTGTAGAACTGTAGCCTTCCATCGTGACTTTTTCAACAGAGTTTCTCATCTTTGGAATGCCTTACCTTCGTGGGTTTTCCCAGATGACTTTAATCCTCAGAGGTTTAAAGTTGGCGTTCATAAATTTCTCAGAGAAACTTAATTTGCATTCGATTCTTATCCCTAGTTGGCATGGTATCTTCGGTTATTCAGAGGCGTTAACTTATAATTTATTATAATTAACACTAAACATGCCTAACTTTGAATTAAAAAAAAAAAAGTAGGTTTAATTGTGGCTTACTAAATCCTAACCTAATCTAATATGACGATTATTACGATACTCTTTTGTTAAATTTTATAAAAATTAAAGCTAATTCTAATGATTTTGACGTAATGAAAGTTAAATGAACGACAAGGATTCAACTAACAGTTTAGTATCACAACCTTATTTTTTTTTTTTTTACAAAATGACAGGACTAATTTCTAATCGAAAAATCATTTAAGTTGTAACGACGGACTGTTTCCAATTTTTACTTTGAAAATAATAGTTTTCAAATTCAATAATAATTTTATTAATTTTTTCTAATTGCACTAAACATATACGTTTATCTATACCACTGTTTTTTTTATGAATTAAATAAATTCAAGGAAATTAAAAAAATACAAGTTTTGATACAAGATAGAAAATGAAACAGAAGATCGAGGATAATATGCTATATAAAAGATCAAATTGCTTGGATCAAATCAATTAGTATAATTTTTTAAATCGATTGGGGTATAAATTAAAAATCGAAAAGATAACATGGAGTGTTGTGCCTCAAAATAATTAAATGTTTTTTTTTGTTTACTAATGTAATTTGAATGATTTTAAAATAAAATATTATGTGTGTTAATTATAACATTGAGTGATTTTAAATTATTTGTTTCCAATATGAAATCAAACCATCAGCTGAACTTGGTTCACTCTTACTATGTGGCCGAATATTTTCAAATTACAGTTAAACGTGGTACAATTGTTGATTTATTTAAAGAAAAGTTCAACCAGAACTTAAGTAATTGTGATGATGATTGGATAGTTGCTTGTTCCACAGTATCTTATAGTAAAGGATTAATTTACGTGAATGGTCTGGAACGTTTGGCTGTTCAGATTCAATATAAAAACTTAATAATTTTGATTTTGCGAACAAAGAAAAATGTTAATTCAACGTTAACTCAACCTTGCCTGGCTTGTTTAAATTTTTTTTTTTTTTTTTTTATTCAATGTTAGGCATGTTTAGTGTTAACCAATGTAGATCAACGTCTCTGAATATCCGAAGATACCATGCTAACTAGGGAACTAGGGTTCGAAAGTATTATTCAATTTTCTTTGAGGAATTTATTAACGTTGATCTTAAAGTTTTGAGGATTAAAATTATCAGGAAAGACCCACGCCGGTAAGGCATTCCAGAGATGAGAAACTCTGTTAAAAAAATTGCGTTGAAAAGCGACAGTTCTACACCTTGTCACTTGAACCGTAAAAGGATGGGCTGCTATTGATGCCCTGGTGGAACGCGCGAAGTTTGCTGGTTCAGGCAAAATCGATTTGATCTCCGTAGACGCCCGTTCGTCCATAATATACTTGTAAAATACCGTCAAATCAGCGACGTCTCTTCTATGTTGCAAATGTTGAAATCAGTTATGAAAAGCTACGGGATGTTTATGGTATAACTCAAGAATTTTATTGCAAGAATGCTATTAAACGGACAAGCTGTGTGTCAAGAGAAGTTTTAAGAAGCGGATCATCATTCATTTTATTAATGTACTGTAAGCTTTGATTTTGATTTATATAGTTTTTGTTAACTTATTTCTTTTTGTGTTCCGTTAAATTATTTTCAAAAAGATAATATTAATAGTTTTATTAAATCAATTATTCTGATTCATGATATCTGCACGTGTAATTATTTTGTTTGTGTTAGATTCAGTGTTCCGGTGTAATATTACAGTATTCATATAGTTTTTTTGAGCTTCCAGTGTAATATAATATTATTATATTTTGTAAAAAGTTCCAATTTCGTTACATTTGTAACGACGGACTATTTTCAATTTTTGCTTTGAAATAATAGTATTTAAATTTATTAATTTGTTCTCTTTATTTGTGGTAAACGTAGCTACATTTTTTTGTATTACTGTTGACGGTTTAAGTTACTTCATTCGTATTAATAAAACATGTTTCATTATTGATTGTTTAATTTGAAAAAAAGTAGGATTGATGTTTGTATTAGTGAAAATTGATTAAAAAAAGAGACAGAAAGTTTAAATAGATGTGTATAAAACGATCAAAATATTTGGATCGTTAATTAGTATAATTTAAAAATTGAATCAATTAGTATATACATGTAAATCACAGAGATTAGTGATTAATAAAATATTTATTTATCTTTAATAAAAATATATCAATTTTATACTAGAATGTTGAGTTTGTGTTTTGTGACATTTCAAAACCATAATTTGTTCTAGTGATAATTTGAATTGAGATTTTAAGCTTAAAGAAAATATTTATATAAATATGACAGAACCAAAAAAAATTGAAAGCTTAAGTTTTTTAAGAAAAAAAATAATGGTATCTAGGAATAAAATGAAATAGAAATAAAATAACGTATCACAGATTTCCTACCGATACAAAATATGTAAATGCATGGTTAAAAGCACTAAATTTAAAACATTAGAAACCGCAGAAAAATGATGTAATTTGTTCGCAGTATTTTGAATGAAATTGTTTAGAACAAAGTGTGCCGTTAAGGATACGTATTAAGAAACTGCAATACGTATTACTTTTGATCAAATGTCTGGGGAATTCGTTAATAAAGGGAGTTATCACAGAAGATAAACGAAGACGTAAAATAAAACATGATGAAGACAACATTCAAGATAAATAAATGTTAGCTTTTTTTTTAAATTTTAATTTATATAATTTTTGATTTGATTTAAGTTAAATTATTTTTATTTGTTGGTCAATTGATAAGTTTCTTTACAGTTTTTCTGTGATAAATAATATAAGAGATTTCCAAGTGTAAATTCTATTTGTCGTAGATTCAGTTTTCATATAGTTTTTTTGAGCTCTCCGGTGTAGTGTATAAATATTATATTTCGTATAAAAGTTTAAAATTTGTAACAAAGGATATTTAAATTCTTCCATTGGTGGTACAAAATTTTTTGTAGTCGCAAAAACTGCACAACTCTTTCACGATATAGAACACTCTTTGTTTTTTCTTTTTTCCAACATGGCGGAGCGGGATTCTACTCAATCCATTAATGATACAACTTTTTTTTAATTTCACATTCAGCAGAACTTGTGCACACTACAGCACAACTTTTTTTATTATTTTTTTAAATGGTGGGGCCAACTTTTAATCAAAAAGCGTTTTAACGTGCGAATGTTTTTCATTGATGACATATGCAATTCCTCCCCAGTTGCACAATCAGCACAACGGTGGCACAACTTTAGTTTGGTATTTTTTCCAAACTGCCGAGGTTAACAACTATTCGAAAAATCGTTTTAGCGTAATTCAATTCGCCCGTCTGTGGTACGAAAACTTGTTGCAGTAGCACAATACAGCACAACCTTTATTTATAATTTTTTTTTCAAAACAGGGAGGCTAACTTCTACTCGGAAAATCGTTTTAAATGAGCAAAATTTTTTTCATTGATGATATGAAATTCTTTCTCAGTCGCTGAGGGAATTCGTTTGGAAAATTTTTTGCCATTTTTCATTTTTTGACATATTTTTATAAATTATACGTCGGCCTACTGTGATATCAGTTATTTATTTCAAAATTAGACTGAAAAGTTTTTGCCTTAGTTTTATTTTAATTTAAGCCGATGAAATTCTCCAAAATGTAATGACATCATTCAATTTCACCAATAACATTTGAGTTATACTAATAACAAATATATATACGTCTGGCCTACTGAAATACTAAAAATTATCACTCTAATTTTGAAACAATTAACTGATATCGCAGTAGGCCAACGTATAATTCATAAAAAATATATAAAGAAATGAAAAATAGCAAAAAATTTTCTGAAGAAATTCCTCTCGTTTGTTGATAAATTCTCATTATTTTTTGAAAAATTCCTCAAGCAAGTGGTATTGATAAAAGTCCTCGGCCTTCGGTCTTGTGATTTTATCAATATTCTTGCTTTCGAAATTTTTGGCAAAAAATTATTTCGAATTATCACCGCCCTTGGGAAATTACAACTGATAATTTTTAATATTCCAGTAAGCCAGACGTATCAATATTTGTTATTAGTATAATTCAAATGTTATTGGTAAAATTGAATGATGTTATTACAGTTTAGAAAATTTCATTGGTTTAAATTAAAATAAAACTAAGGCCAAAAATTTACAGTGTAATTAAAATGTGAGCGTGTAACGTTCGCTATTTATATACAACCTTATCCTCAACTGGTTACACTGGCTTTTAATGAAAAAAAGGTAGAGCAATTCGAATAATCTCCTTAATTTCAATCACAAACAAAGTAAACTCTTATTATTCAATAAAGTAAATCAATTCCGTTAATTTTAAATCGAGCTACACGTTTGTTGTCATGTCATCTGTTCTGTCGATTGCACTCCTCTACTTGGCAGTGGATTTAGGTAAAGTTAACTGGAAATAGAATATGTTAACTTCCATAAGCATAGTAAAGATTACGGTGGCTGTCGGTACACGGTTACTTTGCTCAATGTTAGTTGGACTGCTTTTACTAACGTAATTGCCTAATCATGCTCGCTGTATTATGCTTGTCTGCTTTCTCAATTCCCAACTCTAAAATATACCTTTTTCATAACAACCTAAACAATGGACCAATTTCAATATATATACGAATAATAATTTACATTGAATATAATTGGAAAACGTATAGTTGGACATTGATGCAATTATGTGTTTTCAAACGGTTTATTTTGGTTATCTTTTAAATGTATGGTAGAATGTTTCTTTAACGTACCACTGCTAATTTTAAAGTAATGGAACACAACTTTTTAGCTGCCAGATAACGACTTAGTCCTGGACGCGAGTTTGAATTTTTTAATGAATTGTGTTAATTGTGAATTTTTTTGTGTTAATTTATATTAATTTATTTGTATTAATTTATATTAATTTATTTGTATTGATTTATTCTATTATTTTCGTGATTAATTTTATACGATTTCACTGTAAAATTCATTTCGTGATGACGTTCTCTTACTTTGTACCGTCGTGGTGGATAGTCGATTTTTAGAATAATTTCTTTCTTTTGTTTTTTTTATATTTCTATTTGAAGTGAAACTTCTTTATCGGCGTATGAGAGAAATTTTAAAGCAGTACAAAATTTAAAAAAATCGTCACGATTTTCGGTTACGTTGTTTTTTTATAAATTTTAATTTTGTTTAGATAATTTTATTTTTATTAACAGAGCATGCACAATGAAAATACTTTTACTCATGAAAGTTTGTATGAATATTTACTTTGAGAAAAAAAATTTATTTTTGAAATACTTTTTCCTCAATGAAAAAGTTATAAATTTCTTAACCTTTTCCTCATGATTAGTAGAGAATTGAGCTACCTACATTTTAAAGCATTGTATTTCTATTAAAAATAATAATAAAAAGTTGCTAAAATCTCATGAGGAAAAACCTCATACATAGTGCATGCACCGTTATTTATTTAGTATTGTACTAAATGTTATATGGATGTGTCGATTGTAGATTGTGGTCATGGTGGTCATTGTGGTCATGGTGGCCATGGTGGTCATGATAGTCATAGTGGTAATAGTGGTCATGGTGGTCATGGTGATCATAGTGGTAATGGTGGTCATGGTGGTCATGGTGGTCATGGTAGTCATGGTGGTCACGGTGGTCATGGTGGTCACGGTGGTCATGATGGTCATGTTGGTCATGGCGGTCATGGTGGTCATGATGGTCATGTTGGTCATGGCGGAAATGGTGGTCGTGGTGGTCAAGGTGGTCATGCTGGCCATGGTGGTAATGTGGTCACGGTGGTCATGGTGAATTGAAGTGTATCAGAGATATATACGAAGATATATACTCACTAAACAATTGGTTATCAATAATCGGCGTTTTTTTCTTAAGCCTTATCTACCCAATTTCTGTAAAGTTATAAATAGTAGACAAATGATATGTCATATAGAAGTTTCACTTCTTACCTGTGTACTCTGGTACACACACTACTTTTTTTGGTAATTTTTTTTTTGTGTTAATATATATTAGAATAATTTTAACTGATTAGAATAATTTTTGTATTGAGATATTGTTGGATTATTCGTGTGTAATTTATTTACTGATTATTAATTTACTGCTCTTACTTTTTACCGTCGTGGCGGATAGACGTCTTTTTTTGTTTTGTTAAATTTTTTTTTTGTAATAGATTATATTGATTCATTTTTGTTAAACATTTATATTTTTGTATTAACTTATATCGATTTGGGTGTGTTAATTTATTATTTTCGTGATTAATTTTATACGGTTGCACTGTCAAATTTATGTTGTGAACACGCTCTCTTACTTTTGGATCGTGATCGCGATTGTATTTTTTTCTTCGGTCTGAGAGAGCACCTAGCCAGCATGGTAAGGTAAACAGTGGTAGTTAGATTGTAAATAAGTTTTAGAATAAACGCGTGTATTGTTTACTGCACACGGATTGTTATTTTTACCATTGAATATACATCAGTTGACGCTGTAAATGTCAACATATTTCAACATTAAAAGTTTTATTATTGTAGCATTCAATTCCAGTGCCAAACCAATGCTCCTGGATTGTTAATTTCATCATTGAATACCCATCAGTAGACGCTGCAATTGTCAATAGTTACCAACTTTAAAAATTTTGTTATTGTATAATTGTATTCCGATGCCATACCTATGCACCTGGATTGTTATTTTCATCATTGAATATATATACCAGTCAGTCGACGCTGTAAAAGTCAATAGTTTTCAACTCTAAAAGTTATAATATTGTATAAATCAATTCTGGTGCCATACCTATGCACCCGGATTGTTATTTTCATCATTGAATATACATCAGTAGACGCTGTTAATGTCAACATATTTCAACTCTTAAAGTTTTAATGTTGTACAAATCAATTCCGGTGCCACACCAATGCACCTGGATTGTTAATTTCATCATTGAATCTACATCAGTCGACGCTGTAAATGTCAACAGTTTTCAACGTTAAAAGTTTTAAAAATTGTACAAATCAATTCTGGTGCCATACCTATGCACCCGGATTGTTATTTTCATCATCGAAAACATATCAGTAGGCGCTGTAATTGCCAATAGTGTTCAACTTTAAAACATTTTAATATTGTATAATTCAATTCCGGTGCCATACCAATGCACCTGGATTGTTAATTTCATCATTGTAAACATATCAGTCGACGCTGTAAATGTCAACAAATTACCTCATTAAAGGTTTTAAATATTGTACAATTCAATTCCGGTGCCATACCAATGCACCTGGATTATTATTTTCATCATTGAATACCCATCAGTCGACGCTGTAACTGTCACTAATTTTAAACATTAAAAAGATTATTATTGTATAATTCAATTCCGGTGCCATACCAATGCACCTGGATTGTTAATTGCATCATTACATACACATCAGTAGACGCTGTAATTGTCAATAGTTTTCAACATTACAAAGTTTATTATTGTATAATTCGATTCCGGTGCCACACCAATGCACCTGGATTGTTATTTTCATCCTTGAATACCCATCAGTCGACGCTGTAAATGTCAATCGTTTTTAACGTTAAACGTTTCAAATATTGTACAGATCGATTCAGGTGCCATACCAATGCACCTGGATTGTTAATTTCATCATTGAATACACAACAGTAGACGCTGTAATTGTCTATAGATTTTAACTTTAAAAGTTTTAATATTGTATAATTCCATTCCGGTGCCACACCAATGCACCTGGATTGTTAATTTCATCATTGAATACCCATCAGTCGACGCTGTAACTGTCAATAGTTTTCAACATTAAAAAGATTATTATTGCATTATTGGTGCCGGTGCCATACCAATGCACCATCACATACACATTACATACACATGCATCATTACATACACATCAGTAGACGCTGTAATTGTCAATAGCTTTCAACTTTATAAATTTAATTATTATTTCGACGCTGTATCTGGACATAACTAGTCATTGGAGAGTGCGGCCAGCTTAAATACAGGAGTTAGACCACAGGTACTCACCATCTATTAGGATGTATTATTATTTTGTTTTTATAAGTACTTTCCCTTCTGGACACATACATGTCGGGCTTCCTAATTTGATTGTAAGTCAGTGGAAAAATAAACTCTTGTTTTTTTTTGTTAATAAGTAAATTTTTATAATTTCATTTGTTATCGCCGTTATGTCGGGCTGAAGGTAATAGTGGAGTTGGAGCGGTGAAGTTATGTCCCAATTAATTACTTCATCGCAGATCTCGTGCTCCAATCATTAGTTTGGCTGTCTTCATTTTGCTTGTTTTTTTTCTTTATTTTTTTTTTGGTCCCGAAATATCTGAGCTGGAACTCGCCAGCCGACTCGAGTTAACCCGGTGTATGCTCAGAGGGAAAAGACGAAAGTTTTTTTACCACAAGCGGTTAATTCAATGATGTCATGTCAGCCTAAAAAGTTTCATTAGATTATATTCAAATAATATAAAGCCAAAAATTTTCAACAAAACTCTTGTCAGAACTTTGTTTTTAAAGATTAATAAACTGGATGTAGTCCCTTTGATAATTATATGAAAAGATTATTTTCTAAATATTTTTAGACTTGGTGATATATATAGAACATAATTTTATTAATAATCTTAAATGTATTAATGTATAAAATAAAACAAATATTAATATGATAATTATTTTAATTAAGTTTATGAAAAGAATCAAACTTAAACTTAAGATAACAAAATTATTTCCAAAAAATCGAGATAAATTGTTAATCAAAATTCGACAGCAACTTTGTTCAGTAAACCAGATGTATATAAATGTGCCTGATTCCATATATTCACAGAGAATTTAGGAAACGTATAAACAAACTGCCACAGTGACCAGAACTCAAAAGCTTAGGTGCATTTAACTTAATTCGCATAAAGAGCATGTAGTGCATAGGACAATTAATCGGTAATTAATTTATAAACGACTTAACCCGATTTTTAAGAACATTTTTTGCGTTTTATTATTTCAAAAATTAAGTTGAGTTATTAAGATATACGTAGCAAATCAAAGATAAATATTGAGTGCGCTACAATCATATAAAATAACTATCATAACTTTGATCTGCATAAAATTAGACAAAAATCCGACAACCGAGGACAAATAAATTGAGATCTGATTATATGGTGAGCATTTTTGAAAAATTTTCAGTGAAATTTCAGAAAACGTATTTTCTGCAGATCAATGAACAGATTGTTAAATTCAAAACTCTATAATATAACTGATTTAATTAAACAATTTACTTAAAATAAATGCATTTGATTATTAGTCATACAAAAACTGCAATCTACAAATATGTAAGTATAACAAATAATATAAAATCATAAAACAAAAATCAATAATACTATCTACTCTTCAAACACACTGTTATCAATACTCAAGCTTTTTTGTTAAACAGGTGTAATATTAGCTATATCAATGGAGAATTATAAATAATAAAATATGAATTATTGAAATGATGTAAAAGATTAAAAACATCTAATTAAAACCAATATAGAAAACTCATTACAAACAAAATTTGTTAGTTATGATTTCTTAGCTAAAAATAATAAAACGGTAAAAATTTGTTTAAATTATCAAGTAATAAATTTAAAATTGAATCCTGTTTCTGTTAGCATATGTTACATAAAAATTTTCTACAATTCATGTTTGGATTTTGTAATTTAAAAATGTTTTGATGTATATTTAGCGTTTTATCATGAAAAATAAACAGAAAAAGTTATCCCAAAAAAAAAGCAAACCCAAGAATCTTTAAAAAATTTCGACAAAAACAATCTCTGACCGCATCATATTATTTTCGAGAAAAAAAACCAAAAAAACTCATTTAAAAACACCATAACCCAGAAATGAGAAATAAGAAAAAAGGGTTGTCTAAATTAAATACATCATAAAAAATTTAAAGCTTCCTAACATAAATCACCATAAAACTAAAAGGCTTTCACGTTCAGAATCATCATTTAAAACAAAAACCTGTTGCACAAATAAATTGAGATTTTCCTTTCACTTTCTGCTTTGTGTTGGAGAAAAATGTTTCAACTAGTTGTTTTCATTAAGTATGTATTTAGCTTTTAAAAAGGTTTTTTTTCTTACCTGAAAAAAGTTGTTCTTTATTTTATCCAATAAAAAAGGATTTGTCAACTAAATTTCACCATTTCACTTTTATTTATATAATTTTTTTTCTTTTTCTTCTATTTTCTTTTTTAATTAAAAAAATTATTTTTTTCTTTTCTTTTTATATTTCTTTTTTCTTTTTAACTTTATATATTTTTTTATTTTCACCAGATTTAAAAATAAATATAAAACTTAATCACTGAAAGCACAAAAACCAAAACCTACGTATTATTAAAAAAGGATTTTTATTTTCTACGCGTCATTCGAAAATCAAAACCAATAAAACGGTCATGAAAGCTTTGATTAAACTTTTTAAAACAACCAAAATAGAAGAAAACGTAATCATTGGATGAAAATAAAAATCCTGTTTTATGTCTAACGAACAAAAAAAACACAATTGAAATTTAAAATTTTCACTAAAAGAAAAACGCTGAAAATCTTTATTTATCCCAAATAAATTGAAAGTTTATTTTTCAACGATTTAATCCCAGTTGATTGAAAAATGTACGAAAACTTTCCCGGAATTTTTTCTAACTCAAAACACGAGATTCAATTTGCCCAAATATTTTTAAAAAAAAAATCCGTTATTAAATCACTCACCAAACAATTTTTTTTTTTCACTTAAAAACTAAATCACTTCACAAAACTACAAAATTGTTTGTAAAAATTAGAAAAACAAAATAAAAGAAAAATAAAAATTTTCTATTTTGAAAATTTCAAAAACTAAAAATTAAAAAAAAATCAAATCAACAAAAAAAAAATTTACAAACTACATATAACAGTAAAAAATTTATTTTTGTGTCTGAATTTGATTGCAAAAATACAAAAAAAATTAATTTAAATTTCGTGCGTTCTACCGTTGTCCGCACAAGACTGAATACGAAAATCATACGAATTTCAATCTAAACAAATGAAAAAGAAAAGGAAAATCAAGGCGGGAAAATAGAATGAAAAACGAATTCGATAACAAAAAATGAAAGAAGATGGATATGAAATATATGGGTTTGTTTCAAATTTACAACTCGGTGGGGATGATAAAAAATTTTGTTAGTCGGTGGGAAATTTGGAGAATGTTCAACTGTTGCTTTTGATATATTATGAGTTCGTCTAGCAGTGGTGAAAGTTCGGTAGAAAAAGTGAAATTCAATATCAGGGGTAATTGAAAACAAAACTGTTGCATATACCTACTTTCTAATTTTATATGTAAGGGAAGGGAGGATAAAATTTTGTTTAAAACGAATTGACAATTGCAACAACAATGATTTTTTGACCAAATATTTTTTCTAGTGTTAATCTTTTTTTCGTAAATCATATTCAGAACTTTTTTTTTAAAAGCTCCGAAATGACATTATGTGGTTATAAATGTATCAATAGCAAGGGGGTGACATGAACTTTTTGGTAACGTATAATAGACACACAATTTGGTCAGATGGAGTCCATTATAAAATTTCAACTAACGTATTTATATTTCAATAAAAATATTTTTGCTTTATGTAAATTATACTAAATTAATTAATTGATTTTTTCACCATCCAGTAATCAACACATCCATCCCTTTTCATCCACTGTCAAAAATAAGGCCGCTATACGTTGCGTTATCGTCTTAAGAAAAAACATGTGAAGTTTAAAGGGAAATATTTTCGTCCATTACAGGGTGGGACATCAGGAAAAAAGGAAGTTGGGTGAGGCTATAGGGAGCCATACCCAGAGATCATGAGCGTTGTGTTTCTGTCTGACCTGCCAAACACAATTTGTAACAATAAACATTCAGACAAGAAAGAAAAAAAGCTTTAGAGATTCAGCTATAGGGGACACCAAACTTCTTACGGTTGCGACCCTCATCGTTTTAGGACGTATCGAATCACTCACTTTGACGAGCAAATTGCTTGTAATAAATAAAAAATGTGCATAAATGGGTCACTAAGGTATATAGTTACGACCATTACAGGGCGGGACATTAGGGAAATAGGAGGTTAGGCATGGTTTTGAAGCCAATGCACGAGATCAAGAATGTTATGTTCTCATTTAAATTGCCGGACAGAGTTGTATATAACAAAGGACCAAACAAGCAAATAAAAATCAACATATTTTCAGCTAGACCGACATCAACAATTTTGGGGGTGCTATCCTTATCGTTTAAAGACACTTCGGATCCTTCACTTGGACAATTAAATAAATAAAAAACTGTGCCTATATGGTTAGCTTCATATATTGAACAAGAGTTTTATAAGAGTATAATTCGCCTAAGGCCGCAGTCACTTTGTAAACTGGTTCTATGATAACTGTCTTTCTTAAAACACGTTTCTGATTTATCCATCTTATGACCATAATTTATGCAAATAGAACGTAAATCTCAGCTCAACAGGAGACACGTGAGATCAAATTCCCGGAATTACTGTTTAATGATCTTCATTCTTACATTCTTCTAACACCCTAAATGGTAACGCCTTAGCGAGAGCAATTTTCAAAGACGATTGTTATTAATTTAGGTGAACCATAATGGTTCCACGTATAAAACAATGTAAAATTAATAGTTTTTGTTAATATTGAATTTATGTAAATGAGTTTTTGTAATATTTGGTGATAAATTGAGAGGAGTTGGAGGTTTAGGAAAAAAATTAGTCTGTGATGTTTGTCTACCCTTTTACTCGACTTAGCCTAACTCTTATTTCGATTAACATTGTTCCCAAATCTCCTTCAGGATTCTATTACTGATTAGTAAGTAAAAACACTTAGGTTTTATATGGTCTTCAATACCTTAATTGCTCCACAACAACATAAAACAATACAGCGATCAATATTCCTTAACAAGAAACGGTTAATTGTAGAAATTCCCAGCAAAACACAAAATAACGATTAAATAACACTTTAAACTCTTCTCACAATTTAAAAAATTACTTTTTTTCTATTTACACGGTATTATGTTCACGGTAAACCGTTTCGTTTACAATTAATTTCACTTAACATAATCGCATTCCATTTAAATTGTTTACACTATCGCAGTCCAATTAAAATTAATTCTCATTTCGAAAAAGAATTCTTGAAATATAATTCTTCTAAATTTCTTGATTATTCGAGGGGTCAGTTTCCGTACAAAGAAAACTCGGTCAGTTCTGATGAAATCTATGTCATTGATTTGAATATATTTGATTTCATGTTTTTGTTTTTATCTTTAAACCCTTCTTCTTGGAAATAGTTGAATTTAGTTTTGTGAAATTGAAATATTTTATAGGGGGAATTTAGGCTGATTACAATTTTATTTTGTTTTTTGTTGCGATTATGTAGAATCGTAACAATACATTTTTAAATGAGTTTAAATATGAAATTTATGCTGTCAAAATGACCCAACCATTTTTTTCATGTTAATGGTTCCATATTTCAAACGGAACGCTGTTGTTGAGAGTCACAGGTGTTTTACCCATTATACCGATTATATCGAGAACTATAAATTCCATGGACCTGAAATTCGAAATTGGAGATGCGCATAAATCTAATCTGTCCCCTCACGATGACGATGATGGATACAAAAAACAAAGTTGTTTTCATTTGTTTTACAGGACTACGATGTAAGGCCCTTAAAAAAATACTTTTTTCTACCAAGGCAAGAAGGGTATTTTATGAAAGGGCTTGACTGCAGTATCCCTTAAAAATGTATTTAAATATTTTTTACCATACATTTAATTGAATAAAATTGACTAATAGCTTTTTTTCATATTTTCTTGCACTCATAGTGCGAAATCTATTTGATAAAAAAGAAAGGCACCTAGTCCCTCCTTAGGTTTCGAGCTTAATTGACGGAAAAATTAGAAAACATTCACAGAAAAAAGAAGTTTGAAAAACGTTGCAAGAAAACTATAGCAAAGCATAAGTATTTTTCTGTATTTTGAAAGGGTGAGATTGGAGAAGGGTGAACAAAAATCTTTTTTGACCCAAACGAAACGGGTTTCATATGGAAGAACATTTAGGGCCGCTTATTTCATTAAATAAACTTAATTATAAATTAAAAAAAGTCAGACAACTCGCCCAGGGTTCCGTGAATGTAAAAGAACACAATTTCTTTTTTTTTTTTTTTTTTTTTTTAATAATTAGTTAGACATGTTTAGCACACTAAATATGAAATATTCATTATTTAGACTCTTTAAATATTCGAAGATACCATGTCAACTATAAAGGAAGGAGATGAGGAAAATGGAAGGAATGGGGATATAGGGATAACTATACTAATTTTTTAAAATGATGATGGACATTTTCTTTAAGTCAAAAATAATTGGCATAAAGTTGTGTTGTAATTGTAATGTCCTTATATTGCCAGACCATAGATGCATAACAAAATAAATGTTTAATCGTAAATGTCAATAGTAAATTACAATCACATATGAGCAATTTCACCCAGATTCAACAACGTTTTGACTTGACCCCTTTTAATTTTGATTATTTTTTGTTTATAGATAGTCTTTGATAAATAAAAAATACAAGTTCTCTTAGAATTTTGTTTTTCGACCAGGGGTCTTCACAGGGTGCCCCTCAATTTTTTGTTATATTGTGATGTGAGTGCATTTTGACGAGCGATTGTAGAAAAACTACTGAATCGATTTTCATCAATGATATGTCGTTGAATAGGTATTGGAACAAAGTTTTGAAAAATGTACACTGTTATTTTTTTGAAATAATTTTTAACGGTGTAACATAAGAAAAAAACGGTGTAATTGAAAAAAAGATGGCATAGCCTTTTTTTTTTTTAACTAAATTGAAGCTTATTTTATATCTAACCACTTGTTAAAGTTTAGGACACGCGTTATTTTTTGTTGTAAAGATAAAATTCGTTGTGCATATGACTGTCGGGAATCAGTTTTTTTTGTTCTGAAGGAAAATTATAAAAATGGCGTTATAAACTAAGAGATTTTTTTTTTATGTTAAATATCAAAAATTTTAATATTAGATGAACTTTTTAAAACATTATAAAAATTATATATGTAGTACAATAAATAAAATAAATACAATTGTTAAAAATGATTTACTTATTTTACAAACAGAAGTTTCTTTTGAATAGGAAAACCGTTCAGCAATTATTTTCTTTGTATTAGATGGCATCAAAAAAATGAAATGTTTATTTGTCACTTTTAGTAATCACTTGTCACTCTTATAAAAAATAATTTGACAGTCTCGACTGCAAACAAAAAAACCGTATAAATAACAAAATCTATTTAGGAACTTTTGACTGGAGAAGTATTATGTTCGTATTATGTTATTATGGTCATAAAATAAAAGATTGTATTTTAACATTAAATTGCAAAACGATTTTGTATTTTTTTTTGTTAATTGATATTCATTTTTATAGGCGTATCCAAAGTTCATGGTAGATTCCTATTTTAAAGCCCATTCGAAAAGTTTTTTTGATGTATCAATAATATCTTTGCTCCCTATACTATAACGGTGTGCAGCACGCTTCAGTGTACCACCAATTCCATCACAAGGTCCCTTTCCATGGCTGGTAGCATGAAACTGCCATTCTGCATCAACCTTAAAGTCTTTTTGATGGTGGCATAAGTTAATTAGGTTATGTTTATTTTTGTATTGAGAAGGTGCACTGTCAGTGTTATAAATTATTTTCGTAATATTAGAATTTATATGCGTTTTGATGAATTCAATATGTTTTGTAATGAAAAGATGGACTGTAGTACTGTTGTGATCGTTTATATCCGAAATGAGTATAAAACTTCGGTGCTGTATATATTCACTTGCGGCACTTTTAAAATAAATGACAAATGGATGAATAGTAGCTTGTGAATTATTATAATAATAGCCTTGAACCGCATCCTGAATTATGAAGCCGTAGTTTTCAGAAAAATCCCCTTGAACGAAGCCCTTCCTGATTCTAATTTTTTTTTTCCTCAATGTATGTAGATTGCTGTTTTGCTATAAAGTTGTGTGGTTTTAAAATGTGTAAACGGTAAATAAATTTTTTCCTAAATTCTTCTACAGTTTCTATTAAAGTATCCAAATTGCATCGATCAGTTGTGTTGTGTTCCGTTGTTGATATTTGACTTGAAGGATTCCTTTAACGTCAAAATCATTTAGTAATTTTTCTTCCAGTTGTTGAAGTTTTTTTGAACATTCATTGCACTTCAAAGTATGACAATCTTCTGTTAATTCACCACATGAAACAAAGTCAATTAATGTTTTATAATTCTGGAAAGCAGCATCAGTAATCCAAGACATCTTAGAGTGTTGAATCATTAGTTTTATATTTTGATGTATGGTACACACGCACACATTATGAACTCCTTGGGATAATTTTATACATTCTTGTGGTCGAAGGGACGTGAATTTAGTAAATCTTATTTTCACATTAGGAAACTTATTTTTAAACTCCACATAAGCTTCATTTAATGTACATAGCATTAAGCGCTTTTGTGTTTTTATGCGCTCATCTCCTTATTTAAAAGATATTGCATCTCGTTTGCCTGGCAATAATCTACTGATTTCATCACTTTTATAGAACTGCTCCACAACATTTATATCTGTTGTGGATACACCTCTTTTATCCGTCGCAGATGAATGCTGAAAATTATTTTTATGTAGAGTTTTACTTTTTTCAACCAAATGACGCGTAGCATTATTGTTGTTTGTTATTATAATTATACTGTGATTATAATTATATTATTATATTTAAAAATATAATAATTTATATTTTTATATTTAAAAAAAATTCTACTTGAAGTCGTATTTTTCATTTATCAAAGACTATCTATAAACTAAAAATAAACCAAATTAAAAAGGGTCGAGTCAAAATGTCGCAAAATTTTGCTGAACTTAACTGAAATTGCTTTTTAAAAAGTTCATTTAATAGTAAAATAATTGATATTTAACATAAAAAAAATCTGAATCAAAAAATCGTCATTTTTATAATTTTCCTTCAGAACAAAAAAAACTGATTCCCGACAGTCATATGCACAACGAATTTTATCTTTAAAACAAAAAATAACGCAAGTCCCAAACTTTCACAAGTGGTTAGATATAAAATAAGCTTCAATTTAGTTAAAAAAAAAAGGCTATGCCATCTTTTTTTCAATTACACCGATTTTTTCTTATGTTACACCGTTAAAAATTATTTCAAAAAATTAACAGTGTACATTTTTTAAAACTTTATTCTAATACCTATTCAACGACATATCATTTATGAAAATCGATTCTGTAGTTTTTCTACAATCGCTCGTCAAAATGCACTCACATCACAAAATAACAAAAAATTGAGGGGCATCCTGTGAAGACTCCTGGTCGAAAAAAAAAATTCTAAGAGAACTTGTATTTTTATTTATGAAAGACTATCCATAAACAAAAAATAATCAAAATTAAAAGGGGTCAAGTCAAAATTTCCCAAAAATTTGCTGAACTTGCGTGAAATTGCTCATATATACATTGATAAAAAATCACACCAAAGCTGTTGCTTCAGGTTAACTCTTATCCATAGCTGTTTTGCTTATGGTAACTAAAGAAAGATTCAATTACACTAGCTTGTAAATGGTTTAAATTTGATTATTTTTTCGGTCAATCAAGTGTCGAAATTTAGGAAGATGGAGAGACTACATACTAAACATATTTATTTTTACAATAACACAAAAACTGTGCATTGCAAAATTCTAAGAAAAATTGTAATATTTCTTAAATTAAGTGCTCTTTCATATGACACCCCACTCATTTGGGTTAAAAACGGTTTTTGTTACTCTCCCTACACCCATCTGAATGAGCTCCTAATTTAGAATTCGTTGCAATTTCTTTTAGAATTTTGCGGTGCACAGTTTTTTAATTTATTGTCAAAAAGTGCAAAATTCAGACCGACCCCTCCCCCCCTTGCGTTCTGACACTGATTAACAGAAAAATTTGTAAAAATTCACAGAGTGAGGAAATTTAAAAAATTTTGTATGAATATTATAGCGAACTCTCAAATAATAATATTTCTGTGTGTTTAGGGGACGGGAGTAGAGAGGGTAAAAAAAACTGTTTATAACCCAAGCGAGTGGGTTGTCATTTGAAAGAACACCTAATTTAGAATTCGTTGCAATTTTTTTAAAAATTTTGCGGTGCAAAGTGCAAATTTACCGACGATGATTGACAGAAAAATTTGAAAAAATTCACAAAGACAGGAAGATTGGTAAATTGTGAATGAAAATCATAGCGAAGTCTCAAATAATTATATATCTGGGTGTTTAGGGGATGGGTGTGCGGAGATTAATTAAAACCATTTCTGGCCCAAATGAAAGAGCGCCTTATATAAGAGACATTATAATTTTTTTTAGAATTTTGCAATGCACAGTTTTTGTGTTATTGTAAAAAATATTTTTAGTATACAGTCTCTCCACCCCCCTAAATTTCAACACTTGATTGACCGAAAAAATAATCATATTTTAACCATTTACAAGCTGGTGTAATTGATACTTTCTTGGGTTACCATTAACATCTATGGATCAGATTTAACTTAAAGTAATATTTTTTGAGTCATTTTTGATCAATGTGGATTTGATTGTAATTAACTATTCACATTTACGATTAAACATTAATTATTTTGTTATGCGTCTATAGTCTGGAAATATAAGGCCATTACAACACAACTTTTTGTCAATAATTTTTGATATTGTGTTCGTTTACATTCAAGGAACCCTTGGCTAGCCAATTTTATTCACACTTGTCTGACTTTTTTATAATTAGAACTACGCAAAATCTATGACAATAGTTAGACATTATTGCAAGTATTTTATGGATAAAAGATCACTATATATCCGGAACATTTTGTTGCAAGAACTGATATAGATAACGTCAATCTATGCATAAAACGAATATCATATTTTCAAGAAAATTTCAAATGAATTAATCGAATTCTCTTCAAATGTTATGTGCTTTAGATGTTCATGATGGTGACGAAAGCTGTCATCAACTGTCCTTCACCTGCATTTATTTCTAGGATTCACTCCATTTTGTTGGTCGAGTTGCACTTGCAGACTTAATTTAACCGATTTGTTTTGTATTTGTGTGTGTTCAGCCTATGGTTTTTCCAATTAATCAGCAATATTAGCTGAATATCGATTAATCGGAAAACCAGTGTGTTGATGGTTAAATACTTAGACCTAGATGGAATTCGAACTAGGCCATTCAACACACTCTTCAAATATAAATCTCTCAAATAAAAGGAGAAATCAAAACATATTAAAAAAATCCCAGCGGCAGATTTATCCGCTAGAAATAGGTAGATTTCGGGGTCAGACGGTTTTGTGTCGAAATGAAATTAGAAAAGTCAGATTAGTTTAAATAAAAAATAGAAGTAGAAACAGAATAATTCAAAAAAATTATCGAACCAAATTAAATACATTATCCGAACTAACTCCATCAATACAATTTCGGAACAGTTTTATTTAAGTTGGTTTAAACTACTTTTAATAACATATTAAATCCACCAAAGATCAAATGAACTACGTCACAACTACAATTATACCATCACACATAATTTGTAATCAAACATTATCAAACAATTTTATTTCAAAATCATCTTTTGTTGTTGTGTTTTTTTTGTTCTTATTTAATCTTTTTTCAAACGGTTACTTAGTAAAAAAAATAAAAACAAAAGAGATTTTGATAATTTTTCTATGGTATTAAATGGGTTGATATTTTTCTTGTAAGGGTTGCATTATAACGCTTATAAAAAATGGAACCTTTTGGGTTAGAAAGCTGAAATTTTTCGAGGCTATAGTTGAAAAATATGTTTAAAAGCTAAGATGAATTTAAATAACATAAACTGAAACATGATGAAAGCATTGCCTTTTGCGTTTGTTTTCATTTCAACTGACCTAGGGTCTCAACCGTTAAACTTGAACTATTTTTTTTAAAAATTTTGGAAAGATTTATATTTTAAGTACGTGGAAAAAAGTTTTCAAATATGAGTTTGGCCATTTCAGCTAGATCAAGGACAGCAAAGTTTAGTAAATTTTTAAAACAGCTGATTTTTGAGGAACCTGAAACGCCAAGGTTGTCATCTGGATAAAAATGATAAAAAAAGGTTCAAATATTCAATATTTTTAAATTTTATTAAAATATTATTATTCAAACGGAAGTTATAGCGCCCTAGATTATTCGAGTTTTTAGGCTCTAGCCGCTTAACCGGTACCCGGATATGGCCAGTTCACGAATATGTCCAAGACGAAACATACACAGAAAATTATTTTGGTGTAGGTCGAAAAATGCGACCGTGAGAGTGCCGCTAAATTCCGTTATACCTCATATCGTTATATATATATATATATATATATATATATATATATATATATATATATATATATATATATATATATATATATATATATATATATATATATATATATATATATATATATATATATATATATATATATATATATATATATATATATATATATATATATATATATATAATTTTTTTTTTTTTGTTTTTCCATCTCCGCTTATCACATATAGTCGTTTGGCATCAAAATTTTTCCGAAATTCCGAGATGAAGCCCATTGCAATAGGTAGATTTTTATATGAAATCTACCTAAAAGAATCGGTCAAAAGGGAATATAAGTCGCTCGGCGCCATGGATATGATAATTTATATAATTTAAATTTGTAGTGTTTGGAGGTAAAATAGGGGAGGAGATATAAAACATAAAACTCATAAAGTTAAATTTTCTAGTAATACTGAAAAAAATCGTAATCAGTTGTAGTTAATATTTTTGGATTGGAAATATTGATTTTAAATTTTGGAAACCGAAGGACTGTTAAACTTTTTTGCATTTAAGCGTTCTTTCACTCCTTCAAATTTTATTCACAATATAAATTTTTATATATTTAGTTCATTTGGTCTCCTTAGCGCAAAGATTTATTTTTTTATACTATTTATTCCATATCCGAAAAAATAAAATTTTATTTTTTCGTCATTCTTTGTGTTAGTTTTTTCAAATAAAGAAAAAAATCATCAAATTAAACCAAAAGAGATCGTTTAAAAAAAAAAGATGTATTTCGATTAAGGCGTAAGAACGATATAAGGAGCGTTTTAAATCTCATTCAAATTATATATGAATAAAACGAATAAAAAAATGTAACACAAATTTTTAAATAACACACTTTCATTGGAAACTGGATAGTCAAGAAAAATATAATTTTTTTTACAAAATTTTTTCACTCTATTAATTATAGCGTACGAAGATTTGCTTAAGAAACCCTCAATCAAATAGCAATTTTATGTGTGACATTAATGAAAAAGTTGAATTTTGATGAACCAATAAAATTAATTTTTTAGTTTTCAGTTCGTTTTCAATAAAATAGTGTTATTTAAAATTTGTTTAATTTAATTTTTATTTTTAAATCATTAAATATTTTAGCATCAATTTATTATTCGACCTTGATTTTTATTTTTATGTTATTCTGCTTCCAATTAAATTTTTCTATATTATTCTTTCATCCATTTTATTTATTTTTATTCAAACATTTAAACAAATAGAAGAAAATCAACAAAATTAAGCCGCAAGTGTGAAAGCATTGGAAATAAACATTTTATTTTTATTTAGGCGGTTAGGAGGGGGTAAAACTTTGACTTGCACTGCTTTAAGACCTTATGATCCAAAATGTTGAAAAATATTTAAAAACAATTGAAGGGCTAATATGATATGATGCGCCAACGCAAAATTTTTGGACCTAAAGGAATTTTAGTAGAAATTGAAAATTGAACATGTTTTTTCATTTTACTTATCCCATATCTAGAATCTTTTTTATTTATTTCTTCAAACAAACGGTTTGTTATGAATATTTATATTTACTACTCCTTTCACTTTTTTTTTATTAAAAATTGTGTATGAAGATTTGCTGAAGAAACCAGTTACTAAATACCAATCTGATGTGTGAATTTAGTAAAAAGATTTTGTACTAAGTAAATTAATTTTTTAGTTTTCAGTTCGTTTTCAATGCAAGTGTGTTACGTGAAATATGTTTCATTAATTTTAATCCTTAAATATTTTAGCATCAATTTATTATTCAATCATGATTTCAGTTTTTCATGTTGTTTTTTATGTTATTGCCAATGCAATCTTTTCATTTTATTCTTTGAACTATTATAGTTACTTAGCACACTTATTAATTGATAAAAAATTTCTAAATTCTAACAGAATTTTAGTACAAATTGATAAATGTATGTGACAGCACCGTATTCTGCACTCTGTTGTTTTGCTATACGTGTTAACGTAAGGTAGCCCATACCACTGACAAAAGCGTGAGACATCAATAGCCAAGTTGATATATTAGGGTTTTCTGGCGGATGAACTCTATGAAGTCAACGGTTGACCAATTAGTATTAGCTATGGAGTACTGATTGATTACGTTACACTATTTTTTGCTCGAAGAAACGGACCTTGTATCAAATTTAGAAACATTGTTGACACCATTTTCTACTGTTGTTGGAATAAATACGTTCATTTAGGTTAATAATCGATTATTTCTGCTCTTTTAACTTGCAACGCTTACCTTTACCTTTATTGTTTCAAACTAATAACGATTTCCAGTATTCAATTCAACATAAATTTTAATTTCTATAAACCTTTCCACTCACAAAATTTAATACTCTAGGCAAATCGATTTTTGTAATCTAATTTCTAAATACTATTTAGTTAATATACTAAAAACTTAAAACACTAAAATTTTCAAAATGCACGGGGAATGAAAAACAGGAAAATGTGTTTTTATAGTTAAAAGTTTATTACGCTAAATTATTATTTGTATTTTAATTTTCAAAGTGAAGTTATTGACGTTAGCGTAGAGAAATTTTTATGTCTTTCAGTTTTTTTCTAGTTATGATCGTAAAATTTTTAATGCACTTATTCTATTCAACTTTAATAGAATTTTATTACGTTTGTTGTTTACCAAAGATATAACAGTAATTAATTTAAAAGTTTTAGTATATTTCGCTGTGCTTCATATTGAATTTAAAATAACAAAACTAAAAACAATTTGATTAAAATCATGGCATCATGTACTTATGATGATTTTAGGTCTCATGGAATAAATAAAAGTCATGAAAAGGTTTTTGAATGAAAATAATTCTAAGAAACAACAAATCTTATTATCTTTCAACATAACAAGGTTCATGTTTTTTACATTAGCGTTTAAAATTGTACACAAAAACAACTTCTCGGACAAAATATATTAACAAATTTATGTTCAACAAATATTCTAGATTTAATTTTATTTCCTAGAATAAAATGTGTATAGCGGAAATGATGGGGAAGAACGAAGGAATATAAAAAAAAATTCTTTTTATAGAATCTGATAACAAAATTTAGGAAACATAATAAATCCTAGAGGCTTTTTCTATGGAATGTTTTCCTGTTATTACATTAAACGACAAAACTAGAAACTGTCATGTCGTTACACATTTATTATTCACTAGTGCGTAATGAAATAATTTATAATTTAAAAATGTCATGACACCCACCGACTGTCATAAAAGTTCAATCCTATTTTAACTTGAATTTAATATGAAACAACAAATCAGCAGATAAGATTCGTTATTGTTATTTTTCGTAAAAATAAAATTGCAATATCGTACAAGCATATTTCAACTTAATTCAGCTTTTATTGCTTATTGCAACACAGTTTTCTTGTTTTCATTATTATTTCTATGCTTTGAACTTTTCATTCAAATTAAATTTCATATATGTAATGTTTGTTATGTTAGTTTTATAAAACTTTTATAAGCTTTCAAATCCTTTTATAAACAGTACAACAGTAAACACGTTTTTATTTATTTCAAATGAAACATGTACATATATTGCATAAACATCATTCAAGGTGTGAGGGTTTGAGTTTTTGTTTGACTATTTTCATGGAAATTAAAAATAAATTTGTCGTTATAAAATTTATTCTGAAAGTTTTAGTTTATGTTTACATAATGTACGTGTTTGTCAATGTTCTTATTTGATGTCAACCTTTTGACTAGCAAAGTGTTTTTATTAAATTTATTAAAAAACTTTAGAATCATTTCATAACAACATATTACATTTGTTGTTTGATTTCTTTTCAATCGAATATTTGAATATTTAATCGTTTTAGTTTTAAAAAATAAAAACTTTTATTTTATGTTTATGGATTTACTGTGCTTAAATTTGTTCTCATCGTTTTATAACTGAAAGAGTTGAAATATTTATGGGTTGTCATGACTAAAACACATCAAAACAGATAAAATGTCATCGTAAAAATACTTTAAAAATTTGTTATATATACTCCCGTTTGCCTCCTCTTCTTTTCACAATTCTAAATGCATTTTTGAATCAAAAAAGTTTACAGATAAAAAGAAAACCGAAAATATGGAGGGGCTGAAATCTCACAGCTCTGAGATATCAAGACTTCGGTCTGGGTTAAGGATTTTGATATAGTTTACGGCAAAAAACTTCTATGCGGACATGGTTTTTAGTTACATTCAGCAAACTACTCAAAAACCTCTCCATTTAGTGTTTCGAGAAAATATTACAAAATCACAAAATCACAAATTCATATTTCTTTCTAAATTCCAAAAATATTGTAAAAAATAAATAAAATCAAACTTTTTCCAAAATCCTAAAAATATTCCAAAAATTATTACAAAATCAAATATTAGTATTAAACTATTTTCAAAAATTCTGAAAATATTGCAAAAATTATACAAAATCAAAAATTGAAACTTTTTTCAAAATTCCAAATATTCCAAAAATTAGAATAAAATCAAATATTTAAACTTTTTCTAAATTCTAATAATATTCCAAAAATTCTTAAAAATTCAAAAATTGAAACTTTTTCAAAATTCTAAAAATATATATAAAATTAAAAATTTTGTTTTTTAAATGCTAAAAACATTCCAAAAATTGGAATAAAATCAAATATTTAAACTTTTTCTTAATTCTAATAATATTCCAAAATTTCTTAAAAATTTAAAAATTCAAACTTTTTCCAAAACTAAAAATATTGCAAAAATTATAACAATATCAAAAATTGAAACTTTTTCCAAAATTACAAAAAATATAATAAAATCAAAAATTTTAAATTTTTTAAAATTCTAAAAATATTCCAAAAACTCTTACAAAATCAAAAATTGAAACTTTTTCAAAATTCCAAAAATATTCAAAAACTATAACAAATTCAAAAATGTCCATGTCCAATTTCATTTTCATTTTCAGCAAACTATTCAAAAACCTTCTATTTAGCGATTCGAGAAAATATTACAAAATCACAAATTCATATTTCTTTCATAATTCCAAAAATATTGTAAAAATTATAATAAAATCAAACTTTTTTCAACATTCTAAAAATATTCTAAAAATTATTACAAAATCAAAAAATGAATCTTTTTTCAAAATTCCAAAAATTATAAAAATCAAAAATTGAAAATTTTTCAAAATTTCAAAAATATTCCAAAAATTCTTACAAAATCAAACATTAAAACTTTTTCCAAAATTTTAAAAACATTGCAAAAATTATTACAAAATCAAAAATACATACTTTTTTCAAAATTCCAAAAACATTTCAAAAACTATAACAAATTCAAAAATTTCCATGTCCAATTTTTTCAATTACATTTACGTCATAAAAACAGCTACATTTTTTTTCCCGAAAAATTGGCTAAAAAAATCAATGAAATCATTTATTGACACGCTTGACATTATTTTTTTGACAAACTTATAATGCCATAATTCTCTATAATAATAATATATTTTCACGTCATACAAATTATTTATTTTATTTTTTTCCAAAAAATTGGGTAACAAAATAAATAAAAATCTTTCTTTTGACACACTTGACAACATTTTTTTGACAAACTTATGATGCCATAGTTCTCAATAATAATAATAAAATTTCATTTCAAACAAAATTTTAATTTAATTTTTTTTTCCGAAAAATTGGGTAAAGAAATAAATTAAAATCTTTCTTTTGACACACTTGACAACATTTTTTGACAAACTTATAATGCAATACTCTATATTTTTGTCTCACATTCCGATCCCGACCATCAAAATTTCTCGAAGTTCAATGTTCCTACTCGTCATCACTTAAAATGAACGTATTTTAAGCAAAAAATATGCAAATTTCCTTGTTTTGACACACTTGACGATTTTTTTGACACACTTCCGGTACAGTTATCAAACACAGCGTCCTTTCGGACCTGTCTCTTGAGTATGCCTATTTTTAGAAAAAAAAATTTTGGAAATCCCTCCAGTGGTTTTCCCTGCAGCGTAGGTAATGACGGCCGGCCGGCCGGCAGACAGACATACATTTTTTTTTTTTTTGCTTTTTTACAATCAGTAGGTCCTAAAACGTCGAGAAATGCCAAAAAAAGTGGGGGTAAGAATTTCACTTTGAGCTCATTAATGTAATACTTAGGTCTTTCAGACCGAAGTAATAATCTCTTTTGTTAGCTTTATATTAGCAAAGAAATGTGGTATTTTCTAGTGATTTTTTGAACTGTTTGCTACATAATACATTAATACTAAATGCTTGTTAACGATTTTTATATTAAAAAAATTACTGTTAACATCTAAATAATCAAAAAGCTTTCAGAGAAGGTTTTTTTTTACAAATATGTAATTTTGTTATATTTTCATTTTTCATATTATTTATTTTAATAATCTATCGTATGTCGCGTACACCCCTTAATCAGTGATACTGCTATAATTATTATCACATAAAAGGATTCGTTCATATTTTTGGAGTGTGTATATCTAGCTTAATTTTGTATAATTAGTTTATGTTTTCAAACGAAAATTTAATTTTATTTAGTAATTAATACGTTAAGTGAATATTTTTAAGAGTTATTGTTTACAATTGTTTGCTTCTGACGAAGAAATTGGTCGAACAATATTCAAATGATCTTCTAAAATCAGTTCAATTTGAATAAAAAGATCTAGTGTATCATGATTTCTAGCACTGTAAATTTTTGTATCAGAATATGCTCAGTCATTAATATAATAGAAGCATTGATTTCAGGGAGGGAAATGTTGTGCATGATTAAAGTGTTTTTCTAAATGGACGTTGTTTTTCCGTTGAAAAATCACAGTAAATTTGTTAGAGCGGAAGTGACAAACTGTTAGAATTAGTTTCTTTAATTCCAAATCGTTAGATTGAGCATCGGTGATTGTCGGGTTATCAATTCTCTTAAGTAGTTGAATTTGATTAATGCGTGAAAATTTGCACGTTGAAAGTTTGCGTGAAAATTTGCAAAATTTGAAAGTTTGCAACCAGCTGATAGCAACTGGTTTATAAAATCTAGATGTCGAAACTGTCTAGGACTAGCTATGTCTAGATTTGGTGACAGGCTACAAGGTCAAATAAACGGTTTTTGATTTGTGAATATGATCAAATTTTGCTCTTCAAATGGTGACCAGAGACTTTATTGGCAAAATAAACAGCCGAATTCAAGATCATAAATCGCTTCAGAGCTTTGGTTTACGTTACTGAAAAGAAACTGAAGGGTTGCCAAGTAGCGGTGAAGAGATTTTAATGATTGCACTAAATACTGTATCGGAAAAAAGTTTACCATCAGTGGGATATCTGAGAAAAGGATGAGTGAGTGTCGTTGCTGCGCCGTACTGTAACTTTTGGATGCTCTATGCTGACGCTATATTCTTAAGTTCATATCGCGCAAGATTATTTTTTTGATCTGGTATTTTACGGCTTTTATACTTTTAATGCGATATTTCAATCGAGTTTCGCTGGGTGCTTTCAGATTAGTTTTTAAATATTTTATAATATTTGGACTTTTACCAATTTAATTATAAAAACAATAACACGCGGGGTGACAATCATGTCCCAGTCGACTTCAACCTAGGAATCTCTTATCTTCTTAAATAATTTCTTTAGCCTAACATTTAGTAATTGAAATAAAAAGTTCAAAGCTAATAATAATATATGTATACATTAAGAAAAAGTGAACTTAGCTTAAGTACTGGTGGATGGACTTCCAGTTCCCGGATTCTTGCTTAATCTTCCCTCTCCCAATGAGATGGCGGTAAAATTTAATTTAATTTTATTCTTAAAAAATATCAGTTCCACCGTCTAGACTGAATAATAACACAATCATTTAATTTCAAGCAATTCTAGATATTTTTATTAGAAAGCTCAGCAATTAGTTAATGTTACATCTAGATTAGCCCAACATCACAGGTCTGTTTTTATAATTTTTCTCCTCCCTTTTACAATAAAATTTATCTCAAAAAGCCCCACATCTTATTAGTGGCTATATTAAACTTAAGTCAAATCACGTATTTGTAATTTATAACAAAATTGTTTTTAAAGAAACTCCACATTGTATTAGTGGCCATATACGACTTATCGTAAACAAATTTGCTAAAAAATATATGAAATCATTTTTTGACACACTTGACAACATTTTTTTGAGAAACTTATAATGCCATAATTCTCAATAATAATAATAAAATTTCATTTCAAACAAACAATTTAATTTTTTTCCAAAAAGTTGGGTAAAAAAATAAATAAAAATCATTCTTTTGACACACTTGACAACATTTTTTTGACAAACTTATAGTGCCATAATTCTCAAAAATAATAATAAAACCGAAGTAATTTCATTTCAAGCAAACAATTTTTTTTCCAAAAAATTGGGTAAAAATATAAATAAAAATCTTTCTTTTGACACACTTGACAACATTTTTTTGACAAACTTATAATGCAATAATCTAGTTTTGATCTCACATACCAATCCCATCGTAATCACTTAAAATGAACGTTTTTTAAGCCAAAAATATGAAAATTTGCTATTTTTGACACACATAATGATTTTTTTGACACACTTCCGGTACAGTTGTCGAACACAGCGTCCTTTCGGACTTGTCCCTTGAGTACACCTATTTTTAGAAAAAAAAATTTTTGAAATCCCTCCAACGGTTTTCCCTGCAGTGTAGGTAATGGCGGACGGACTGCCGGCCGGCCAACAGACAGACATTTTTGTTTCGCTTTTTTAAATAAGTAGGTCCTAAAACGTCGAGAAATGCCAAAAAAAATGGGGGTGAGAATTTCACTTTGAGCTCATGAATGTAATAAACTTAGGTATATTCGGACCTTAGGACCTTAGGTATATTAGGTCTTTCAGACCCAAGTAACTATTAACCAGTTTAATGTACAGAAACATTGTTTTTCGTTCCGTTCTTTATACATTCAAATAACATCTAAAATTATCATTTACAGTTAATTTTTATTGTATAAGTTAGTACGTATAACTTATTAACATTTCAAATATGAATTAAATAAATTTAGAATACAAGATAAAAAATATAGAGGGGCTGAAATCTCACAGCTCTGAGATATCAAGACTTCGGTCTGGGTAAAGGATTTTGATATAGTTTTCGGCAAAAAACTTTCACGAGGACATGGATTTTAGTTTTGGGCAGCGATGTATATCAAACATAACTCTTTGTTAAAGTACAAGTATTTTTTATATCTGTTTAAAAATTTATTACAAAACTAACACGGAACATCAATACGGTGCCGGAAAAAAATAATCAAAATTCCAAAAATATTTTTAAATTAAATGAAATCAAACTTCTTCAAAATTCCAAAAATATTCTAAAAATTAGAATGAAATCACATATTTAAACTTTTTCTGAATTCCGATAATATGCCAAAAATTCTTAAAAATTCGAACTTTTCCAAAATTCTAAAAATATTGCAAAAATTATTACAAAATCAAAAATTAAAACTTTTTTCAAAATTCCAAAAATTATAACAAAATCAAAAATTAAAACTTTTTCAATTCTAAAAATATTGCAAAAATTATTACAAAATCAAAAATACAAACTTTTTCAAAATTCCAAAAATATTTAAAAAACTATAACAAATTTAAAAATTTCCATGTTCAATTTTTTCAATTACATTTACGTCATAAAAACAGCTACATTTTTTTTCCAAAAAATTGGCTAAAAAATAAATGAAATCATTTTTTGACACACTTGACAACATTTTTTTGACAAACTTATAATGCCATAATTCTCAATAATAATAATAAAATTTCAATTCAAACAAACAATTTTATTTTTTTTTTCAAAAAATTGACTAAAAATAAATAAAAATAAATAAAAAATCCCATATAATGTAAAAGCATTTCCATAATATGGAGTCTAATGACAGTGGAAAAATTCAACTTAAGTAAAAAATATTTAAGTGATGAAGAAGTTTCAACTTTGAAATTGTCATCGCCTCAACGGCGTAATCGATAGCGTGTCTGCCCAAGGATTCGAGCCTGGCACTGACGAGGGTCGGTTCGAATCCGATCCGAAACACGTAAAATGTGAATTGTAGTTTTTTTCTGAGAAACTTCAAACCATACCTTTGAATTGAAAATATTACAATTACTTCTTTACTTACTTGAGTTTAATTGATCTCAAAAATCCAAAATAAATAAAAATCTTTCTTTTGACACACTTGACAACATTTTTTTGACAAACTTATAATGCCATAATTCTCAATAATAATAATAAAACCGAAGTAGTTTCATTTCAAACAAACAATTTTTTTTTCCAAAAAATTGGGTAAAAAAATAAATAACTAGTAGGGTAGGGTGTGACCATAGCGGCCACGCCAAGAACTTCCCGTTAAGTTAAATAAGTAACTTAAGATATTTTCTTAAAACTTTAATAAATTGAAATTTTCTTTCTAAGACTTGCAATTAATCGTCATTTTTTCATCTTTTGGTTACACTGGCAAGAAGATTTTCATTGCACTATATATTTTTAAAAAAAACTAGCGGTGGAGTCTACTTAAAGTCTACTTTGTCAACGTTGCTGAAATTTTTTCGATTTTTCTCAAACAATATCACCATTTTTAGAGACCGTATTTTGAAAAGGTAAAAACGGTACCCTATTGGTGAGACTTCGGTGTCCGTCCAAATTTCTACATAATCCATTTTCTCAAAAACTATAAGTGCTACCAACTTGAAATTTTTCACAGTTATACAATGTATTTGTCCACGCCTACTGACAACAAGAAAATTATGAATATTATTTTTTATCAATATTTTATGGACATTGATAAGGAGGTAGTAAAACAAAAGCTTGTTTTAAGGAATCGAGTTTGGTTTAAAAAAATCAAAAAAAATCCAAATATTTCAAAAAGATATTTCAATGAATTATCGACTGCTTAGTTTTTAAGTTATTTCCAAAAAAGTGTGTTCAATTTTTTGTCCCCCACCTTAACTTCGAACATTACATAAGCTGCAAGTTGCAAAACTACTATAAACATTACAAAAACCTTATACTCTAAGTTTCAACAAAATTAAATGTCAAGACTGAGAAGTCTAAAAAAACAGTTGTTCAACGAACCACAGACATCCTCCCCGACTCCTTTGCCAAATTTTGAAAATAGCTGATTCAAAATAGCACATTTTCCATATTCAAATAAAACCGGATGCGTTTGCGGCTCATTTTAATTCAAAAGTTTCATCAAGTTTCATGCGTTTGCTTAATGAAAATAACACCTATTTTTCAAATTTTCTTAAAAAAACTCAAAAAGTAAGATAGCAATTGTTTATACAAATGACATTATAAATGGTTGACATGATGACAAACGAAATGGGCGGTAAATGATCTTGATAGAATTATTTATTCTAGTAATACTTGCAAGAGATGATATTCAGTTTTTTGGAAACCCCTAAAAAATAAATAAACTGATTTCATTAGAATAGGACTGGACTGTAAGTTACGCCAAGATATATCGATTGTGACCATTGAAGTTGAAATCGGATCATCCGTTGTTGAGAAAGCGTTGGACAAATGTTTGTCCACATACGATGATACACACGCACATACCCACACACACATACATACTGCCGACTAAAAATAGCCTAAACAGCTTCAGGAGGTCTTGAAACGTAAAGATATTATAAAAATTTCGATTTCGAAAATCGACCCAAAAACAATAACTTCTCATATCGGGAAGTTAATAAACAGTTGACCAGGCAATCTACTCTCGAACCTCTGACCTTTTTGTCAAATTTAAAAAATAACTCAGGTTTTTGATATTCAAGTAAACCCGGATGCGGTTGCAGCTCATTTACATACAAAAGTTTCATCCAGATATCATGCGTTTGCATAATGAAAATAACACGTAGTTTTTTCACATTTTGTTAAAAATCTCAAAAACTAAGATAGCAATTGTTTATACAAATGTCATTATAAATGTCTGACATGATGACAAACAATACGGAAGCTTCATGACCTTGATAGCATTATTTATTAATCTCATGATATTTGCAAGAGATAATTTTCAGTTTTTTGGAAACCACTAAAAAACAGATGATTTAATTTCGCTAGAAAAGGACTGGGCTCTAAGTTACGACAAGATACATCGATTGCGACCATTTTCGTTACAATCGACCCAGCCGTTGTTGAGAAAGCGTTGGGCAAAAATTTTCCACACAGCGATATACACATACATACACACACACACACACACATACAGACTGCCAGCTAAAAATAGTCTAAACAGCTTCAGGAGGTCATGAAACGTAAATATATCAAAAAAATTCCGATTTCGAAAATCGACCCAAAAACAATAACTTCCCATATCGGGAAGTTAAAAATCTTTCTTTTGACACACTTGACAACATTTTTTTGACAAACTCATAATGCCATAATTCTCAATAATAATAATAAATCATTTCCAACAAACAATTAATTTTATTTTTTTTACCAAAAAATTAGGTAAAAATATAAATAAAAATCGTTCTTTTGACACATTTGACAACATTTTTTTGACAAATTTATAAGTTTTTGATCTTACAAAACCAATCCCGACCATCAAGATTCCTCCAAATTTAATGTTCCTACTCGTAATCACTTAAAATGAACGTTTTTTAAGCCAAAAATATGAAAATTTGCTATTTTTGACACACATAATGATTTTTTTGACACACTTTCGGTACAGTTATCGAGCACAGCGTCCTTTCGGACCTGTATCTTGTGAATACCTATTTTTAGAAAAAAAATTTTTGAAATCCCTCCAGCCGTTTTCCCTGCAGTGTAGGTAATGACGGACGGCCGGCCGGCCGGCCGACAGAAAGACATACATTTTTTTTGTTGCTTTTTTAAAATCAGGAGGTACTAAAATGTCGAGAAATGTCAAAAAAAGCGGGGGTAAAAATTTCACTTTTGGCTCATGAATGTAATACTTAGGTCTTTCAGACCGAAGTAATTTAAGTTGCAATTTTATCGCTATGGATAACTAATTGCAGCAAATAATTTGCGTTTAATACAGGTGTGTAATAATCAAAGTAGCTCGAAATTTTAAGGTAATTTGCATTATAATGTCATACAACAACAAATGTTGCATCTTGCGGTATTATTTAATGCAAATATGTAGTAGACATTTTTAATACAACAAGCTTTATGTTTTAATGAAAACTACAATAAATTTTCTTCGAAGTACTGTGTTAAACATTAACGCAAAGAGCATTAAATTTAACTTTAAAGCAAGCTTTGCAATGTTTTAAAATAGAGGCTTCATATGGGATCTATATAATAATCCTATATAATAATATACAATAATCCAAAACAAAACAAATTTTTTAACAGTCGACCATCAGTGCTACTCTTATCAAGCTGAACAAAATTCCATAAAAAGAACTGAAGAGGTTAATTATGAATGTCATCACGAAGAGGCAGATACGAGGATTATTTACCATGCTTACAAAGCGGCACCACACTCAAGAATTTTAATAAAAGCCTCTGATACCGATGTTTTATTATTTTGTTGGGAAATATGCACAAAATTTCGGAATCAGAAATTTGGCTTGCTAATTCAGCTACTAAAAAGACAAATAACCAACATCTTGATTGCATTAATTGCACCGATTTAGCGTTGAAGTTGGGATCCAAGTTAGGCAAAAGTCTACCCGCATTTCATGCATTTACAGGTTGCGATTACACGGCTGCATTTTACAATAAAAGAAAAGTAAAACCTTTTAAGCTATTTTCAAAAAATTAAAGGCATCAAACTGTTTTTGCATCATTCACAGATGAAGCTCATATTTACCTTAATGAAAAGATGACAGTACAAAACTCTCAATGCTGTGTACGAGTAGAGAACGAAATATCAAAGTTTTTTAAAGTCGACTCCAGTTTAAGACAAGGTGATGCTATCTCTCCTATAATTTTTAATTTAGCCTTGGAATATGTGTGCCGTCAAAAGAAACTACCGACTAATAACAATATCTTGTCAATAAACTCAGTACAGATGATTGCTTACGCTGATGATGTTGTCATCCTCGCCCGAAGTGAAGCAGTTATGAGTGAGACTTTCAAGTCACTTGAGAGTGGTGCTAGAAAAATTGGTCTGCAAATTAACTACAATAAAACCAAACATATGAATGTTTCAACGGAGGTTGAGAAGAAAGATTTGATGTGCGGCGATGAACGCATTGAGGGAGTTGAATCTTTTAAATATTTGGGATCAATGCTTGACTCAAACAACAGCATACTTACAGATATAAAAGCTCGAATCGCTGCAGGTAATCGGACTTTCTACTCAATTAAACCTCTCCTTGGATCACCGTATGTATCAACTAACACCATGCTCAAGTTATACAAGACATTGATTAGACCGGTTGTGATGTATGGGTCACAAACGTGGACCCTTACACAAAATGACGAATCGCATTTATCTGTATTTGAGCGTAAGATCCTACGCTACATTTT